>BSBK01002232.1:0-152156 GCA_027943335.1 Chamaecyparis obtusa
ATATATATATTATATATATATATATATATATATATATATATATATATATATATATAATATATATATATATATATATATATATATATATATATATATATATATATATATCTGTATATATATATATATCTGTATATATATATATATACTAGATATATATATATATATATATATATATATATATATATATATATATATATATATATATATATATATATATATACATATATATATACAGATATACATATATATATACAGATATACATATATATATATATATACAGATATACATACATATATATATATACATACATATATATATATATATACATATACATATATACATATACATCTATACATATACATATATATATACATATACATATATATATACATATACATATATATATAACATATACTATATATATATATATATATATATATATATATATATATATATATATATATATATATATAATATATATATATATATATATATATATATATATATATATATATATATATATATATATATATAGATGTATATATATATATATAGATGTATATATATATATATATATAGAGGTATATATATATATATATATATATATATATATATATATATAGATATAGATATAGATATATATATATATAAATATATATACATAAAATAAATAATATTTTCTTTAAATTTATATATATATATATATATATATATATATATAAATCAATTAATTAGATAGTATAGTATATTAATCTATTACTTATTTATTATTTTTTAATTAAATTTAAATATTATAATATAATAACAATCTACGTTTAAAACTCAAATAATAATATTATTAAATTTACATGTATATTAAATTAATTATTTATATAACATACATGAATAATAAAAGAAAAGTTTTTTGAAATGAGAGCGAGCAAGAGTGGAGGGAGGGTTTTAGGTGCAGAGGAAGAGGAAGAAGATTGTGACGATGCAGATGTGGAGGAGGATGGCAACGTTTTGCGTGAGGATGTGATGGATAGAGATCTTGGTTCAAGGGTGGAGCTTGCTTCTTTTTCCAATGGTATGTGCCCTCCTTCTATGCTTTCCTCTGTGTTCGCGGCTATGGATCCCTTTATTATTTGGGGATGTCCTATTTTTTGGGGGGTTCTTCATTTTTCCCCTAATGATTGTTCTTCTATGACTAGCATTATCCCTTGTCTTTCGGTTCCTTCTACTTTGTTGCTGTGTGTTTGTTTTAGAAGAGGGGTTTATTGGACCAGGAGAGGGATTCTTTGCAGTGATGGGAGTTTATGGTCTTTGGGGTTGACTTTGATGATCCAGACTGATTATAGAGCTCGTGTGGGCTCTTTGGTGGATGCTCAGCTTACATTTGTTGTTCTTCCTAGAGAGGCCTATGTTCTTTGGGGACAAATGGATCTTTGTTCCCCCCACTGTAGGGGTAGTGAGAAATGTTTGCACTATGGGCTGGTTCTGTGGAAGGTTACTAACTATCTTTAGTGGACCTCTTATGTGTTCCCTCTATTGTTGAAGGTGGGTAGTTGGAGCTTTCCTCTATTTGTGCAGATTTTGGGGTGTGGGTGCTCTTCTTGCGAAGGAATGGTGGAAGCCATGTGCTTTCCAGGGATTTTTTTGTTTTTGGATCTCCTTTTTGGAGTTTGGAGTTGTTGTAGGCTATGACCTACCTGAAGGGAAGAGTGGTGTTAGCTCTTCAATTTTTTGGAGAGCTGGAACTGAGTTTGGTGAACAAGCTTTTTAGAACCCCGTGGTTTTGAGAAGAGAGTTGTTGTCTAGGAGGAGGGCTTGGGTCTTGCTGTCTGCTTCTTTGACTACTCCTATGGAGGTGGAGCAGTCTCCTATTGAGGTGGAGATTTTGTTCATGAATTTGGAGGTGGAGGAGACTCCTATTGAGGTGGAGAATATTTGGGCTACCTCTTGTGGTTGTGTTGATGGAAGGAGATGTAACAGCTTCAACTTTGTTATTCTGATCTTTCTCCTCTCTGCTCCTATAGAGGTGGACCCTTTTTCTATTGAGGTGGACAAGGAGATTACAACAGGTTGGAAGATTTTTGATAGTGTTGGCTTGGGTTGGAGGTTTAGTCATTCTTGGACCTTTGTTCTTGACAGAGAAAGATGGATGGGCTATTTGCCATGTGAGTTTGTTTCTTTAGTTTTATGGTGATGAAAGTGTCTCTCTCTTTCAGTTTCTTTTCTTCATTTGATCAGGTGATTGCTAACAATTTTAAAGGACTCACTCTAGTCCTTTGTTTTTGTTTTTGGTTAAAGTTTGCAGCTTTTGTGGGGGCTTGTACCAAGATGATCTTTGACAGTGTTGACTATGGTTGGTTGTTTAGTTGCATCCAGACCTTTGTTTTTGACAAAGGTAGATCCTGGGTGCTGATTTATCTTGTCTTTTATCACTTGTTGTTGTTAATCTATTAATAGCTTCAAGTGTCCAGCCCTTTCAACTTGTTCCTTATTTGTACTACGGGTCAGCACCCTCTTGCTAATGCTTTATTCAAAAACATATATTAATAATGATTAAAATAGATTAAATTAAAAAATTAAACTTATAATTTATTGTTTAACTACTATTTTTCATTTTTTAATTATATTTATACATTATAATATCATAGTTATTAAAATGTAAAATAGAAATAGAAAATTAAAAAAAAATCAATATAGAAAATCATTAAATAACTTAGTGGATAGTCATTTAGAAGAATAACAATGACAATCCAAATCACCAAATAAAAATATAATAAAATAAACTTCACCGTAACAAAGAAAAAATTGCATCACCTTGAAAATTGACACGTTGCATATAATGGTAAAAAGTAAATAATAAAATGGTTAGATCTAGGAAAAACATGACACAAAAAGTACTTTACAGAATAGGCAAAAGTTCTAAAAAAAAATTAAAATTGAAAATAATATTTTTTCAATATTTATGGAAAATGTAATAGTTTTAAAGCACCAAGGGTTTATAAGCGAAACCATAGATGGCAGGAGTTCAAATTTCATTGAAAAAATTAATAGAGTTGGGAGATTTCAGATTGGCAGAAATTAGATCGACGGTTGAAGATAGTACTTTGAAATTAAATAAAATACTTTTAAAAAAAAATTAGTAATAATAAAATAATAATTAATCAAAATCAATGTGAGGAACAATAGACAATGATGTATAGATTTTAAATATTTTGATTAGTAATTGGTCATTTGTAATTAGGGGCATTCTGAATTGTCATTATCTATATTACCTAGATGATTATGGTCCCTAAAAACTCTCCATCCTTATTAGGGTTTCCATATATTTGGAAACTTATCAATCATAAAATGGCAGCAGCTAAACTCTTTACCGATTTTTATCCTTCACTGACGGCTTACCATGGGAGCACAGCCGCACTACCCAACCCAACTGGGCGAGCATTTCGTTCACCATCGAATTTTGCAGTGAGACACTACAAATTTTGATACTCCAGAAATAGATTTTAAAATTCACCATCGAATTTCGCAGTGAGACACTACAAATTCTGATAAAGTCTAGAAATTCCAACTCTTTTTGCATATAAACAATATGATAAACATTCTAATTTAAATTGCCTTGAAACCTTTTATAATATAAAAATACTTTAATCAAAATAAATAGCTGCATAATACTAACTAACATTACAATTGTTCTTAAAATAAAAAAAACTACGCTTCACAATCTACATAGTACACAAATTTTGCTTTTTAAAAATTTTGATATAATATTGACTAACCTAGATAAGATACTTGTAGGTGTTGGAGGCATATTTAGCTGCAACATCGAGTAGAAAGGCCATGGAGTCCGTTTCCTGATCAGAAGATCGAGGAGAAACATTGGAAGAGTTTATATTTAACACCTTTCTCTTCCAGACCAATCAAGATGTGATTTCCAAATGGACTAAGCTATGTGTTGATTACCTTCACTTGTTCCATCTCAAACATGCCAAAAACTCAAAATTTCCATAGCTACAGATAATCTCAAAAAAGAAAACTAAATTTTAAATAGTTGTATCTTACAATGAATCAGAGGGAGTGTAGGAAGATATATATAGGCATGTTGGAGAAGTTTCATGAGAGTTTGATGAGTATACTAAACCCCTACCTACAGGGTGGCCCGTACTATTCTAAGGGGAAGGTGCCCGGGTGAGCTTGAGGAATAGCGTGTGTGGGGATGGATGGGGGGACTGCAAGAACCATTTAACTTGCATATTATTGCAGCACGATAGAGTTCAGATGAGCTTGCTTGAAACTATAGGCCCGATCCAGTTTGGATCGATCATTTATCTATCTCATCTGACTGGTCTATGCACTCAGGGCGACTGGAAGATGGAAATGATGCCAAGTCCGGTCCCCCTCTCTAGAATGAATGGGGCTGGAGATTCACAAACACACGAAGTCCTTGTGCTATGCCTGAATCACATACAAACAAGCATGAGACAAAATAAAATAAGGGTTGTGAGCAGCTAGAGTCCCTTCATAAGGTGAGGAAGCAGTTGAGGGTGTGGGAGGAGGAGGAAGTGTAGGAATCATATCGTGGGCAAGTGAAAGAATATTTAAATTTTTCTTTGTCATCTATTGAATCTAAATTATGTATGAGAAGAGGTTTTTGATGTAAGAAGATGGTTTGATTAAGAAGAAGCAGATGCAGCAAAGCCATTAGCTACTATACTATTACTACCAATACAAATGAGTGATTTAAGCTAATGCCTTGATATGAATAAGAAAACAAATAGATCTAGCTCACCCAGACAGGTTTAATCTTCAGTGGCCAAACAAAGGGACTTACAGATCATAATGCAACTAATCATCTAAGGAAAACATAAATCTTCCTAACCCTTTTAAGCAACTAGGAGAAAACATAAACAAAACAAAGAAGGGATTTTCAGCCTAGGTGCTCCTGATTGTTAGATGGGGCCTTAGATATGCACAAGGGGTATATTGTATTCAATGTAACCTAAAATTTTAGACCGCATAGAAAACTTCAAGTTTTAGATACAAAAAGGCCTGGTTCTTAGGTGGTGTCTTAGACATACAAGTACTAAGCTAGAGGTAAAAAGAATTTACAATGTTATGGAATATTTTTAGTTGTCTGTGTACTTCTATTTATTTCTATAGTAATATTATTGAGTTTAACACTATCAAAGTTCATTTTGATCTATTACACAGGGTTACTTGAATCATTTGCAAGAGATATGATTGTTTAGAATAGTTCATATTGTTAGAAAACTTAAATCATCTAGCATCATCAATTGAGAGATATTAGAGGTTATAGTGCACACACATTTTCATAATTTAGTACTCCGTATGACCATTTTCAATGTAAATAATGCATCATCATTTAAATCTCACATATTTGGATTCATATGAGCAAGGTAATTTGGATTCAATATTTTAAGCCCGGGCCCAATTTACTTGAAGAAGAAAACAAGAAATATGGGTAGAAGAAGAGTGTGATTTACATCTACCTCATTCACTAGCTCCTGGAATGCATATTCACAGTGACGAGTGATATCTCCTAGTATGCCTTGCTCCTCCACTATTTGCGTACCTCCATTGTGACCCACCAGAGATATAAATACACAACCCCCATCTGCTATCTCTTTTGCCCGGGCATTTAAAAACTATGTGAAGTCTATGTCAAATTGTTTCAGATAAGCACCTCCCACTGCCTCCTCACAATCACTTGAAATGTACACACGAGGAGAGCTTCTTTCTTGAACAGTCTCTAGCACCTGCATTTACATCTTGTCACAACACATCCATTTAGAATTTAGTCATAGACAATTTAGGGTTTATTACCCACCTTTAAAAGAAAATGGGGACTCAGAGAAGAATGGCAGAAATGTAGGCTTTTTCATGGGAATAGACGTCTGAAATATGAGCCACAAAAAACTACTGCAAAGTAAGATCTTACTGCCACTGGATTCTTATCACCGTCACTGTCTGCATCGGCACAGGCTTGTTGGGTTGGAGGCATCATTCGAAGAAATGAATTGAAATCATTTGAGGGAAGATCAACAAAGTAAACTTCAAATTCTGATTCGTCCCCTTCTCCAAGTGAGCATTGGACAACTCTGACTATGGTGTCCTTCCACAAGGAGAGAATTCCCCCCTGTGGCACTGTTGACCATGATATTGGCAAAGTTGGCAAAATGAAGAATGCAAAACACGGCAAAGTTGGCAAAATGTATAATGCAAAACACGGTGGCAACACCAGTGAATAAACTGTTTACACGTGGCTTGGAATATTATATATAATATATACATTAAACAAGATAAGTTAGTGGCGGCAGCATAAATAGTCACGTTCTATTGTGACATTTAAATAATAGTTAATATCACAATTAGTACACAATGAGAGGACTGCATGTGTAAGGAATTAAACCACTTGTCAAGTTCATGTGGCGGACTTCAAATAAAGATTAAAAGGAGTTATGTTTGTGGGTATTGTTTTAGACCTTGCAAACTGGTCTTTGCTTCATTTCTTCTCTGCGGACTCAAAGATAATCCTTCTTTGCTAAACAAAAATCATTTGATGGAAAGAGTGAAAGATTTCTTACTTCTTTGATCTTTGACATTTATGAGGTACTGGGGCAAATAAAAGAGGAACTTAACAGGAGTAGGCAAAGTCTTATGAGCTGCGAAAATTCAAAAGGGGCATCGCAGGTATGATGAGCTACAAAATTTCAAAAGGGGCATCACAAGTATGTTAATCCTCAGGTATGAATTTTCAAACAACAAATTTGTTGTCTGATACAAAGTTGAAATTTGGTTCTAAAAATTGAAAAGATCTCTCATGCACGTACTGTCACAGTAAAGTTTTTTGAAAGAAGTTTGTTTCAAGGATGGCATCTTCTGATTCTAAATTAATATCACTAAAGGGGGTTTTTAACCCAGAATATTATATGCAATTTTTTTTTGTTGTTCAAAACAAAAGGAATTGTACAAGCATTTCCAGTCAGTTGCAAAAATGATGTTGTGGAAACTATTTTCGAGTATCTCAAAAATGAAACACTATTGATCAGTTTGGAAGCTTATAATGATTAACAGATTTGAGACAGGAACAAATCCGAAAACTAAAACGGTTTTGTTAGTTTCTCAAATAGCATTTTAAAAAGAAGTTTGTGTAACAACCCAAACTGGTTTTAGTTGGGCTGATGTAACTGATTACATTCGAATTTCATCTCTATTTATAGAGATCATTTGTAAATCTCAGTCAGAGATGTATGTAAGGAAAAAGTGGTAAAAAGGAGACGCAAATTCATTTAAAAGTATTATAATGCGAAAAGCTATATTATAAGCTTATGTATATATACTGATGTAGCATATACATCTGTATGTGTATATGAGATTGTAAGAAGGAAAAATACATAAAGGGTTGAATACCCTGAGTAGTTGTAGCTGCTGATTGTAAAGAGTTGAAGCTCAATAAAAGGATACAGGTTTATGGAGTGGTTTTTTCACCCTATGACGAAACCGTGAGGATTTTCGAGGGTTTTCCCACTCGGCACAAAATTGGTGTCTCTTCATTTTGTGAGTTGGCATAATTCTATTTATAATGAAGGTTTATATTTAAGTATGATTTGATTACATTGCTGTTGTATATTGTGAATTAATTTAACAGTTTTCAGATTCTGGAATAATTGAATAGTGTTCTGATTCACCCCCCCTCTCAGAACCCTGATACTTCGAACAAGTGGTATCAGAGCTTAGGATTCCTTTTAGGAATTGTTCCAGGGATATTGATTGGAAGTTATGGCATAATCTGAAGGAGCTTTTCTTAATAGGGCTCCGCTATTTGATGGAAACGATTATGTTTTCTGGAAAGTGAAGATGGAAGCCTTTATACATTCTTTAGATGTAAGAATGTGGGATGTTGTTAATACAAAATATACTGTCCCAGCAACAATCCCTACTGATGCAAATGAAAAAATTAAATTTGAGTTGGATAAGAAGGCAAGATATGCCCTTCTTTGTGGTCTTTCTAGAGATGTTTTTGCTAAAGTTATCTATTGCAAGTCAGCTAATGATATATGGGTCAAACTTGAAACAATCTATCAAGGAGATGAAAAAGTAAAAGAGTCTAAACTGTTAACTCTCAAAACACAATTTGATAATCTGAAAATGAGTGAAGATGAAACCATTGCTGCATACTTCCTAAGAATTGATGAAGTTGTAAATGCTAGAAAGGGTCTAGGTGAAGAGATAGAAGAACATGATATAGTTTCAAAAGTTATTAGGTCAGTGTTACCTAAATTTGAAACTAAAATATCTACATTAGAAGAAAAGAAAAGCTTCTCAAAAATGACGCTGCATCAACTTCAAGGAACATTAACTGCATACGAAATGAGGATTAGCAATCAAGCTAGTTCCTCATCAAAAGAATCAGCATTTAAGGTTGAAAAATTTGATGAGAGTGATTCAGATCTAACAGATGCTTTAGAAGCATTGCTGGTCAGAAGAATGAGAAAGAAATATAAAGGCAAACCTAAATGCTTCAGCTATGGTCAGTTAGGACACCTTGTTGCAACATGTCCAAATGTTGAATTTGAAGATTGTGATGAAAAAACTGAGAAATTTTCTAAAAAGAAGTCTTGGAATCAGAATAAAAGATTCAAAGATTACAAAAAGAAAAGTCTTCTTTCAAAAGAAGATTCAAATGAAGAATCCAGTGATGTTGATGAAGAAGGGGAAAGACTATTTATGGCTGAAGTCGTCCATACCCCTAAACCTAAATCCAGTGAATCTAAATTTTCATCTGATTTAGATATAGAAGTAGATCTTGAAGAAGAACTTCTGAAATCCCTGCAAGAACTTAAAAGGTTAAAGAATTTAATTGCTAATCATGAAACTGAAAATCAAAAACTTCAAGAAGAGTTAAAGGAAGCAAATTTAATTATAGAAAGTCAAAAACTCTTGCTTGAAGAAAAGGATAAAAAATTGAATGTCTTGCAAAGTTCATCTGAAGAATCTACTAGTCAGAAAATAAAGTTCTTTTTCAATGGATATTGTTTCAATTGCAATATGTTTGGGCACAAGGCTATCTTTTGTAAAAACAACACTAGTCAAGGAAAAAGAAAAGCTATTAGATGCTTTAAATGTTTTTACTATGGCCACTATGCAAATCAATGTAAATTGAATTTGAGATCTAAACAAATATGGAAGCAAGTAAGGACAAATGAAAAGTCCTTAATTGTTGAAACAACCTTATTTGCTCAAAAACCTGCAACATGGGTATTGGATAGTGGCTGTTCTCACCATATGACTGGATGTAAAAGCAAATTCAAAACTTTAGAAAACTTTGATGGAGGATTTGTACGCTTTGGTGATAATTCAGGAGCTTATATAACAGGAAAAGTCTCAATAATCTTAAACAATGATACACCAATTCATGATGTATATTTTGTTGAAGGTTTGAAACATAATCTTTTAAGTGTTAGTTAGATTTGTGACAGTGGATACTCTATTTCTTTTAATGCAAAAGGATGTTATATTAAGAATGGAAAAGATAGAGTTATTGCTAGTGCGTTAAGAACAAATGATAATCTGTATAATTTGATAGATTCAACTATTCAAGAAACTTCTTTGGTCAATACCTGCTTTATGAGTCAAGTGGAAGAAAATTGGCTATGGCACAAAAGACTGGGACATTTAAACTTTGATAATCTTGCTAGAATCAGCAAGAACAAAAAGGTTAGAGGACTACCTCAAATAACCAAACCAGCAAATATTTGTGAAGAGTGTGTTAAAGGCAAACAAACAAGAGTTTCTTTTAAAACAAAAGAATACTTGTCAAATAGACCACTTGAATTAGTGCATACTGATTTGTGTGGTCCAACTAAAACTGCTTCACTAAGTGGTGAAAGATATTTCATGTTGTTTATAGATGATTATTCAAGGATGGTTTGGGTAACATTTCTGAAACATAAATCAGAAGCCTTTGAACATTTCAAAATTTTCATAAAGATGGTAGAAAGAGAAACTGATTTAAAACTGAAATGCTTAAGATCAGATAGGGGAGGAGAGTTCACTTCGCAAGAATTTATTGAGTATTGTGAAAAATGAGGTATAAAAAGACAATACTCTACTGCTAGGACACCACAGCAAAATGGTGTTGTAGAGAGAAAAAATAGAACTATCAAGGAAATGGCCAGGACCATGTTGAATGAAGCAAAGTTGCCTGACAAGTTCTGGAAAGAAGCTGTTCATACAGCTATCTATATCTTAAATAGAGCACAAATCAGGATTAGAACAACTTATACTTCATATGAATTATGGTATGGGAAAACAGCAAATGTCAAGAACTTTAAAATATTTGGTTGCAAATTTTTTATCAGAAAGAATGATGATTCTCTAGAAAACTTTAACTCAAGGTCTGATGAAGGGATTTTTCTTGGGTACTCTACACATAGCAAAGCATATAAATGCTATAATAAAAGGCTAAACAAAATTGTAGAAGTTATAAATGTCATGTTTGATGAAACATCTGTATGCTGTAATGACAAAGAAGAACATGAAGGTTTATCCTTTCAAAAGTCAGAAAGTTTACATAATGAAAATTGTGAAAATGATAAAGTTGAAACTGATGATGAAGATGAACTTGCAGGAAAAATAGAACCAGAAAATTATTCCAATCCTAAAATAACTAGTGATGGATCAAAGTTAAAAACACCTTCTAGAATAATAGCTAAGAGACATCCTGAGTCTCAAGTTATTGGAGATATTGATAAAGGAATTTTAACTAGAAGGAAAGCCAAAATAGGAGAACAAGTAAACATTGCTGAACAATTTTGTTTGATAGCAGATTTTGAACCAAAGAATGTAACTGAAGCTCTATCAAATCCTAGTTGGCAAAATGCTATGCAAGATGAAATAAATCAGATAGATAAAAACAAGACTTGGGAACTTGTTCCCAGGCCTAATGATAAAAATGTTATTGGTGGAAAATGGATATTCCGCAATAAACTGAATGAGGAAGGGGAAGTGATCAGGAATAAAGCTAGATTTGTTTGAAAAGGATATGCACAACAAGAAGGAATTGATTTTGGTGAAACCTTTGCACCAGTTGCAAGGATGGAATCAATCAGAATCTTTCTTGCATATGCTAGTTATAAAAATTTCACTGTTTACCAAATGGATGTTAAAACTGCCTTCTTAAATGGGTATCTTGAAGAGGAAGTTTATATGGAACAGCCCGAAGGTTTTGAATCTTCTGACAAGTCTGATTATGTTTATAGACTCAAAAAGGCTTTGTATGGCTTAAAACAAGCTCCTAGAGCTTGGTATTCCAGGTTGGACAAACATCTACTTGCAAATGGGTTTATTAAAGGAAGTGTGGACAGCACATTGTATACCAAAATTGACAATGAAAATTTACTAGTTGTTGAAATATATGTTGATGATATAATCTTTGGTTCTACTAATGATGGATTGGCTCAAAAATTTTCAGGAATCATGGAATTTGAATTTGAGATGTCCATGCTGGGACCCTTGACATTTTTCTTGGGAATTCAAGTCTCTCAGCTTGAACATGGTTTGTTTATCTCACAACTGAAATATGCTAGAGAAATGCTTAAAAGGTTTCAAATGGATACTTGTAATCCAGTTGGCACACCAATGGAAACAGGATGTAAGTTGATGAAAAATGATGAATCTCTTCTTGTTGATCAAAGGGAGTATCAGTCTATGATAGGAAGTCTTTTATATCTTACTGCTTCTAGACCAGATATAATGCACTCTGTATGTCAAGTTGCTAGATATCAAGCAAGTCCTCGTCAATCTCATCTCAATGTTGTTCACCGTATCTTTAAATACATACAAGGTACTTTGGATTATGGTTTGTGGTATCCCAAAAATGATGATTTTACTCTGATTGGTTATACAGATGCTGATTGGGGTGGATGTAAATATGATCAACGAAGTACTAGTGGTGCTGCATTCTTCTTAGGTGATCGGTTAGTTGCTTGGCACAGTAAAAAACAAGAATGTGTCACTATTTCTACTGCTGAATCTGAAATTATTGCTGCAACAGCCTATTGTACTCAATTACTCTGGATGTCATATCAACTTTCAGATTTGTGTATTCATGTTCCAAAACCTATGAAGATTCTTTGTGACAATACTAGTGCTATTCAGATTTCAAAAAATCCTGTAATGCATTCCAGAACTAAACATGTGGCTATCAAATTGCAGTTTATTCGTGAACAAGTGTCATCCAATGAAGTCATCCTCATTCATGTGCCTTCTAAACTACAAGTTGCAGATATGCTGGTTAGTTGAAGTTTGGTTGATGCTGGTTAGTTGATCCGATTGATGGTTCAGTTTTTGGTTGATTCTGAGTAATGATTCTGATGCAGGAGCATCCTAGGTGTAAGAGCAATCTTGCATCACCCAAAAATATTTCTATTTTTGAATTCAATAAGGGCTATCTTGTGCAGAGCTGCTATTTGTGGAAAGTTACTATTTTTGGTAATTTTCGTATGTGCTCAGAATGATCTGATTTCTTTCTTGGAGGTTCATTTTGGTCATATAAGTCTGCCAGTAAAAGTTTCATTGCCAGGTCAAGTGTACATTGGAAGATATTGAAGATTTTCGGTATTGGCAGCAGGGTACAGAAACTTTGAACTCAGTTTTGAAGGCTTTAGAGGCCCCGGATGAGGTCAAAAATTTGCGTGACGGGCGCTTGCGTGGGTCAAGCCTGTAGAGCGCTTCGTGGCGTTTCTGAAATGGGGTTATAATAGCCGATCGGGTCAACTGGTGATGACTTATGGTCTTCGGAAGTTGGGTCACCTGAAATGGCAGAAAATAATTTTCTTCAAAATTTCTGTTCGGGTTTCAAAGGTTATCTTGAGCCGACTATGATGTAATAAAATGTAAAATAAAATAATTCTAAGTTTGGTCGGCCTTATTGGCTAAAATTCTGGAACCTTCCCAGGCGGTGGAAAAATTGCCTATATAAGGAAGGCTGTATTATTGTCTTAGGCAGTTCAGAATAGTTCTGGGTAGTAGATCTGGGCAATAATTCGAGGCTTTGTCCTACAAAATATTGTAAGGGAATGCCCATGGGGCTTTGCATATTGTAATTCTGAAAGTTTCTAATTCCACATTTGTGCAGATAATAAGAAGCCAATTTTCTGTTCTTGCATATTGTTGTTGTTTCTCTATTTCTGTTATGCGTTTGTGGTATTAAGGGGAGCACCCTTCATCAAGTGGTATCAGAGCAAGTTTTCTTGAGTGTGTAAACAAATCGCCGACTGTGAGGTAGTTTGCACCAGGACCGTGGTTAGGGTTTCAGCGTGCATCGCGAAAATGCCTCCACGAAGAGAACGTGGCGGAAGAGCTGGTGCTGTGACACCTAAGGTTAGAGAGCTGCAGAGACAAGTGCGAGCATTACAAGAAGAGATTCGCAGAGGAATGAATCTTAATGTCAGAGACGAAAGCGAGGATGAAGCCGAAGAAGAATATCAAGAAGGAGAAATTGAAATTGTGAACCAGGAGGAAGAAAGACTTTTTCGGGCGATTTCCAAGATTGGGGAAAGACCTAAGATTGAGGTTCCTACACTTTCTGGAAATCTTAACCCAGAGGAATTGATCAACTGGATCAATGAATGTGAGGAATATTTTGAGTATGAAGATGTTGAGGATCCTGATAGGGTCAAATTTACGAAGGCCAGATTGAAAGGTCATGTGAAGATATGGTGGCAAGAGATTCAGTTGGAGCAAAATAGAAGGGGAAAGGAGAAAATCATGAGATGGGATCGGATGGTGGATAAATTGAAGCGACAGTTCATTCCTATTGATTATGAGCTTGACCTACTGAAGAAAATGCAGAGTTTGAAGCAAGCAGGAAGATCTGTTCAGGAGTATACAGAGGAGTTCTATCAACTTCTCATCAGAACAGGCCATGCAGAAGCTGATAAGGAGAAAGTTGCCCGATACCTTAATGGGTTAAGGCCGAGCATTCAGGAGGAGCTGAATTTGGTTCGAATGAACAGTATTGAAGAAGCATACCAGTTTGCCCTAAAAGTAGAGGAAAAGCTGAACAAGAAGTTTGAGAGCAGACAAAACGGAAGAGGTCACGGTGGATGATCATATTGTGGTCGAAAGGAAGATCCGAAAAAGAAGGATGAGGCCAGTAGAAGTCAAAATCAGTGAGGAAATAATTCCAATCGCTTCCAGGATCAGAATAATAGAGATCAAAGAGGAAGAGGAAGAAGACAAGGATCTGGAAGAGGTGGTTTCCGTGGAACATGTTTTCACTGTGGAGAAGAAGGTCATAGGGCATTTGAATGTCCTCAGCGCCAAGGCAGAACAGACAGGAGAAATGAAGGCCAGGCCAGAGTTGCACATGTAGATGAAGATGCCAGATCATCAAATTTTGAAGATGCTGAAAGAGGAGAAACGTTGATTAACAGAAGAGTCCTGTTGAGTGGTGAGAATGAACCTGAGCAAAGGAGGAGCCTGTTTCGCACCAGGTGCAAGTGTGAAGGTAAATGTTGTGATGTGATTATTGATAGTCGAAGCACTGACAATTTGGTGTCAGAAGAGATGGTGACAAAGTTGAAGCTCAAGAGACAAAAACACCCACATCCATATTGGATTGCCTGGGTACAGGATGACCACAAGGTCATGGTCAATGAACAATGCCTGGTGAAGTTCAAGATTGGCGGATACCAAGATGAGGTATTGTGTGATATCATATCTATGGATGCATGTCATATGTTGTTGGGTAGACCATGGCAGTTTGACAGATGTGATGTACATGATGGTCGTGCGAATACCTATTCCCTGACAAAGGATGGAGTGCGGCATAAGCTAAAACTATTGAAGGAGACTGAAGAAAAGGTATGTGGTAATGCAAGAATAACATTTGTTGATGGAAGAAAATTCCTAGATGGTATGAGGCATGAGCATGTGTGTTTTGCTTTAATTCCAAAAGTTGGTAAAGAAGAAGTAGAGGATGTACCTGTAGAGGTTGCAGATTTGTTGAATGAGTTTCAGGATATTGTATCTGATAATGTACCTGATGGATTACCACCGGTAAGGAAGATCAGTCATCAGATGGATTTGATTCCAGGAGCCAGTTTGCCAAACAAGGCAGCACATAGAATGACACCAGCAGAAAGTGAAGAGTTGAACAGACAAGTACATGAGTTATTGCAGAAGGGGTTGATTCGAGAGAGTCTGAGTCCCTGTGCTGTACCTACGGTATTAGCACCAAAGAAGAATGGAGAGTGGAGGATGTGTACAGATTCCAGAGCAATAAACAAGATCACAATCAAGTATAGGTTTCCATTGCCACGAATGGATGATATTATGGACTATTTCAGTGGAGCTGTGTATTTTTCAAAGATAGATCTGAAAAGTGGATATCATTAGATTCAGATCAGGGAGGGAGATGAATGGAAGACTACCTTCAAGACAAAGGAAGGACTGTATGAGTGGTTAGTCATGCATTTTAGGCTAACCAATGCACCGAGCACTTTCATGTGGCTCATGAACGAGGTTCTGAAAGAATTTCTGGGTAAGTTTGTCATTGTTTACCTAGATGATATTTTGATCTTTAGTAAGACATTGGATGAGCATATGATGCATATTCGTATGGTATTTGAGAAGCTGAGAGAAGAGAAATTGTTGATTAATTTGAAGAAGTGCAGTTTTGTGAAGAAAGAGTTAGTGTATTTGGGATTTGTAGTTTCAGCAAAAGGTCTAAAAATGGACCCAGAGAAGGTACAGGCTATCCTTGAATGGCCTACTCCAAGGAGTGCTACCGAGGTAAGATCTTTTCATGGTCTAGCTAGCTTTTACAGAAAGTTTATCAGAAATTTTAGCAGTATTTGTGGACCCTTGACTGAAACAATGAGAGGGGATAGAAAAGAGTTTAAGTGGACTAATGGGGCAGAAAAGAGTTTTCAATTGTTGAAACAAAAAGTTACAGAACAACCAGTTTTAGCACTTCCAGATTTTAATAAGGTGTTTCAAGTAGATTGTGATGCTAGTGGTACTGCAATAGGAGCTGTTATGAGCCAAGAAGGTAAACCTGTTGCTTATTTTAGTGAGAAATTAAATGATGCCAAGAGAAAATATTCTGTTTATGATCAGGAATTTTATGCTATAGTTCAGGCATTGAAAAAGTGGAGGCACTATCTACTTCCTAAGGAGTTTGTTTTGTATACTGATCATCAAGCTTTGCAATATTTGAATAGTCAAGGAAAATTGAATCAAAGGCATTTGAAATGGGTTGAGTTTTTGCAGAGTTATACATTTGTTTTGAAACACAGGAGTGGAAAGTCTAATAGGGTTGCAGATGCTCTTAGCAAAAGGCAACTATTGCTGACAGAAATGCATATTGAAGTGATTGGGTTCAAGGAACTCAAGAATTTGTATCCAGAGGATCCTGATTTTGGTGAAGCTTGGAAAGCTTGTATAGAACCTGTTACTCTAGACAGGACGAAATGGCTGGATTTTATCATCCAAGATGATATGCTATTCAGAGGGAGTGAGTTGTGCATTCCATGAAGTTCTATGAGGGAGAATCTCATCAAGGAGAAGCATAGCGGAGGATTGGCTGGACATTTTGGTCGTGATAAAACCCTTGGTTTGGTTAGTGAGAATTATTATTGGCCACAGTTGCAGCAAGATGTGAAGAAGTTTGTACAGAGTTGCAGAATATGTCAGATGGCGAAAGGAGTGAAGCAGAATACAGGGCTATATCAGCCATTACCTATACCAGAGAAGCCTTGGGAGGATATCAGTATGGACTTTGCTCTTGGTTTATTGAGGACTCAGCGGGGACACGATTCAATTTTTGTGGTAGTTGACAGATTCTCGAAGATGGCACATTTCATTCCCTGCAAGAAGACTAATGATGCTGTTCATATAGCAGAATTGTTTTTCAGAGAAGTAGTGAGACTTCATGGTTTGCCAAAGACCATAGTTTCAGATCGGGACACTAAGTTTGTTGGATATTTCTGGCGTACATTGTGGAAGAAGTTAAAGACAGATTTGAAGTTCAGTTCATCACATCATCCACAGATTGATGGACAGACAGAGGTGGTGAATAGGAGTTTGGGAAATTTGCTGAGATGTTTGGTTGGAGATAAGCCAACAGGATGGGATTTGATTTTATCACAGGCAGAATTTGCATACAATAATTTTGTCAATAGGAGCACTGGTAAATAACCATTCCAGATTGTATATGGAAGTAGTCCAAGAAATGCATCTGAATTGAGGAAGATAGATAAAGGAGAAATAAGTAGTGCTGAAGCTGAGGATTTTGCAGAACACTTGAAAAACATCCATGGGGAGGTGAGGAAGCATATTACAAAGATGAACGCACAGTATAAGGCTAAGGCAGATGAGAAAAGGAGGTATAAGGAAATTCAGGTTGGTGATGAAGTCATGGTTCATTTGCAGAAGGGGCGATTTCCGGTTGGTACATATAACAAGTTGCAAATGAAGAAGTTTGGGCCATGTAAGATACTGAAAAAACATGATTCAGGAAATGCATATGAGGTAGAATTGCCTACTGAGCTGAATATTTCACCAGTGTTTAACATTTCAGATTTGACAGAGTATCATGAAGGAGGTGTTGAAGATGAGGTTGTAGCAGCACAGTGGAGTATTCCAACAACCAGTTCAGATATCAAGGAGATTGAAGACATACTGGATAGTCGTGTTGGCAGAAGCACAAGGAACAAGACATATGAAGAGTATTTGGTCAAATGGAAAGGATGACCTATTGAAGATTCATCATGGCTAACAAAGGAGGAGGTTAACTGTCTTGGTTTTCCTCTGCACACCTGAGTCGTGATAGGGTCACTTCTCACATTACCCCGGGTGTCTGATGCAGGAGCATCCTGGGTGTAAGAGCAATCTTGCATCACCCAAAAATATTTCTATTTTTGAATTCAATAAGGGCTATCTTGTGCAGAGCTGCTATTTGTGGAAAGTTACTATTTTTGGTAATTTTCGTATGTGCTCAGAATGATCTGATTTCTTTCTTGGAGGTTCATTTTGGTCATATAAGTCTGTCAGTAAAAGTTTTACTACCAGGTCAAGTGTACATTGGAAGATATTGAAGATTTTCGGTATTGGCAGCAGGGTACAGAAACTTTGAACTCAGTTTTGAAGGCTTTAGAGGCCCCGGATGAGGTCAAAAATTTGGGTGATGGGCGCTTGCGTGGGTCAAGCCTGTAGAGCGCTTCGTGGCATTTCCGAAATGGGGTTATAATAGCTGATCGGGTCAACTGGTGATGACTTATGGTCTTCGAAAGTTGGGTCACCTGAAATGGCGGAAAATAATTTTCTTCAAAATTTTTGTTCGGGTTTCAAAGGTTATCTTGAGCCGACTATGATGTAATAAAATGTAAAATAAAATAATTCTAAGTTTGGTCGGCCTTATTGGCTAAAATTCTGGAACCTTCCCAGGCGGTGGAAAAATTGCCTATATAAGGAAGGCTGTATTATTGTCTTAGGCAGTTCAGAATAGTTCTGGATAGTAGATCTGGGCAATAATTCGAGGCTTTGTCCTACAGAATATTGTAAGGGAATGCCCATGGGGCTTTGCATATTGTAATTCTGAAAGTTTGTAATTCCACATTTGTGGAGATAATAAGAAGCCAATTTTCTGTTCTTGCATATTGTTGTTGTTTCTCTATTTCTGTTGTGCGTTTGTGGTATTAAGGGGAGCACCCTTCATCAAATTCACATGTTCAACATTTCATGTTAGTTGATCAGATTGATGGTACAGTTCATATTGATGGTTTAACCATGGTTTAGTTTTTGGTTGATTCTGAGTAATGATTCCATTGTATTTCTGTTCATTATCTTGTATATATGAGGTGGTGAAAATTTTTGCATCAAAATGGGGGAGATTGTTGACCACGATATTGGCAAAGTTGGCAAAATGAAGAATGGAAAACACGGCAAAGTTGGCAAAATGTATAATGCAAAACATGGTGGCAACACCAGTGAATAAACTGTTTACACGTGGCTTGGAATATTATATATAATATATACATTAAACAAGATAAGTCAGTGGCGGCAGCATAAACAGTCACGTTCTATTGTGACATTTAAATAATAGTTAATATCACAGTTAGTACACAATGAGAGGACTGCATGTGTAAGGAATTAAACCACTTGTCAAGTTCATGTGGCGGACTTCAAATAAAGATTAAAAGGAGTTATGTTTGTGGGTATTGTTTTAGACCTTGCAAACTGGTCTTTGCTTCATTTCTTCTCTGCGGACTCAAAGATAATCCTTCTTTGCTAAACAAAAATCATTTGATGGAAAGAGTGAAAGATTTCTTACTTCTTTGATCTTTGACATTTATGAGGTACTGGGGCAAATAAAAGAGGAACTTAACAAGAGCAAGCAGAGTCTTATGAGCTGGGAAAATTCAAAAGGGCATCACAGGTATGATGAGCTGCAAAATTTCAAAAGGGCATCACAGGTATGTTAATCCTCAGGTATGAATTTTCAAACAACAAATTTGTTGTCTGATACAAAGTTGAAATTTGGTTCTAAAAACTGAAAAGATCTCTCATGCACGTACTGTCATAGTAAAGTTTTTTGAAAGAAGTTTGTTTCAAGGATGGCATCTTCTGATTCTAAATTAATATCACTAAAGGGGGTTTTTAACCCAGAATATTATATGCAGTTTTTTTTGTTGTTCAAAACAAAAGGAAATGTACAAGCATTTCTAGTTAGTTACAAAAATGATGTTGTGAAAACTATTTTCGAGTATCTCAAAAATGAAACACTATTGATCAGTTTGGAAGCTTATAATGATTAACAGATTTGAGACAGGAACAAATCCGAAAACTAAAACGGTTTTGTTAGTTTCTCAAATAGCATTTTAAAAAGAAGTTTGTGTAACATCCCAAACTGGTTTTAGTTGGGCTGATGTAACTGATTACATTCGAATTTCATCTCTATTTATAGAGATCATTTGTAAATCTTAGTCAGAGATGTATGTAAGGAAAAAGTGGTAAAAAGGAGACGCAAATACATTTAAAAGTATTATAATGCTAAAAGCTATATTATAAACGTATGTATATATACTGATGTAGCATATACATCTATATGTGTATATGAGATTGTAAGAAGGAAAAATACATAAAGGGTTGAATACCCTGAGTAGTTGTAGCTGCTGATTGTAAAGAGTTGAAGCTCAATAAAAGGATACAGGTTTATGGAGTGGTTTTTTCACCCTATGACGAAACTGTGAGGATTTTCAAGGGTTTTCCCACTCGGCACAAAATTGGTGTCTCTTCATTTTGTGAGTTGGCATAATTCTATTTATAATGAAGGTTTATATTTAAGTATGATTTGATTACATTGCTGTTGTATATTGTGAATTAATTTAACAGTTTTCAGATTCTGGAATAATTGAATAGTGTTCTGATTCACCCCCCCTCTCAGAACCCTGATACTTCCAACAGGCACACCCGAGATTTGTGATCCTAAATATGCCTTCTCCATTCAATTTCACTCTCATCTTTTCATTAATTGCATTCTCCAGAACTGGTACCACAGCTCGGATCATCTTTATCTGAACTCATCAGTTGACAAGAGCAAACTGCTATTTGAAACTTTTAAATAAAAAGGATCACAATGAATTGCAAAGCACTTGCTTTTGAATTGGACAACCATTGCAACCAATTTTGAAATAAAGAAGATTATGCGATACTGTGAATAATAGGAAATAAGGTACCTAAACTGATAGAGAATTAAGAGCATAACTAGAATCCCCATGTCACCTTTCATGCCCAACACATTCTCCACCACCTTTCAAATGCAATGCAGAATAAATGTGGCATTTTCTAATTTCATTTTCATGACTTTCTAGTTTCCCTTTTGTGCAGTGGTTGATCGAGTTTAGCAAGGTTTTGTGTCATCTACAGCGAGGAATGCTAGGAAAAATAATGCTAGGCCAGAAACGAGATATCCTAACTACCAGGGGAAGAATACAGAGAAAAATGGTAATAAGAATGAAGCCCAATAAATCCAAGGAGATAACATACTTATAGCATGTTGTTGTCCCTTCTTCTGAAAATGCAATCCAAAAATGAAGAGAGACACACATTTATTCAAAATCAATGGCACTTCCATCTATGAAAGGGGAATAACAACACATTTTAATAGAGTAACAGGGAAATATAAATCAATGTGCTCGAGGGAAACCTAGATGCAAATGGCACATTTAGTAGCCTACACCACGCCACAGGAAATGCCAGGAAGAGACATGTACCTGAAAATTTCCATGAATCCTTGGAGCCCTACAAATGAAACGCCATGAACTTTTTCTTTAATATTTCCACGGGAAAAAAGAAAAGACTACTGAGCAAAATAGCTAGAACCAATAGGAAAACAACAATTTACATTTATGACATCAAATTAATTCTGAATTTGTTCCAAAACTACTATTTTAGAAAGGACTATTGAATACCCCACGAATTTCAAGGAATGAACTAATGATTCAAAAGTATATTGAAAACTTTAGTCTCCTGCCTTAACACTAATAATGGTTCTTTCGTGACTGGACTACCATAGGAATGTGGTTTTCATTTCGAAGTGCTTACAAAGCGGTCGTACGCGTGCACCTGACCAGCAAAAATCATGTCTACGTGGGCAGTGTAAAGAAGTTCTTCCATTGCTTTTCTCATCGCTTCTCCTTCTCATCGCACCTTGCCAGCTTCATTTCCAAAACCGCCTGATCGGAATTTGCACCTCTCCTCTTCACTTTCCAATCATCGTAATATGTGGTTTGCAGACTGTCAGAGACTCTAGTGAATGAGACAAGGGAAGCAAGGCCAGGGACGGTGTAGAAACCATACAATTTTGGATGGTAACTTGCTGCATGTTCAAGAGCTGTCACCAGCTTGTAATGCCACATACCAATGAAGGTCTAAATTACAGTTGTTAAAGAATTCCTCTATGGAATCAAAGCTGCAAGCACAAGTCCGGAGCGAGAGCAATAGATCTTGTTTTATTATAAGTTGTTTTTCACTTGTTTCTCTTTTCATTAACCTATCGATTCCTAAAATGCAGATTTTCTGGAAGAGCTAGCAGCAAAGCTACGGGACTCGGGTCATTCTCTACTTAAACTCACTTTAATAAATTAAAAAGCTGAACTATATTTGATTGTCTTGCTTAACAAGGTGATTCATGCAGGCCTGATCAACAAAATGAAGAAGACCGATGGAAAGGGAGACACGGCTTTGCATTTAGCCATAAGGGAAGAGCGCGTGGATTTGGTGAGAATTTTGGTAAAATTGGATGCCAATTTGTGTAAATACAACACCCAATATTTTCAACTTTGGCATACCTCCCTCTGTCAACAGGGGTAACCTCTCCAGTACGTACATTTTCTCTACCCAAAATCTCTCAAGTGCAGGGAAAGCCTCCGCTTCCCCAAATTCCTTTGGCAAATCCTTCATTTCTTATGACCCACCAATATCCAACCTTCTCAATCTGGGAAGCTTCTGCTATGCACTTAATTGTTGAAGCTTATCGCATGCAGAGAGTATGAGGCAACCTAGGTGTTCAAATTTAGAAAGCCCAGGTGGTGTTTGTATCAAATCTCTGCAACTTATGAAGAGGGTTTTCATCTTCGTCATGTCATCTGGCAGCACAATCATTTTGGTGAGGGTGAGCAACAGGGTCAAATACTGTTTCTCCCATTGTATTTATTAGACTTTTAGTTTACTGTTACTATGTTTGCTGTAGTTATTTCGAGCAATCAGCCGTAAGATTTATATTGCCCGAAATCAGAAGGGACACTGTCGTTTCCCACTGGAAGTTCTTGGGAGCATTGCAAGCTCTCTTAAATGCTGAAACGACATCGCCAGAAGGAAGTACTTTGTGTGTCCAAGGAAGTACTTTGTGTGTCTCCTAAACGCAGAGCTAACCCCGGTTGATGGGGAGTTAATAAATTTTGCTTTTTCAAAATGCAGTCGCGTTCACACTGCTTAAATTTTATAATTTCATGCTTTTTCAAGCATGCGGACGATTGAGACGACTTCAATCGTCTTGCATGCGCACGACGTGCAAGACGGCTGTCCATCGTCTTAACTCAGAGGAATGCGTTTCATATAAGAAATGCCTTCAGCGTAATTACCTCTAATCTTAGCCAGCATTCATTTTGATAACCCTTTCTTCTATTTCCTTAAAAAAAAGAAATTAAAAGAAAAAGTTCAGAGAAGAAATTAAAAAATTTCTTTCAAAACTATATTAAATATATATTATAATTTGTTTTACTATTTTATAGTATAATTTATGTAATATAAATATTTATAATTATATATTGAAATTTGTTTAATTATTTTATTTTATTTTTAATTTTATTATTTTGATACTTGCTTATAAATTCTATTTTAATTTTTTTGAATTTCTCAAAATTGGTAAATAGTTTAGTTTTTAATTTAAATTATTGGTTCATAAATAACATTTGATAAATAACTTGTACTAAAAACAAAATTATCATGATTCCCTTACAACATCTCTACGTCGCTTGTCCTGCACTTTGAACTTTCTCACACTGCAGCCACACAAAAATGATGACCCAGATGTGCATTTATATCTGTTCAAACATATTGACAAGGGCGATAGGAATTTTAGGCTCTCGTTGTGAGTATATAATTTTGTCGTTGCTGGTGACAATCAACTACAGTCTTGCATTATTTCAATTATGTAAGGAATCAGATTTTGAAGGACAAGTGGACGTCTGAAGAAGTCATGTCATATTTTCAATACGATATAAATAGTAGAACTATCTCTTCACCGACCCTGGTATTGACTCGTTCCTTTACCACCCTGCTTACTCTCCCATTTAGACTAGCGAGTAGAACCAGAGCCTGTGCGTTCAACTATCCAACAGTCAGTCAAATTTAGCCAATGTCTTTTCAGCTTCCCGAATATACAATTGATTGATAATATTTAGTAATCAATTAAAATTAGAATACTATCATTTTGTTTTCAATTTATTGATATATCATCAAATAAACGTTCTAGAGGCTATATAGACATTTCCATCACTTTAAGACTTATGTTTGCTATTTATAATTCTACTTAGAAGTTATTGTTGTTTAGAGATTGAAGATTCTTATTGGTGTGTGATGACTATTTCATATATACTTTGGCATGAAACAAGTATATGGAAAGGGTTACAAGATGAGAGATTATGTGTCATTTATATAGTTGGACAATTGAAATAAAGAAACATTATATTTTTATTGCAAAGTTCATAAAGAAGCATGGATCATATATGTAAGTCATTTATTAGAAACTCTTTTTAAAGATTTCTTAATTGAAGAGATAATTAAAAGAAGGGGAGTGCAATATCAAACAAGTGCCACATAGTGGCAAAGTACTTGCCTTAATATTAATAATAATAATAATAATAAAATTCTTCTAAATTGTATTATGGCTATTTCATACAAATATAATTAGATTGATTAATTGATTAGGAGTTTGATATTAAGTTAATAATGATAAGTTAAAGATAAACAAATAACCATTGTTGTAGTTACTAAGTACAAGTATAATTGGTATTAATCACAATGTAATTAATATTATAGCTATCTGATATAATAGGTGAAGTCTTATATTAATTTAGAATTATAAATATATAATAATTATAAATATTTAACTCTTTTGTTTTACAATTTTAAGATATTTAATTATCATAGTTTAAATCAAATTAATAAAAACAAAAGAAAATTAATCCTTATAAATGTAAGTGAATAAATCTATGTTAATGAAGTACATAAATTATCTTTAATTTTTAAAAAGATTTCAAGTAATATTTTTTATATTATTTATTAATTTTAAAATTTTATATATTATCAATATTTAAAGAATATATAATTAAAAATATCAATAAAATTATTTTTCTTAAATATAATTATTAATTTTTGAAATAAAATAATTTATACATAAATAATCAATATAAGATATTTAAAAAATATAACTATAATTCAAAATTTAAATACTTCACATAAATTATTAATCTAATATAATATAATTTCCTATTTTAAAAAAACAATTGTTAAAATCAAAAAGAATCACATCATTTGATTAATTAGGAACAATTTTAATAATATTTTATATAGTTCATATAACTTATGTCAAATCATATTATTTAGTATTTTAAAATAAAACTTATAATTATTTATTATAAATAATAAATATTATTATCACTAATTCATAAGTTAATTAATATAAAATATATAATGAAAAAGTTAGGTTTATTAATATTTAGATTATAATTATAATTTATGTTATATAATTTAAATATATAACATCTAATTATAATACATATAACATATTTTATTATTCAATTTAATATACATTAGTTAATAAATAATCTATATCCAAAACCATGCATTTATATTATAACATATTTTTAAAAATAAATAGGAACTATTTTAAGGGCATGGTAAAGTATTTGCCCCCTATAATATTGCCTCAAAAATTGTAATAGAGGTAGTGCTTCCACAAAATCCGTGTATAAGAGCCTAAATTTTTAAGCCAATATAAGAGCTCGAAATTAATTTTGTTGAATTTTAAACATAAAAAATGTGCATGTATATTATATAAATTATTAATTTTGTAACAAATTTGATAAAAATAATAATTTAAATTGGTAGAAATGTGATTTTTTAATCACTAGTTAATGGAAGAAATCCAAAAATGGATGCAATAGTACTTGCCTAGCCTATCGGCAAGTTCTAATAATGATAAAAGATCAACACTTAACAAAATAAAATTTGTAAGATCTAATATCTTATAAACTATCTGTAACCTCGTTAGAATTAAAAATATTATATTCTATTTTATTTTAAGTAGAAAAGCTAAGAGTTTTGAAGGATGTGAAGATGCTATATTATGATTATTGTTCTACACATGTCAATCATTGACAATTGATAAGAAAGACACCCTTCCAATGAAGAGTTCCCTAGGCAAAACTAAAACCTTGATATCATAAAATGACACATTTTCCATTTGAATTTTTCATTCCATCTACGTTGATAACTATTATATTAGCATTATGTATGCCAATTTCTATTAAAAAAAACTATTACCCGCATAGCTAACCATGGGAATCTTTTGAGAAACATGCCTTCCATTTTAAATTTATCAAAATACATTTATATTTGATCACTTGATTGGTGAATATGATTGGCCATCCAATAATAGATTGACGGCATGAAAGGCATACATGTAGGAATTCGGCAATTTGATTATGGTAAGAAAATGGGTCAAAAATATTTTTAGAATTGTTTGAGTTTCCATCATCTACTAGATATGCAAAGGAATAAAACAAGTAGATAGAAAGGTTATAGGAAAAGAGCATGTCTTTTGTAGAGTTGGAGCATTTGAAAAAAATAAATTATATTTTAGATTGTAAACTTTATAAAGATATTTAAATAAAATATATAAGTAATTTAGTTGTAATTTAGTAGTAAGTTCTAATAAAGAGTTATTCAACAAAGAGATGTTTGAGAATAGAGAAGAAATCATAATCAAGTAATGTCTGAAGGTCAACATTTTTAAAAATAAATTATGGTAAGATTTACCATCCCATAGACTATCTTTAGTGTCATTAATATTAAAAATATTCTATTATATTCCATACTAAGTTGAAGAGCTGAGAGTTTTGAAATATTTGAAAATTCTAAGAAATGGTATTGTAGCTCAAAACCTTTGTTAAAATGTTATCTCTTTCTTTATGAATAGTTTGTGGTACAACATAAATATGATGGATCTATACCATATCCAAAAACAAATATATTGAACATTATGATTGCATACATTTTGCTTCTTTGTTATCATCCTAAAGAATGCAAAATTTAATTATTTTTTGTACATGATTGTCAAATTGGCCCCACTTTTTAGAATTTTGCTTTACAACAAATATTACAAGTGAGAAATTGCTCCATATCATTTAAAACTAATTATTGAGTTGTTAGAGAAGATAGATAAAACGATTTTCCAAGATAATAATTTTTACAATTAATTAAAATAAAAAGAAATATATAAACTTTCAAATCCTAGCTTAATCTATTTATTAAATATCTTAATAAATGTAATTGAATACGTATAATACATTTAAGTTTCTACCCTGATAAATTAATAATAATAAAATAACATAAGAAAAGCAAATGAAACCATTTATTGTTTTGAAAAAACCAAATGTTTAGAAAGGAGAGTTCAATAATGAAAGCTATATATATCCAACAAAACCCAAAACGATGAACTGTTTTAGCTCAATAGTCAATTGGCATTGGTATTGACTCTAGGGTAAAGTCGCTTGCATGGCTACGGTCTTCTACGTCTGCTTCCAGCGCCCTCTATTTGAATTTTCCATGGTCGTGGCCTTTCTACTACAAACGAGGATAGGAGATTAATTTTATTGTTGTGGTAATAATAATAAATTCTGTTGCTGTTAATATCATCCTACTGTAGAGCTGTTAATATCATCCACATTATAACTTGTAGCTAGAACCAAAGCCTTTCTGCCCAAATTTAATCCTCAGCTGTCTATTTAAGACTTGTTTGTCCACTTTGAAGACTAATTTTCATCGTTTTTATGTAAAATAAGTAAATGGAAAAGTGAAAAGACATTTGTAACATAATAAGATTTATTAATGAAAATTCATTATCAAGTTGAATAACAGACGATTAACATTTCACAAAGCCTACCGTCCCACAGACCATTTTAGCCTCATGAACATTCAAAATCTTCTACAATTGGATTTGAAAATGGTGAGGAACAGGACTATAGCCATAACTTGGTTGCAGTATTCTCTCCTTCCCTTTGCTATTTTGATTCTACTGCATAAATGCCAATCATTGAGAACTGACAGGGGAGACACCCTTCCGGTGGGGACTGCCCTTATCGGAAATCAAACCCTGGTCTCAAAGAATGGGACCTTTGCATTGGGATTTTTCACTCCCAACAACACTAATAACTGGTATATTGGCATCTGGTATGCCAAAGCCTCCGAGAAAACTATTGTTTGGGTTGCTAACCGTGAAAATCCTCTGAGAAACATGCCCGGCGTTTTGAATTTGTCCACAGATGGTTGTCTTAGATTATTTGATTTACGAGGTCAGTTAAGCTGGTCTTCCGACAACAGCTTGAAGGCATCCCAGGCATCTTTGTTGGAATCAGGTAATTTGGTTATGGTAAGAACAGGCGCCGAAAAAGTTTGGGAAAGTTTCCAACATCCGGTGGATACATGGCTGCCAGGCATGAGGATGTGGAAAGGAATGAAACTCAGTTCTTGGAAGAGTTCTTCTGATCCAGCACCTGGACCTTTCCATTTACAAATGGTTCCTTCGGTAGCAAGCATTCAGTTTTCGCTCTTCTCTCACAACAGTGGTCCGTACTGGTCTAGCGGAGAGTGGAATGGAAGGTATTTTGCAAATATACCAGGATTCGCCTTGCCTGGATCCCCGGTTACTATATTGTGTGTAACGCTTCCTCGTCCAAGAATGTACTGCACATATACCACTAACGATATGATAATGGAACGCCTCATTTTGAAAAAGAGTGGTGAACTTTGGGTGTATAATATGATGCAAAATAGTGGGTGGATACCTGATGGGTTCGGGCCGAGGGATCAATGCAATGTTTATGGTGTGTGTGGGGCTAACGCAGCATGTATTGGCTTTACAAACTTGAGTGCCAATGATACGTGCACATGTCTGCACGGGTTCAGGCCCAAAAACAGTCATGCTTGGGATTCGCATGAATGGTGGTTAAGTGGTTGTGTTCGCCGACGTTCATTGCAGTGCTCTGTCATAAATTCTACTGATGTTTTTTTGGAAATGAAGGACAAGCATTTGGCCGATGATGAAGGGGTTCTGTATAGCAAGGAGCAAACTCTGAATGGATGCCAACTTGCCTGCCTCAACAACTGCTCGTGCATGGCCTTTTCACTCAGTAGCTCATCTGCTCCTTTGTGTCGACTGTGGTTCGGGGATTTGATGAATGTGCGCGACTCCCCCGGCGGCCAATCATTCTATCTCCGTTTGGCACCTTCTGATCTACAAGTTCCGACATCCAAGGCAAGAAAAAAATCCTTTGCCATTCATATTTTGATTCCATTGGTTGCTGCAGGTATTGTTCTTGTTCTTGTTCTTTTTCTAGTCATGTTTATTATGTGGAAACGTGGAAGAGTTAGTGAGCAGGATTACGTTCTCACGTCCCTCAGAACATTCAGTTTCAGACAGTTGCGGGTGGCAACCAAGAATTTCAGGTATAAGCTGGGAAGCGGATCATTCGGGTCGGTGTTCAAAGGAACTCTACAAGACAAAACTCTAGTCGCTGTCAAAAGTTTAGAGGGCTCAGCGCATGCAGAGAAGCAATTCCGTGCAGAAATAAGTACCATTGGTGAAATACAGCACGTGAATCTGGTGAGGCTGTGGGGATTTTGCGCGGAGGGTTCTCGAAGGTTACTCGTTTATGGGTACATGCCCAACGGCTCTCTAGACTCCATTCTGTTTAGTGGGAAAGACGGCGAAAATCAAGGGAAGTTGTTGAATTGGCAAACCAGATTTCAAATAGCGTTGGGCACTGCGCGGGCATTAGCTTATCTTCACAACGAATGTAGAGATCGCATCATTCACTGTGATATCAAGCCAGAAAACATTCTCCTTGATGCCGAGTTCTCTCCCAAATTAGCTGATTTTGGGCTGGCAAAGCTTGTGGGTAGAGATTTCAGCCACGTACTGACCACGACAAGAGGAACGATAGGCTATTTGGCTCCAGAGTGGATCTCAGGTCTTCCCATCACTGAAAAGGCAGACGTGTATAGTTTTGGCATGACACTGCTGGAGATCATATCAGGACGAAGGAATTTGGACATGAATGTGGCCGAGTCCAGCTGTTTTTACTTTCCACCGTGGGCTGCCGATCAATTACACAAAGGAAACCTCATGGCTATTGTTGATGGGAGGATAGCAGGTGAGGCAGATGCTCAAGAGGTTAGAAGGGCCGTTGCAGCGAGCATGTTATGCATTCAAAGAGACGAAAATGTAAGGCCAGCCATGGCTCAAGTTGTGCAAATACTCCAAGGGACAGTGGAGACCAAGACAACACAATTTCAGGCGTGTCTTGACAGTCTTCGAGATCACCATTGAAACGAGGAAAATGGCCTTCTTATTCAACGTTTAGTCCTTTTCTAATTTTTATATATGGTCATTGGGATAGTAGTTAAAACTATAAGTTGGCCATGTTAATGCCAGCTATATAGATTTATTAGTAGAAATGTGTTGGATTTTGTCACAATAATTCTATTATATTATTTCAAAACAATTGTTAATGTTCTTTAAGTGTAGATTGATTTATAAATTTTACACATATAAATGTTGGATCTCAATTCATGATACTAACAATATCACTTAGAGTAGAGTAGTTAACGATGCTAAAATTTCCTTTCCACTCTAGTGATAGTTTCCAAATAGAATGGTTTTTCCAAATAGTATGGTTTGCTTTTTTAACATGTGTTAAAAGTTCTCAAGATTGTCTTAAACTTTTATGTATTTAAATAGTTCCTTTCCAGTTAAAATTATTAACTTTTCCATTCAATTTAGCTTAACAATTTCTTTCACAAATATATGAGCATAGTAAGAATATTAAACATTTCAATTTTCTAGATATAAAATAATCTAGGAAGCAAATCAAATTTATTTGGTGCAACTAAAAGACAATTGTTCTTATTCCTAGACTTCAGAAATTAAGAAATAAAATGATAGATATTATTATCTATTAATTTAATAGAATCTCACATGAATATAATTATTCTCTAATATTCCTTTACCATATGATATTTCAAAATAAAAATCTATAAATGAGACAAATTTTGGTTCATTCCAACCTAATAATTATATTACTTAACTCATGATACATCCTTGTAACCCAAAAGATGACAAAAATATAGGGTATAATATGCTTCCATATTATTATATTGCATAACTTCTACTAAGGTGGTACATTATTACACCCTTTAAAAGTGATTTTGTAACCTATTAATTTTTTTTTTATTGTTTTGTATTAATTAAAAGAGTGCTTTGAATGCTAGCTTGCAATTCACATGTGACAATATAAGTAATCCTTGAGGTTTGTTGTAACTAATTAAAAATAGAGTGTGATGAATAGTTATATTTTGTGCCAAAAGTATTGTTCCTTTTTATTGACCACATAAATGATAGAAATAATTAAGCGAGTAAGATATTATGGGTGTGAGGGATGGATAAGATGATTCAATTATAGTAATATTTCACTAAGTGTAGATTATGTTTAATATTCTATATTGTTAAAATATCATTGTATTTGTAAGCACATGTCATTGATATTAGAAGTGAATTGATTTGGTAACATTTTTTCTCCTTTTAATTTTTTTGATGTACTTATGTTGTTATCTGTATAAATGTATCTCTTTATCTGTTTATTTTCAAGCTCTAAATATTGAAATAAACAATTACCCAATAATAACATAACATAATATTAAAAAATTAGTTAGAGTTCATAGGAATCTTTCTCATTACTTCACATTATGGCTTTATAAATCCAAGTATATTCTACACTACCTTACTTATAGGATTACAACTTCCTAGCTAACCTTACTACGCATAATTTATTTTATTCATTTAATATTACCTAACTTACATTATTATAAATTATAAATTATATGTTAATTTATTTTTATTATTTTATCTAACCTAAAATAGATATAATAATTATAATATTCTAACCATGTTATATCAATATAAACAAAGGAGTGATAATTATAATAATTTTGAATAAGTCAATTAGGAAAGGGCTCAAACCCATAATGTCAAGCTTGAAGGAAGTTCAAAAGGAATTCACAAGTTAATTCAAATAGAAAACCACCAAAGAAAAAAAATCTAACTAAAGAACCAACAATAAAAAAGACAAAAATCTAGAATAGAAACATAAGCATAGATAGAAACTAAAGGGAAGGGGTTTTAACCTCCTTTATTTCTTTATTTAACTCCTTTAGAGTTTCAAAGAATGAGCCATTCTAGTGCAAGTGTTGAGATTAGGCAAAAGTAGACAGGCCATCTTTCTCTAGAAACGTAGATGCCTACAAAGTAGTCGCTTCTCTCCTTATTTTAGATTTTCTTTACTCTAGCTCCTCCTAAAAGGTGTGAAGTGATCTCACAATATTTTCCACCATGTCCTTACCAAAATTGACATTTTCTTCAAGTTTTATGTTCGCCTGATTTTGATTTGATTTAACGTCAACAAAATTCAACAATATTTCATGTATCTTCTCCTCATAGAGACTCATTCCCATTGACTCATGCACTTGATTATAAATTGTATCACAATTGTCTAATTTTATTAAAATTTCATTAATCTCTTCCCAAACCAAGGCATCATTGAAAGTTTGAGACCAATCCACAATTTTACTCTTAGTCTCTCTAATAGATGCAAGTCTTTCGATCTTTTTCTTAATTGTATGAAGTTATACAATGATTCATTTGATGATGGAATTCAAATGATTATATATGATACACAATTTATCAAGTTTGTCCGTAATGTGGGGATATCTATGTAATCCATCTTTAGGAGTAGGGTTGTACAAATACGGGGGATAAACATTCTATGGGGAAGAGACCTCGGGACCATCTTTATGGGAAGGGGGGTCCTAAACTTCTATTTTACATTCTTAAGGGGGGTATTTTCAAGGTTCAAATCCGACTCTGTGGACCAAGAAGAGAAAGAATTTTTGGAGATGATAAAAATTTCCTCAATGCTTATCCTATTTGACAAATATTTCATCTTGACCTTGCTTTTGGGCTTAATTATAGTTGAGCTAGGAAGAGTGGTGTTAGTGGTAGAAGGGGAAACCCTTTTACTATCTTTTTAATTAGAGAGATCAATAATTATAGGAGAATATTTAGGGCCTAATCCCAGGGAGAGAGCCAAATGAAAATTATACATGCGAAGAATCAGACCTTAGTACAAAGCCCCCCCCATTGATTTGATAGTTGAAAATGTATTGGGATAGAAATGAAAAAATCCAAAAAGGGAAATTAATTTTATGCCATGCTTAAAGGGCCCATTTGGAACACGACATATCGGCCAATATTCTGGTATATCAATTTCTGAATACGGTCTTCCATGTTTGTGTGCAACATCAAAGGATGGAATTGGAATTTTGAAATTCCAATTTTACCCAAAAAAATGGGCATTCTGTCTTCCACTTGAAAAGGTGGAATTGGAATTAGGGCTCTAATTCCCATTTTTGAATGCCAATTTTTTGTGTTGTCAAGTCCACTATTTGCCATTAATAATGTTTTGACATCTGAAATTTCATTTTCAGCCGCCCATTTCATTCTGCATCATTTTCATCCGTGACTGCAAATGGAAGAAGCAGACCTTACTGAAGCATCGCCATCGAATGAAGATGATTTTCTGTACATGGCAGTCAGGGGTGGTAACAAACAGTTCATTTGCAGACAGACGGGCATTATTTCTGCTTCTATTTGTTGTCTGAAAATTATCAAAGGAAGGCTACAACAAAATGAAAAGAGATGCATTTGACAAGCATAACCATTTTAGTTGTCCATTATGCTATGTGCTTGATGGAGAATTGATCTCTAGATCAAATCTAGGCACCCTCTCTTATATTTTCAAAAGATATCTTAGCAATAAAAGAATTTCACAACAGACAGTAGAAGGATTGGAATTTCCAATTGAAATGGCAATATAAAATCATTAAATTTTGGAGCTAGGGTTTTGTTGAAAAATAAAGCCCAAAAAAGTAGCCAAACGGCTCAGTCCATATTCAGGAAATCATTTTCAGAATATGTATCTTCCATAATTGTAGCATATTCTGAAATTGACTATATCTGGCATTTGGTATTCGATGGTCCAAATAGGCCCAAAGTGATTAAGAATAGGGAAGTGATAGGAGTTGGATTATTTGAATGTGCATTCAAGTGCGATGACTTTGATAAGCACTAAAGTCACATCCTTCCATTCTCTTAGGATTTCTTAATATTTTAAGCCATTATAAAGACAAGGAATCTTTTCTCTAGGGATGAGGAATTTCTTGAAAACCTACTTGTAATGAGCTTTGGAGTTTTTAGGAAGAGTTATCCATTCTCCTAACAAACCATTTACAATAGCGATAGACTCAATAGAGACCACATAAGAGATGTCTTTAATGGTGACTTTTCATTTATCCTAAGACTTAAAGAATTTTCTAGATAAGTCAAGATCATAGCCCTTCATCACTTTGATATAATTATCCATATTGCTTCATTGGAGAATAGGCCAAATTCTAGTAATATTATTGAGTTCTTCACAAGTATTAGAATTAGTTTTTATAATATCCCCTCACATGGCTTCCTAGAAATAATGTAGCTTCATAAAGACATAAAAAAAATTGTGAAATAAAAGTTTCCTAAAATGATTTTGAGGAAAACTAGAGAATTAATCCCAACTAAAAGCCTCACCTCTATTTAATAATTACTTGTTAATTTTTTGACTGGTCATCATGAATGAGATGGGGGATTGGGCATATTGTATCATGAGTGGGAAGATCTTGATTGATGGTATCACGTGCCTCGTAAGGAAAGCCTTGATTTCAAATAAGGTATGGAATTATTAAGTCAGGAAACCCATAGTTGCCAAATTATCAACCTAAACCTTACCCTCATATAATGTATATGCTAATTTTTGAGATTGTCAAGTGAGGCCAATGAACTTCTCCTTGAAGATTAAATCTCTCATCTACCATCTAGGTTTGGCAACACCACTTAACATCTTGGTGATATTAAGGGAATTACCCTCAGTAATGAAATTATTATTACCAAGTTAGATAGCATATAGAATTCCATGATGTGCTACCACAACTTTTCCATGTGGGTAGTTTGAGAATCCAAATTTACAACATGAGCCAAAATCAAATTGTCACATTCATCTCTAAAGTGATCATCCCACCTACTCGACCTAGGTTACCTACAAGAGAATCATTGAAGTTTATTTTAAGTCATTCAGGGTCAGGAGAGGTGATTTAATAAGATTTATAAATCTCAGAGGAGAGGAGATATAACTCTCAAGGAAAAGAGAAAGATCCCATTTTCTAGCAATATCCCAATCAATAGAGGAAGGAAGGAACTTATGTCTAGTTTGATTATTGGTCTTCATATTTTAATTGATATTATTAATAATAGAAGAGTAAAGAGGATCCTAATTAGATTTTGTATCTCTGAATATATTTTGGTTATGTTCTTTCCATAAATCCTATCTAGCATGAAGAGGATATTTCCACCATGTTTCGATCTAGTGAAAGTATGAAAGATAGGGGGACCAATTAGCAGAGTTCAAATAAGGATAAAAAAATCAAATCCCCTACTTAGAGAAAAGGGACATAAGTCTCCATCCTAGATTCTAAGAATACTAACAAATGAACATGAGGTGAGAAATATATTCCAATTCCTTTTCACTCCAGGCACATCTATTAATGAATTGTATACCTTTCTTTTGAATGTTTTCCAAAGTCAGTATTTTACTGACATATTGTCTACTTGAAGATATAAATTTTTGGTGGGTAAAAGCACAATAAGTTGTCACCCTTTTACAAAGGAAGAGCCTAACAACACCAAAACTGAAAAACTTCAAGGGCATAAAAGTCACATTTCTATTGAGAATTTGAAGACAATGTAAACTGATGAAATGTGTAAAATAGGACGAGTTGTATGCCTATAATTTTTAAAAATTAATTTGAGAAAAAGTTAATATATATGTTTTTTTAATTTTTTATGTCTATTTTTCATATCTAGAAAAATACTACAAATTGGGGATTTTAAGTCTTGTCAAATCATTATAAGTAAAACATTTTTTTCCCTCCAATTTTACAATATATTTTAGATGACATGTATATCTAGTGCAGGAAAAAAGAAAGAAGTGTTTTCGATCTATAGTTTACCCATTATAAGTATTCAAAGTCGAACTTACCTGAAATCAACAATTTTTTTCTCCTGTCACTTTTCCCCTATCAAAACTATGCCAAAAATCAAATAAATTACATATTCTTGAAGAGGACTCTCTCCTCTAGTGTCGTATATGATTTTAATTTTTTTTTGAATTGATTTAGCATTTTTCTATATTTTCTGAATCAAAGTCTTCTGAAAGTTTAATATACCTACATGTAGTTTTTAGCAATTTTTTTTAACGTTTTGTAGTTGAAACAATATAAAATTTATATGTCCAGAATTTTACTTCCAAGATCTAAAAAAGGGTACTTCTCATTTTTTAACATTTTCTATTTTGATTAGAGAAAGGAACAACATAAGTGCAAAATTTTAGTTTTTTTGTATTTTTGGAGGTTTGGTTGCCAACATGGCATGCCACCTAAGTAGACTCTGCTGAGTCTGACTGCACCGAGTCCGACTCGGCTGAGTCTGAATCACCTAAATCACCCTAGGGGTCGGCCCTACTTGAACAACCAAATAGTGTGCAAATGAGGGGCTTGGGATATTTTTTTGATATTAAAAATATCATTTAGACTCGGTCAAATCCTACTCGGTCGAGTACCACTCGGCCCAGTCTACTGGGCCACGTAGATGCCATTTGGTGCCGCATGGCACCTACATGTACTTGGCCTAGTTAGAGTCAGTCGAATTGGTCAAATCTAACTAGGTCGAGTCTAATTAGATTGAGTGATTTGAGTTAGCCTAAAAGGTGACACTCAATTGTGCTTTTACCCAAGCCTAAAATTAGAATTAAAATAAAATTTCCAATTGAAATCATAGATTAATTAGGGGAGAAAATATTATAACCAACTTTAATAGAGTACGCACCACCATTAAAAGGGCTCCAAATAAGCTCTCCTTAAAGATCCAATGTATAAAACATAAATGAATTAAGAAGTAGAAGAAGTTGAATCGCCACGAGCCAGAGAGTATCGTTAAACCAGAATGGGTTAGTTATCTAAGAAGGGGGATTAGAATAAATATCCCAATAAAAATGGATGGCCACTAGAAATGTCACTGCAAAAGCCACCAAAAAGCTACTTCCTAACATGGATGACAATTTTCTTGCCAACAATGTCCAAACTGATGCCTATCAACATAGCACATATTTTAAGTGATATTTATGATTATTAATTGTGAATAGCTTTGGTCACATAATTGTACATACAAAATTTTACTATATAAAAAATATAATATTATTGAGAGGTAGAGTGGAGTCCTCAAAAGTTAAAATACTTATGCATAAATTAGTTTAAGTTTTCACTTTTGAAGTCATTTATCAAATATCTTGAAAGAATATATTTTAATAGGAGAATTCTAGTTTGAATTTAAAAAAATTATAAGAAAGGATACAATCTCAAGAAATCTTATGCAGGAGCATCTTGGGTCTTGAGCTATCTTGCATCACCAAAAAAAATTTGTTGTTTCCTATACCAGCCTCACATTTATTTTATAGTTGTTGTGGTTGTTGGTTTATTGCCTTGCAAAGTTAATGTGGTGATGAAGACCTAATCTGGAGCATTCTCTTAAGATCACACATCCTAATTCACTTGGATTTGGAAGTTATCGCAATTTCCTTTAGGCATCAATTTTCCACTAATTTTTCTCATGAAACATGTGGTATTTCAGCTTGTGTGGTTCTATGTGGGGGAATTGGATCTTGCATAGTTGGGGATCTATTCTTGGATCATGTGTGGAACTAAATGTAAGTTCACATCATATTTTATTATTTCTTTCTTTAGTTTTGGTTTCTCCTCCTATGTCGACCTGTATTGCAATTGAATGCCTGACTGGCCAACTTGTGGCTTTCCTGGCTATATATTTGGAGCTTAGGTTGTTTAGTTGAGAGTATGAAGGAGGTAGCTGAGTAGATACTATTGGAAATTTAGTTGGGAAATGTGATACTAAGAGGGGGGGTGAATCAAATATCACCTATTAATCCATTTTAACTTTACTGAAAAACTTCATAGCATTCTGACAATCTTCATTAATGTAATGAAAGTAATAGACAAAATATTATTCATGAAAATACTCATAACACAATAGCTTGGTTAACTAGAAACCCTTGAAAGGTAAAACTGGGGTGGGGATGACACCCACAAATCTTCACTACTGCAATATAAAGTTCTCCTATTAGGGCTACAAATTTGATCAAAAAATATGATCTACCCTATGAGGGGTTTGCCCTATTAAGAGCTAAAAGACTTATACAATCTACCTTGAAAAATGATTTAAAACTTACAACTAAGTAAGCACTTAGTTAAGAGATTACTTAAGGTCTATTAAAACCACTTTGTTAAGAGATTTACCTTGATACACTTGTTAGAATGTCTCAGTACCTGATCCTTTAGTCTGCACTATATGTTGATTACATATCTTCTCCATCCAGTATGATTTGATCTTATCCATCAAGTTTATCTCAGTTATGTCCTTCATTTCAATACTCTATTTCAATCGGTCATTGAACTCTATCAGATTGGCTCCAAGTGTTGCATTGGGATCAATGATTGCAAAATAGGAGTGTAATCACCTTCGTGATTTCCTCAACAAACAAAATACAAAACATGAATGTCAGCCAAAATGTTTTACCTTGATTATTGTGCCATAACAAACTCATGTATGTCAATTCTAGTTAACTTGACCATTGATATCTCTGGTACTCACCATTCACTCTACTCAGTGTTCACTGATATCTCTAGTGCTCAGCATAAACTACTTTACATAGCTCGGTAAAAACTAACTCAGCTAATACAAAAGTACTCCATGACCATTAGTTTACTCGGCAGTGACTACTGCTCAGTAAATATACATTACATGACTTGGCCTATACATGATGACTTGGTCATAGTGATGACCAACCAACATTACCTAGATAATGACTAAGTCTAAGACACTAATAGACAACAAAACTATAGGGAACTACAATCTCCCCCTTTGACATTAGTGGAAAAAACACTTTGTCATGACATTTACAATTATATTTACAAGAGTACTTAGCATTAACAGAATAGCCCCCTTAATATATATATATATATATATATATATATATATATATATACACACATATGCAAAACTGAGTATATCATACCATTCTTATTATGTTACCTCCCTTTGTGCCTGGATATGTCATTTAATTTCCCCCTTGTTTTTGGCATTCATGATTTCTTCAGGAGTAGGAATCTTGAAATATTTCTCCAGAAATGGTTTATGAAGCATTATAACCATATGCAATATAGATTCCCAATCGGATGTTGCAACTTTTAGAACCTCTGATTGCACTTCTACCTTGGTAGCTAGATTGACTAAGTTCTCGGTTGTAGATAGATGAGGATCTTTCTCTATTAAGTCCTTAGCCTTTGCTAACTCTCTTTGAATGGCCTCTAGATGAGGTGTTAACATTGTTTGGATGGAGAGTAGATGAGCTCTTATCTTACCATCATTAGCCATCAACTCGGCTATCCTTCCTTGTGAATGTAGAAGCTTGGCATAATATTTGGAGCTGGAACTTGCATCCAAGCTTAAGGATTGACTAGTAGACTTTATTTCTTGTTGTAGTTTGTCTACTAGCTCCTAGTTATCCTTCATAAATTCTTCTACATAGTACAGTTTTGTATACAAAGATTGTGCATTAACTACCACTCCTTCTGAATCTATGATCTGGGTAGATAGTTCTATTTGCTTTACTACAATCTCCATAGAGAGCTTGTTCAACACCTTTTTTCCAAAATTTCTTTTTGATTACTACAACAACTTATCATTTGCTTTTCTCTCTTCATTAGTCACTTTATTGACTATATGGACAAGTTTTTCTAGTATGGGGCCAGAGTCATTTACATTAGTCATTTTAAAAGCATCAATAAATATTTCTTTTATCTCATGCAAGACTTTCTTTTGTTGATGTTCCCTTCTCAATTCTTCTTTCTTGCTTTTCCTCTTCAATAGATCTTGCAATATCTACATCTTCTCATATGATAAGTTATCAGAATCCCATTTCAGAATTATAATAACTTCATCAATTATTACCTTAGGTGAAGAAATTTTCACCTTCTTTTTCTGTGTCCTCTTTCTTGGTGTACTCCCACTCGACATCTGTACAAGAACTTTTATTGCCTCTTACTCCCTAGGCTCTTGGATGTCAATAGCTTTTTCCTTCTCTTCTTTTCCCTTATCCTCCATAGAGGACTTACATTCACTAATTCAGACTGATCTCCTTTGTCTTTTTGTGACTCCTCGGCAGATGCAGACTGATGTGTAGTTGCCAACTAGTCATGTTCTTCAATAGTGCTCATACGGGCTAACATGTCAACTATAATAACTTGAGGTTTAACATGGGTTGATGTTATAGCTGATGTATCATCAATTTTTGGATAATCTATTACTTGTAAGAGCACAGTATTACTTCCCATTAAAGATGTATCTTTTTCTTCCTTGTCTTGTATGTTTGCCTCAGTCATTACCTGAGTCTTTACTGGGGTATCCTCTATGATGTCAACAATACTTACTCTAGATGACTTTTGACATTTCTCTTCCTTGGGATCTTATTTCTCATGAATAGGTGGCTCAATTACATCTTATGCATTATGTGGCTCAGCACCCTTAGATGTGCTAGCATCTTCATGTGCATCCATGTCAATTCGCAAACCAAAAATTATCTTCCAACTCTTTAGACTTGCCTGTACATCATCCTCAAACTTGTGTTGTAGGATAGAAGAAGCTCTAAGTTTAGGAATGAATATGTTATTGTATTGTTCCACAACTTCTTGAATACTGATAGAGGGAAGATCTAATGAAACTTGAGCTAGCTTGCTCTCCCTTATCTACTTCTCGGTCATTAGAGAAAATTCCCATTTCTGTGAAACTCTATTACTTAACTCCTTAGCGATTAGTTTCTCCAACTGTATAGGTAGCATCTTGAAAGTGCAAAGCATCTCAAGAATAGCTTCTTCTATTTTATCCTTATCTCCTATACTCATGCTCTCAAATCTTAATTACTTCAAACATGCAAGTCCAACAAAGTTCTTGATAGTGTGGCATATTTCATACACATCTAGTGTTATACTCTGTAGTGCAACCTTCTTCTTTACCTTCTCATCACTCTCTGTCTCCTCATCATCTTTTCCCAAAATAAGTTTCCTCCAAGGCCTTTTGCTTGTTTGGTTCGACACTGCCTTAGGTTGAACAGGTTTCCTTTTACTTGATGTAGGGGTTTTCTTTTATGACTCAAAAACTACAACTATAGAGGCTTCCCTTTTTCTCATCCTAATCATAGGTGACGATGTAACCTTAGGTTTTTGCATTTTCTTTTTCATGGGCTCGATAAGTACTGCCTTCTTACCTTTCTTCTTTTCTAATACTATCTCTTTTTCTTCATCATTCTCATTGGGATCACTTGCTTCATCTTCTCTCAGTCATTGTGTTAATTCAAGAGGTGCATCATCTATTTCTCCCATCATTTTTACTAGATTCTTCACAATTTTCTTCATGTTTCTCTCTACGGCAGCAACCTTCAATCCCATGGTTATTTTGGATTTAGCCTCTTCATATGTTCCAAAATAAGGAGGATTGTTATCAATTTCTTTGGCCAACAGGGTTATTATTGCAGCTGTGGTCTCATCAATATTTACCTCATTAGGTAATGGCATTAGCCATGAAACCCTTGATAAAATAGCTTGTGCATAAGTGAAGTCTATGTCAACTATGAAAGAAATGTCCTTTCTATACTTCTCAACTAAAAACATAGGAATCCTACTTCTCTTCCTCATTTTCTTCTTGAATTCAATCAAATAATTTTCCATCAAATTCTCAAAACTCTTTCCTATCTGACTGATAAACTCATTTATTTGAGCTGTGACTAGCTTCATCTTATCCCAAGTTATTTCTCCAACAGTAGGAAAATACTTCTGAATATAAAACAATAGATAGATGAGTAGGGAACTGAACTTACACATAAAATTATTTTCTTTCTAGATTGAAGTTACATTCTCGGTAAGTTGGGTCAGTTGGAACTTTGTGAGGTCGTAAGTATGTCCTTTCTTGATAATTTTCCAAACCTGGTCTACGGCCATGCATGGGACGTTGTCCAACCGACTAGATAGATAGAATTTGTGAGCAATTACTCTCACTACAAAATTAATCTCTGGATTAGTGATAGTGGAGATTTCCATTCTGCAGTTATTCCATATTGCCTTAGTGTTCACCTAAATTTTCTCCTTGCTTAAACATTTTATTGCTCTCTTACTAGAAATTATAGGGTATCTAGTTACCCGGTGAATCATGTCCTTTGTTATTGGTACTGGTCCATCCTCTAGCCAAATATGCATGTCATGCACTCTACTTAGTACGATTTTGATTGTGTCCACTTTGAAATTTTGCAAAAAATCTAGGGCATGAACTAACCCTTGCTTGGCAATCTTCTGGTGTTCCAGCTTCAACACCCCATTGCTACACAATTTTTTATAGGCTTCCCTGATCTCCTAATCCCCAATTTCTCCAATTTTGCACATGTAACATGACCTAATATTGTTCATTATTAAAACATTTTTCAAAACCGATGACACGGCACCATTAAGATCTCCCATGATTGCGCTACCCGAAACGGCCTAAAACTTCTATGGTTTTCTCACCTCATTCCTTGCTAACTAAACATTGAAAACATCATTTACTCATTTCTTCATTGCAGTAGATAAAGATGATGCCATTGATTTCAACTTAAAATTTCTCAAAAAATATTTTTCTTGGTAGGGTACTTTTGCATAAGTGTTCTGCAGATGATTTACTGATGGCACGGTGAAAATATTTGAAATCACCTTCAAACAAATAAGTTTCACGCTCTCTAAATCTCTCAAAGAAATTTTAATTCACTGGTGAAATGAAATGAACAGTATTATTCTGCTTTATAGACTTCAAATAGTCCAGTTTGAGCTTCATAAATATTTCGTACACATTCTAGGTGGAATACAACTGTCCTAGAAATATTATACTAAGCTTGACTAACACAAGCTTGGTCGACACAACCATTTAGATACATCTTGGTGTACATTGCATCTTGGATATCATAGGTGCTCGATAGATATTGATAACTCAGTCAAAACATTAATGCTCGACATCAAAAATTAATTGTTCCACATGGCTCAAATATGTCCTAATGCATCTTTATCTATGCAAGTATGTACTTTTACTTAGCTTATGTTAGGAACTGATATAAGATAAAACATTATAAGACTTAGTTCAATACATAATTTCTTTTCTTAGTTCGAAGAAGTGTGACCACCTAATCCATCAGATTGGGTGACCACAGGTGCACTGGCTTCATTTGTGCTTCCTTCTTCTTTCTTCTTCCATGTTTTGTTCATCTGATTTCTCAATTTCTCATTTAAATCTTCATTCTTTCTTTGTTCATTGCTCGGTATGGGTGATCTACAGTCTTTCTTTAGATGACCTATCTTGTTACACTTATAGCATACCATACTTTGGTTCATCCAACTTTTAGATTTACCTCTAAAATGATTCTTCAAACAATTTTCTCTAATGTGTCCATATTTTCCATAGTAATGACAGTTGTACCAAGTGTTATAATCCCAATTATATTAGTTACTCTTCATAGGTTACTTAGTCTATTCATTTGATCACCATTTACATTTAGATCTGCATTAAAATACTCTATGTCCATACTTATGATGGTTAAAAGAGTGTTCTTGAAATTTTGATGAGATAGGTGGACTGTTGACCTTAGACCTGCATTATTGTGCCTAATGTTCAAGTTTCTTACAGTTAAAACAATGTCCATTAAATTTAGGTTTAGGATTAGACTTACCATATTTTCTTCTATAGATGTTAGCTATATGTCCTAGCTTTCCATAATGATGACATGCAGGCTTGTTGTTCTTTGCTTTAGCATTCTTTTTCTCTCCACTTTTTGATGATTCTCCTTCCTCAGTAGATGATGAATGCTCATTTAGGCCAAGTCCAAATCTATCACCAGATCTTCTAGGTGATCTTAATAGTTCTTCAAAGTATTTAGCAGCTTCATTTGGTTTGTTCATCCTTTCATTAATTTCCTTTTTAGTTCTCAATTCATTTCTTAGTTGATCATTCTTAAATCTCAGATTGTTGATTTCGATATCTTTCCTGCCCAATTCTTGATTAACGAGTAGCAGTTGATTTACCATGTCTAATTGATTATTATTCAACCTTTGCATAACACTTTTCCTTTCATCAAGTCTCATTGATATTTTTCTTTTGTCTTCTTTAGCCATTGTCTTGTCTTCTTTAGCTATTGTCTTGTCTTCTTTAGCTTTCTTTTTCTATTCAACTACTTCACAAAGTCTGATAGATTGAATTTCATGTTCTCTTCAGATTTCTGACGTCATCACTTAATATGTTATTTTTCTCCAGTAGCTCTTTTATGGCTTTGTCACTTTCTGTAGAGTTCCCCTTATGAAATAATCCAGTGATGTCTTCTTCTTGATATTGTGACTCATTTTTCTGAATAGCAATTTCTCTTCAATTGCTCAAGGATTTCTTTTGTTATCCTCTGGTTGCTTGAAGTTACTACAATACAAGCTAGACATCAATCTTTTGATTCTCTATAATTTTTCCCAACTTATAAACCGCAATATCAAGATCTTTATCTTCAAGTGGTTAGACTTTCTATAAGAAACCCTAGTGCTCTGATACCAATTGTTGGAAATTTAGTTGGGAAATGTGATACTGAGAGGGGGGGTGAATCAGATATCACCTATTAGTCCATTTAAACTTTACTAAAAAACTTCATGAATAGCATTATCATAATCTTTATTAATGTAATGAAAGTAATAGAATAAATATCATTCATGAAAATACTCATAGCACAATAGCTTGGTTACCCAAAACCCCTTGAAAGGTAAAAATGGGGTGGGAATGACACCCACAAATATTCACTATTGTAGTATAAAGTTTCCTTTTTAGGGCTACAAATTTGATCACAAAATATGATCTACCCTATGAGGGGCCTCCACTATTAAGAGATAAAAAACTTATACAATCTACCTTGCAAAAGGATTTAAAACTTACAACCAAGTAAGCACTCGGTTAAGAGATTACTTAAGGTCTATTAAAACCACTATGTTAAGAGATTTACCCTAATACACTTGTTAGAATGTCTTAGTACCTAATCCTTTTATCTTCACTATATGCTGATTATAGATCTTCTCCTTCCAGTATGATTTGATCTTATCTATCAAGTTTATCTTTGTTCTATCCTTCACTACAATACTCTGTTTCACTCAGTTACTGAACTCTATCAGAATACTCCACTGATTTGAATGTATTCTCTATTCATTCCTCTCATTTCCTTTGCATCCTCTCACACAACCATTAGGGTTTATATTTCATCTCATATAGACAACTGAACTTCTCAAAGATTTAAGATCTACGATTTAGATTTACTCTTTTTGCCACTTAAGCTTTCCTAATTCTGATTGGCTCCAAGTGTTGCATTGGGACCAATGATTGCAAATAGGATTGTAATCACCTCCATGATCTCCTCAACAAACAAAATACAAAATATGAATGTCGGGAAAAATGTTTTATGTTAATGATTGTGCCATAACAAACTCATCTATCAATTCTGGTTAACTTGACAATTGATGTCTCTAGTACTCGACATTCACTGTACTCAACATTCAGTGATATCTCTGGCGCTCAGCATAAAATAATTTACATAGCTTGACAAAAACTAACTTGGCTTTAAATATAAAAGTACTTGATGACCATTGGTTTACTCGGTAGTGAATAGTGCTCGGTAAATATACATTATATGACTTGGCCTATACATGATTACTTGGTTGCAGTGATGACCAACCAACATTACCTAGATAATGACTAAGTGTAAGATACTAATAGATAACAAAACTATAGGGATCTATAGATACATCATTTAAGAGAAGATAATATGTGAGCTAAGACTCTGAATTCATAATTCTCATTATACATGGTCGAAACCTAGAAGGCATCATAGTTGGGCATGTTGAAACCCTTAATATATTTGCACCAGTATTGTGACCAGTTGCTTGTCTCATATCCATTATGTTTTTATTGATTTCATGTGGTTTTTATATTGCATCCATGTGTAACTATTCATAGGGCATGTTTGTGAGTTTAAGCAGTCTCAATTAACCCTGATCCTTCCTTCATCTTTCCTACCCTTGCATCAAGTGGTATCAGAGTGAATTTATTTCTTATGGATTGGATCATGGAGAACCGTATTGGATTGGTTGTGGGGTGGCAGATCTAAGATCTGACCTATAACTTTTAGAAGGTTACGATCTTGCTGGAACCTGATTGTGAAGATGGTTCATGGTAGAGGAAATGATAATGCTATCATGGATATGTTGAGGAAGATTGAAACTAGGCTTGAAACTATAGAAACAAATCAAAGAAGAGGCACACATCTTAAAGATGTTAGTGATGAAGAAGAGGAAACACCTAATCCTGAACCTAAAATTGAGCAAGATGAGGAAAGACTCTTGAGAGTTTTGTCTAAGGCTAACTCCAGACCTGTAATTGAAGTTTCTTCCTATGATGGAAGACTTGAGACCGATACACTTTTGGATTGGATCTCTGAGATGGATCAATACTTTGATTATGAGGGTACTCCTGATAATAAGAAGGTTAAGATAGCAATTACAAAGTTGAAAGGTCATGCATCTCTTTGGTGGGATCATTTCCAAACTAAGAGGCAGAAGAAAGGGAAAGAAAAGATCAAGACATGGATGGAGATGCTTGTAAAGATGAAGAAGAAGTTTTTTCCAGATGATTACCAAGTTACCTTGATGAGAAAAATGAAAAGTCTAAGATGAAAGGAAATGAGTGTAAAGGAATATACTAATGAATTTTACAAATTGGATATCAGATCTGGACATGTGGATGATGAAGTTGAGAAAGTGGCTAGATGCCTAATTGGTTTGAGGACATCTATTCAAGATGAGATTAGTTATGTGAAAATAGATAGTGTGGAAGAAGCATACCAATTTTCTTGGAAGGAAGAAGAGATATTGACAAAGAGACATGAACAAAGACAAAGAGGAAGAGGTGGCAGATTTCAAAGAGGTAGAGGTAGATCTTATGGAGAAAGTAGTAGATCTAACAATGCAGTACAAGATAAAGTTTGGAAAGATGAACCTGTTTGTAGAAGAGGTAACTACTCTAGAGGTAACTATACTGGTTACTTTAGGAATAACAATAGTGGGAGAATAGAAGAGAAATCTTGGTTTAAAGGTACTTGTTGCAAATCTAGTGAAGGACATAGAGTTTTTGAATGTACTAACTCTAGAAAGAAGACTAGAGGTAATGGAAGAAATAATTTGGCTTGTGAAGAAGTTGAGGAAATGTGATGCAGGAGCATCTTGCATCACAAAATAAATGGGGGCATGATAAAAAAATTGGAGGAGAGAGGAAGTGACGAAAATGGAAGAAAAAAAAGAGAGAAAAAGAGAGAAAAAAAAAAAAAGATTATTTCATTTACCAAGGTGCATAGGTGGGAAAGAAAAATAAAAATAAAAATAAAAGAAAAAAATCATTTCATTTATTGAGGTGTGTAGGTGGCATTTTAGAAATTTGTAGGAAGTTCTTGCATTTAATATTTGTAGCTAGGTAGTTACACCTTTCTATTTTCTTATTGGCCCACAAAGGCAATGTAATTTTGTAATAGGCCCACATGGTGGTGCTTAATATTAATTGGGTGGATATTTAATATTTGTATCAAAGTATTTGTATCTATCTTTTATCCCATATTGGTTGTGTTGTAATATCTTGGGTGGTAAATGCCTATATAAAGAAGGCATAGGAGCATTCATAGGCAAGCTCTCAAGTTGTAGGATCTTGTATTGGGGAAAAAGCTCTCAAAGTTGTAAGCTCTTGGAGTTCAAGCTCTCAAGTGGTAGAAGCTCTTGGATTGTAATTTTGGAGGATGTAAGATCTCTCATGTTATAGATCTCATATTTACAAGAAGCTCTCATGTTGTAAGACCTCTCAAGTTGTAATGATTTTCAAGTATTAATATATGCTTTGTAAAGAATTTTGTCTTCTCTTTTTCTTCATGTTGTTATGTCTTTGGTTATGAGTTGGTAAGGGTGATGTGGCCCTTAATTAGTGGTATCAGAGCAGTTGGCTCTTCATCAGTGGTATCAGAGCTAGGTTGGCCTTCATCAGTGGTATCAAAGTAGGAGTTCCTGAGTGTGTAAATAGATCATCGATTGTGAGGCAGTTTGCACCAGGACCATGGGTTAGGGTTTCTGTGTAAACAGATTGTCGATTGTGAGGCAATTTGCACTAGGACCATGGGTTAGGGTTTTTGTGTAAATAGATCACCGACTGTGAGGCAGTTTGCACCAAGACCGTGGTTAGGGTTTAAGTGAGAAGCATGAAAATGCCTCCACAAAGGGAATGTGGTAGAAGAGACGGTGTTGTAACACGTGAGGTTAGGGAACCGCAGAGACAAGTGTGAGCATTGCAAGAGGAGATTCATAGAGGAATGAATCTTAATGTCAGAGATGAAAGTGAGGATGAAGCCGAAGATGAAAATTTTGAACAAGGAGAAGTTCAAGTTTTGAATCAAGAAGAAAGAATTTTCCAAGCCATTTCGAAGATCAGGAAGAGAGCTAAGATTGAGGTTCCAACATTTTCTGGAAATCTTAACCCAGAAGAATTGATCGACTGGATCAATGAATGTGAAGAATATTTTGAGTATTAAGATATCGAGGATCCTGATAGGGTCAAATTTGTGAAGGCCAGACTAAAGAGCCATGCGAAGATCTGGTGGCAAGAGATTCAATTGGAGCAAAATAGAAGAGGAAAGGATAAAATCACAAGATGGGATCGAATGGTGGATAATAAGAAGCCCATTTTCTATTCTTGCAAATTTTGTTTGTTTCTCTATTTCTATTGTGTGTTTGTGGTATTAAGGGGAGCACCCTTCATCAAGTGGTATCAAAGTGGTTGGCTCTTCATCAAAATGTCTAATGAACCTAAACATGGTGAAAAATTGATGGTAAGAAGGATCTTGTGGAATGAAGAAGATGATGAAGAACCCATTCAGAGGAAAAGTTTATTCAGAACCAGATGTAAGATCGCTGACAAATGTTGCAAGGTAATCATTGATAGTGGAAGTTCTAATAATTTAGCATTCGAAGAGCTGGTAACAACTTGTAGTTACAAAGATTGAAACATCCTAAACCTTACCATATTGCTTGGATCCAAAAGGAGCATAAACTACTTGTAAGTGAACAATGTCTTGTTAAATTCAAAATTGGGAATTATCATGATGAAGTCTTGTGTGATATTATGCCTTTGGATTGTTGTCATATTCTTTTGGGTAGACCTTGGCAGTATGATAGGAAAGCTTTGCATGATGGTAGATTGAATCAATATACTATTTGGATGGATGGGAAGAAACAAGTATTATTTCCTTTGGTAGAAAATTTTAATGAATGTCATTGTACTACAATCAGAGTATGCTTGGTTGATGGTAAAAAGTTTTTTATAGAAATGAAAGAACAAAATGTTTTTTTTTCGTTTAATTCCAAGGAAAACTAAGAAACAAGATGAGTTAGAATAGGCACCTGAGGTTAAACCTTTGTTGACTGAAATTTATGACATCATTTCTGATAATGTACCTGATGGTTTACCACCTATGAGAAGTATAAGTCATTGTATGGATTTGATACCTGGAGCTAGTTTTCCTAATAAAGCACCACATAGGTTGACACCTAATCAAAAGACAAAATTGAATAGACAAGTACAAGAATTGCTTGAAAGAAGTTTGATTAGGGAAATTTTGTGTCCTTGTGCAGTACCTCCTATGTTAGCACCTAAAAATAATGGAGGGTGGAGAATGTGCAGTGATTCTAGAGCTATAAATAAGATAGCAGTAAAGTACAGATTTCCTTTGCCTAGGATGGATGACATAATGGACAGTTTAAGTGCAGAGAAGTATTTCACAAAGATTGATTTAAAAATAGATATCATCAGATTAGGATCAGAGAAGGGGATGAATGGAAAACTACTTTTAAGACTAATGAAGGTTTATATGAATGCTTCATTATGCCTTTTAGTTTGACTAATGTACCTAGTACTTTCATGAGGCTGATGAATGAAGTTTTGAAAAGATTCTTGGGTAAGTTTGTGATTGTATATCTTGATGACATTTTGATATTTAGTAAGAGTAAGGAAGAACATCTTGAGCATATCAGACAAGTATTGCAGAGATTGAAGGAAGAAAAGTTGCTGATTAATTTGAAGAAATGTTCATTTATTAAAGAAGAGATTGTGTACCTTGGTTTTGTAATTTTAGCTGATGGATTGAAGATGGACCCTGAGAAATTAAGAGCTATACTTGATTAGCCTACACTAGAGAATGTTGGAGAGGTAAGATCATTTCATGGATTGGGAAGTTTTTATAGGAAGTTCATCAGAAATTTTAGTTCTATTTGTAATGCTATGACTCAAATCATGAGAGGAGAGAAAAGGGATTTCAAATGGACACATGGAGCACATAAGAGTTTTGAAACATTGAAACAAAGAATTATAGAATTACCTACACTTACTTTGCCTGATTTTAGTAAAGTTTTTGAAGTTGAATGTGATGCTAGTGGAAGTGCGATTGGAGCTATTTTGAGTCAAGAAGGAAGACCGATAGCTTTCTTTAGTGAGAAGTTGAATGATGCTAAGAGAAAATATTCAGTTTATGGTCATGAATTATATCCTATTGTTCAAGATTTGAAGAAATGGATACATTATTTGATGCCGAAAGATTTTGTGTTGTATACTGACCATAAAGATTTGTAGTATTTTGGAAGTCAAAATAAAATGAATCAGATACATATGAAGTGGGTTGAGTTTTTGCAGAATTTTTCCTTTTCATTGAAGCATAAAAGTGGACAGTCAAATAAGGTTACTGATGCCTTGAGTCGAAGAAGAAGTTTGTTGATAGAAATGAAAGTTGAGGTACTTGGTTTTTATGATTTGAAGTTTTTGTATGAGAATGACATTGATTTTTCATAATGTTGGAAAACTTGTAAGGAATAAATAGTGAGTGATAAGTTGATTGATTATTTTATTCAAGAATACACATTGTTTGAAGGATTTTAGTTGTACTACCTAGAGGATCTATGAGAGAGAACATAATAAAGGAGAAGCATAGTGGTGGACTTGCTGGATATTTTGGGATTGATAAGACTGTGAAACTGATTTTAGAGAGATACTTTTGTCTGTAGATTTATAGAGATGTACAAATAATGGTTAGAGGTTGCAAAGTTTGTCAAGTAGCAAAAAGAACTATCAAAATTTGGGATTGTATACACCTTTGTCTATACCTGATAGACCTTGGGAAGATGTGAGTATGGACTTTATTCTTGGATTTCCTAGAACTCAGAGAGGTAATGATTCTATTTTGGTAGTGGTTGATAGATTTTCTAAGATGGCTCATTTCATACCTTGTAAGAAGACATCTAATGCATTTCATGTAGATGAATTATTCTTCAAGGAAGTGCTAAGATTGCATGGGTTTCCTAAATCTATTGTTTCAGATAGACATACTAAGTTTACTAGTTATTTTTGGAGAACAATTTGGGAAAAGATGAATACAAAATTGAAGTTTAGTTCTACATTTCACCCACAGATAGATGGGCAGACTGAAGTTGTGAATAGAAGTTTGAGAAACTTGTTGATATGTTTAGTTGGAGATAAGCCTGCTAATTAGGATTTAGTTTTGGCACAAGCAGAGTTTGCATATAATAATTCTGTGAATAGAAGCACTAAGACGACACCATTTGAGATTGTTACTGGATTTCATCCTAAGAGAACCAAAAGTTGGGAGATTTACCTACTGATCTACTAGAAGAAGTGTTGAGGTTGAGGATTTTGCAGCATACATGAGAACTTTTCATGATGAAGTTAAAAGGAATTTGGAGGACAGTAATCTGAAATATAAACAGAGAGAAGATAGGAGAAGGAGACAAACATATTTTTAAATTTGAGATGAGGTTATGATTCATTTGAATGAGAATAGATTTCTAGTTGGTACTTACAATAAGTTGAAAATGAAGAAATTTGGACTTTGTAAGATTCTAAAGAAGTTTGACAGTGGAAATGCTTACAAAGTGGAATTACTAGAGGACATGGATATATCATCTATATTTAATATTTCTAATATCTTTGAGTACTTTGAATCAACTTATGAGATGGGAGATGATCTGAATTATCCTAAGAAGAATAGAGACAACATTGAGAGGATCTTGAATAGAAAAGTGACCAAGAATACAAGAGGAAAAGATTACATGGAATACCTAGTTCAGTGGAAAGATAAGACACATGAAGATAGTTCATGGATTAAACAAGATGAGTTGGATCTTTATGATTCAGGTCATAATATGAGAGATGCCTAATGTGGACATTAGTTCTTTTATTACCCCAGGTGTGTGATGTAGGAGCATCTTGGGTTTTGAGCAATCTTGCATCACCAAAAAATATTTCTTATTTCCTGTACCAGTCTGATGTTTATTTTGTAGCCATTGTTGCTATTGGTTTATTGCCTTGTGAAGTTAATGTGGTGTTGAAGACCTAATATGGAGCATTCTCCTAATATCACATGTCCTAATTCACTTAGATTTGGAAGTTATCACAATTTCCCGTGGGCATCAATTTTATGCCAGTTTCGCTCATCAAATGTGTGGTATTTTGGCTTGTGCGGTTCTGTGCGAGGGAATTGGATCTTGTGCGGTTAGGGATATGTTCTTGGATTATGTGTGGACCTAAATGAAACTTTACATCATGTTTGATTATTTCTTTCTTTAATTTTGGTTTCTCCTACGAAGCGGACCTATATTGTAATTAAATACTTGGTTGGTCGACTTGTGGCTTTGCTGGCTATATATTTGGAGCTTAGGTTGTTTAGTTGAGAGTGAAAAGGAGGTATTTGAGTAGATACATCATTGAAGAGAAGATAATATATGAGCTGAGACTCCGCGTTCATAATTCTCATTATATAGGGCCGAAACTTGGAAGGCCTCACAGTCGGGCATGTTGAAAGACTTAATATAGTTGCACCAGTATTGTGACCACTTGCTTGTCCCATATCCATTTTCTTTTATTGATTTCATGTGGTTTTTATATTTCTTCCATGTGTAACCCTTTGCAGGGCATGTTTGTGGGTTTAAGCAATCTCAATTAACCCTGATTTTGCCTTCACCTTCCCTGCCCTTGCATAGATATATAAAATCAACCATAGAATATCCATATGCACTTGCATAAGAGAGTCTATCCTTTCTTAGAATTTTTTTTATTTCAAACAAGAAATCCCCTATTAAAAAATTTTCTTTCAAGATATTTTATAAGTGACTTCAAAAGTGAAAACTTAAACTAATTTATGCGTAAGGATTTTAACTTGTGAAGACTCCACTCTACCTCTCCATAATATCATATTTTTTATATATTAAAATTTTTTATGTACAATTATGTGACCAAAGCTATTCAAAATTAATAATCATAAATATCACTAAAAAAATGCTACATCGATAGGCATCCATTTGGACTTTTTTGGCAAGAAAATTGTCATTCATGTTGGGAAGTAGCTTTCGGGTGGCTTTTGCAGTGATATTTCTGGTGCCTTTTCATGATGACGTTTCCCGTTGTCTTTGGTTTTCTTTCTTACCATGTGTGCCTCATCTTCTCTCAGTCTCTTTAACCTCTTGACTAAATTTTTCCTTCTTACTGTGCGTGCCTTATCTTCTCTTGGTTCGATGAATATATAAATAATTTTAATACTGAAGAACTCCCCATTTTCTTTAGAAGTAAGATTTATAAGTCATAGGTAAGTTAGTTTGTGCATTATTTTAGAGCTAGTTAAATTTTCTTTTCTTTTCGTTTTGGGTATATTTTTTTAATGTAATCCTCTGACCAAAGTTCAGAAACATTTTTTAATCTATTGTATGGTTTTTACCTTGTATATCTTCCAGATCACATTGCCACTATCAAGATTCAGCTCAGTTGGTAGTATTTTATTATGAAAGTATTTCCACTACCAAATAAAGGTTTTTTAAGTTTTAGGGTTTTTGTGAAGTGTGTTTCGTAATACTTGTACTAAGGGTTTTACCAAGATGGGATTTATTGAGCTTTCCCCATCCTAGGGTTTCAGACGGTTGCTCATTATCTAAATGAAATTTTATATGGGTACATTTTTCTATGAGTTCTTTTATGTTCTACAAATAGAAATTTACAAGTCGCGGTTCTATTACTAAAACCCTTTTCTCCAAAGCATTTTGGCATGCAAAATAACCATCTCATATTATGTCTATCTTGAAAAGTTTAATGTTTATTCTCTATACAAAAATGAGTATTCTGAAAAGGAAGATGGATTTTACAACTCCTTCTAGCCAGTTAATTTTTGTTTCAGGTACAAAATCTTTATTTTGTTCAAGAATGCATAGTTTAAGAAGGTTTTATTTGATTTTTGGAGTGGTTTAAGAAATAATGGCACAAGCCTTAGGGTTTTATTTCCACTATCTTTTAGATGGGTTTATAAATTGCCATGTCCTTTGACTAAAATTCAACCTGGCGGGTTGAAAAAATAGCTACCCAAATAATTATAATCAATCCTTTGAAAAAATTATTTCAACGTGTTGTACTTAGCTAAGTTATTTTTTGCAAGAGAAACAATCATCTTGTATTATGTTTGTCTTGAAAAGTGAAAGAATTTTCTTTTTGGAAGGTATCTTTAGTTAGGTTTGATTCAATTATATTGTATCACCTTTCTCCCAAATCATTTTTCTCTTGGGGTGATTAAGTGATTGCATGAAGATAACTTTCATTTACCATAAACAATAAGGATATTGCCCCTACTTTTAAAGTGTATCCAAATTCAACTAATGTAGATGATTATGTTCTTGAATCTATTATAAGACATGGACATGATCGTAATGTAGGCAAAGTTTACTACTACTTTGAACTAGAGTTCCATAGGTGGACCATATTTATCTGTCAAAATGATATTTATAATTATGAGATCATACCAACTATGCCAAATTGATAATTTTAGTTTCACTTTGATCTTTTCTTTTTTACGTCTACTCTTGTTGATATTGTGAATCTTTTGATTTTCTTGTTAATTACTTCATTCAGTTTGGTTAGTCACTAATGTGCTTCATAAGCGTGGATGCCAAAGTTCCAATGATGGTATTGTTTATCTTTACCTATTGTATTTCATCTAGTTCTATAATAGTTTCAAGTAAACCAATGCTTGATTTTATACTTTCTTTTTAAGAGAGGTTTTCTATGTACATTTCCTAAGAAATGAAATTCTATCTAAATAGGCATGGGTCATAAAATTTGCAACATATAACGTATCCAGTAATCCGACATTTTTTCTAAGCTTTGGGTTTTTGGTCCCTATAATACCATTTTTCCCCTAATCAAAATTACACTTCCAAATAATCATTCAAAATTTCATATTAATTATTGAACATGGTTTATAGGCTAATGAAGTGAGAGTGAATGAAAGCAGGAGATCCATATATCCAAGGAGACTTTCTTTTCCAAAGGGGGTAGGTGGTGGTAGCATTCTCTCTAATGATGGCTAAGGTGGTTACAAATATTGCAGTTGGTTGTCTCTATTGTGGAATACATGTTCATTATTAGGTACGATTGGACACCAGTATTGCCATCATATGGCTCCTTTATTCCTAGTATGTAAATGTACTTTTTGTACACAAATTTTTTTAAAGATACAAGTACTCTATTATGCATCTCCTATAATTTTGATCATTATCTTTTTTCTTCAATTTTATTTATGTCTCCACATTGATTTGTTGGCCAATTCCTTTATTCTTAAATCATATTCAAGTTTTTTCAAAGATGCAAAGTACTTTGTTGTGCATCTCCTATAAGTTTGAGCCTTATTCTTTTTTCTTTGAGTGTATCTATGTGTCTGCAATTACTATTGGCCAATTCCTATATTCTTGAATCAAATGTTTAATAGTTATGATGTTGAACCTTCTAATCAGTGAATTTTGATAATTAGGTCTTGTTGACAATTATTTTTTAATTTTTTATTACCACTTATTATGACTATGGTGCTTTAGTGCACTTGTCTCAGATTATCCCTTCTAATTTTTATTTAGGATACTCCGGTTCCTATCAATTTGGGCAACGTCTATGTATACTTAAGATTAATCTTTATCATAAAAGTCAGAATATCTAATTTAGTTAATAAATAAGTCGAAGGTGCATTTTAGGTACTGTATAGACATTTTGTGCTTCACAATGTTAAAATCCATCTACCAAGTAGAACATGATCTATGAAGCCAAAATATTTTCTATTTAACTTCTTTTAATAAAATATTACAGTACAATATAGAAAAAAATATGATAGAAAAACATGCCTATAAATTCTAAAGAAACCAAGCCCATACAAATGACAATAAATATTTTTTTAAGAAAAAAAATCATACTTTAGATTTTTTATTAATTTTGTTAACTCTTGCACATATCGAAATTACAAATAGTTTGAAATGTCTGACATGTAGGATTTTTCTACTAATCTATTTTCTTTTCACTCCTAATGAGGGTTTTGTTAATAAGACCCATTAGAAATTTTTCTTGTAGGGTGAAACTTGGAAATGGTATAGGCTTGATTCTTAGTTAAAAGGGACTTCAAGTTTGTAAGAAAAGCCTAATTGATGAGGATTGGATAAGATCCTCCTTCTTCTTCGAGCTCCACAAGACTCAGGCAGGTATTGCCTATGAAAGGTTACTCTATTTCAAGTAAGCTTCTTAATAGTGGATTATGTCTTCATTGTCATGCTATTGTGTTACTCAAATCTACTTCAATGAAAGATGATTCTGTAAACAACTAAGAACAACGTATTACAGAATATGACAAAGGAAATTATAAATGTAACAACATGAACAATGGAAATAAGGACATAAATCCTTCTTCCTTTTATGAGTACAACTCAAGGAAGGTTAACCTCTAGATTCTCTCTTCAAGGAATCAACAAATGTGAACTATATCACCTGGATACAGTCCCTTCACAATATGCATGAACTTAAAAAACATAAAAGAACTGGTAATGATTATTTTGTGCTTGATGACAGAAATATGACTGTATAAAAAACATCTAGCTAGTGCCTATTCCAATGGGCAAAAGAGTTTGAATATAAATGCACAGGAAGATTTCAAAGAAATAGAGTAGGATGGCTTACAAACTACTTGCAATCTGGATAGGATGCCTTACAAACTATCCTGTCAATCTTATGGTGTTATCATCAAATCCTAACACATATGTCTTCTCTCTGAAACTATTTATGAAATTTAATCCTCTCCTTGAGAGAAACTCACAAATAATTAGACAAACTACCTGGTAGCTGGTATGTTTTCAAAATGCTTTACAAATCAAAATGTACAAGAGAAAAACACAGAGCAAAGAGACAGTAACAAGGTAAGATAGAGATTGCAGTGTATTCTATTGAAATGAACTTGTTTATTACATACAAAGCTTCAAAGTTCAGGAACTTAGACATAAAATTGGAAATATGCTATGCAAAAAATTTCAAATGTCATCATTTAGGGGCCTGCTCACAACAGAGTAGCCACATGAACTAGGACCAGAACAAGAAAAACAGGAACCGAAAACCCCAAAAAGAGAGAAGAAAAGAATAAATAAACTAAGAGAAAAACCCTAAAATCAACACCTGTCTTCTGCAAATCTGATCTTCTTGGATGTTTCAAAATCTAATTTCCTTTTGTTCCTTCAAAAATTTATTCTTCTCTGTCATTTAAAATTCTAATTTTATCCTTATCCTCTGCTTGCAAATCTGATTCAACAACCTTTAAAAACACTCCTTCTTGCAAACTTGTCTTGTCTGGAAGAAATCTGATCTCAGATTTAAAACTGATTACTACTCTCATTTGCTCAATTAAATCCAATTTTATCCACCGCCATCATCTCTGTCATCTTTTGGCATTTCTAGAAAGATATTATACTACTATATTTGGACAAAAAATGGATCTCCTAGGCATTTTTCCACGAGCAGCTCTGTCATTGAAATATTTCAAATTAGTTCTAATTGTTCAACTATTTTATGCCTTTTAAATCTTTTCAAACCTTTAAAATCTGCACATGCCACCAGAACTCTCCAAGTGTCACACTCTGATTGGTTGCTCGGATAAACTCACCTTAAACTTTGATCCATCTGGAGATCTGGCGACTAAGTAGTCCCTAGCTCTCAAGAGCCATCTCTTAACCACAGTTTCATTCTAAGACCCAGAGAGTACCTTTAGTCTCTTAATCTTTGAATGAATTTGCTAACTATGGTTTCATGCAGAGTTTTGGAGACTACATGATCTGGAGATTTGGAGACTAAGTCTCTAAGTCTCTGAATCATTTCTTTCCTTTGTGAGACTTTGGAGGCTAAGTTATTTGGAGATTTGGAGACTAAGTCTCGAAGTCTATAAATCATTTCTTTCCTTTGTGAGACTTTGGAGACTAACATTATCTAGAGATTTGGAGACTACTCGATCATGAGACTTGGAGACTGCTCTTACTCTCTAGGTCTCTGAATGAATTTTCTGACCATGGTTTTCCTTGAGACTTGGAGATTGCTCAATCTGTAGACTTGGAGATTGCTTGCCACGTGTCCCTTCATCCTTTTCTTCATCTGCAAAATTTAGTCTCAGTCACTTGGGCATAGAAATCGAGGTACCGGTCACCATGAACGCGTGGATAGCCTCTAGTTCTACTTCATATTTCATATGTTTACCTTATTACTTATAAACATCTCAAACTGCACTTATGGGATGAATGTGGGATATTGGTTTTGAGAGTTTTTAAAATCCTTTGTATTTGGGCACCAAAATTAGGGGTCTCACCATGTAATGAACACCTCCAGCAAAGGGGCCCACCAAGAGCCTCTTGGCTTCTTCATTTACTATGCATGTAAGTGCTTGTGTATTTAAACAATACAATCACCCTTAACCCAGCCAATGTGGGATAAACATTTGTGACTGTTATGAGCAATTTTGATAGTGCTACACTCAGACGACTATATCTTGCGATCCAGGATGAATTTTTAAAATTGCTCCAGTGAGAATCTAGAGAACTAGATTTGCGACAACTTATCCAAAAATGAGCCTGATCCAATAGTTTAATTAAAAGTTATGCCCCCCGCAATATGACTCTTTTTTTTTTCCTACAAATCTATGTTTGTAAAATCCATTGATTCACCTTACCTGAGCAATGGTCTAGCTTCCTCCTTTCTTTAAAACATTCCTTCATCACATGCTAGCTTCCCTTTACATGCTCAAAATGTGCCTTCTCATGGAAAAAATGTGCCTCCATCCTTCAACTTTCCTTGCATTTAACCTTACGCTACCTGCAAACCTCAATGATAGATGACAATGCCTCCACTGTGATATGCATTACACCCAATCACCAATGGTGTACTGCATAGAAGCATAGCCAACAGATTCCTTGGTGTATTCACACACCATTGTTAACTTATGTCCATATGCTTCAAAGAAATCTTTGGATCCTTGTGTCAGGCAATAGCATTGAACAAATCTGAATGTGTTTTTTAATTTCATCTGGATACCATTATTCTTACAAAGCATATTAATAGAAACACTAGGATATGAACCTACACCAAATCTGTTGATAACCTGGCAATATTGGTAAGCACCTTTGCTCCTAAACAAGCCTGTCTAAATAATGAAATGCATATGGTTTGAAGTTTTAAGAAAAGTCAAGCAACCCCCTGAAAACTCGAGCTTCTGGATATTGGAAGTATGCTATATGAAGAGCATGAATCCAAAAGCGCAACTCATGAAAGAGAAATACTAATTTTTGTAAATGAAAGGCATCTAGGGAAGTGTGCATACAAAACCCTCATGATTTGAGACCTTGCAAACTTGAAGTAAATTTGGTTTACAATATAGGGGCACCACTTTCTTGATATGACCAATCAGAGTATTCGAGATATATCATCACAAACAGGGCCTTTGACTAAACTATGCAATTGGTCTGCATCAAATTGTTACAAACTACAAAGAGAATCAGATTGGAAAACTGGGTAAACAGATTCATCATGGTCTGAAGACTAAAATACAAGGAGTATTTGACCACCAGAACACATGGAAAAAGGAAATTTCCCAATTGGGTCAAGTGGTCAAAAGTTATAATCAGTCAAATAGGGCCACTCAAAAAATCGAGCAGAATAGAGAAACAAGACATTTCTGTAGGAGCAACTTTGGGTGATCCAAAAACCTTTCAAACAGATTCAAAATGACTTGAGCTTTGAAACATAGGCTCTCTGATATACATGTTAAACATTCCCAAAGTGGTAGGCTATGAAACTCAATAGAGTACAAGGTATTCAAAGACAAATAGGACCTAGTACAACAATTTGACACTTAAATGAAAATGCAGATTTGAGAGAACACCTCAAAATGGCTACTCCCTAAACATGTCAGATTTGAAACTTAGGAGTTTGAACCCACTGTATATGTCAAATGAAAGGTGTTGAACCTATTTTCCAAGCTACATCTCATGAAAATCATTAGGGTGTCTTTTTCAAACACATCAGTTAGGTCTTCTGACAAAATTTTTAGGAGTATCCATTTTGCCCTATAGGAAAACTTCAATTGGTCACTCCAAATTTGTGCCAAATTTGAGAGTACCAATAGTGGCTCTAAATATGGACATGTGCCCCATGCGGGCATGCAAAGAACTTCAGAATCTCATGGTTGAAGCAGACCACTCATAAAATCAAATCGGATTTTCTCTTCCTTCTCTTTTTACCTTTCCTTCTTGACACTTTCTCTCAAAAAATGGGAACCTCTACTGAAAGAAAACACACAACTGAAAGAAAAGCAACTATACATACAGGGAAATTATTTACAAAAGGCCCAAAGCCTCAAACTAGATTTAGCTCTTACCTCTGTCATACATTTGGTTTTCATCTCCACAAATCAAAGATACACTGAAACTTTTGCTTCCATGTGTATGATTGAACATACTGCCACTTTCCTTCAACATATTAAACAAAAGATAATCAATGAATTCACTATCACTTTGCAAAACAGAGTCATTGAAATACTATGAATGCTGATCATTGTATGATATCAAAACATCACACCCTTCTTTATTGCTAACTTGCTGAATGAGAAAACATTCTAGCTCTTTCTCAAAGCTGAAAACATCTTTCAGATCATTAGTTTGTACCACAAAGCACAACTTTCTCACATCAACATTTTGCAAACTAAAATAGAAATCTTCTAAACAAAAATCTGTCTACAAAGAATCAGGGATAGTTTGATGATCACAAGATCTGTTAGCATCTCTTGAGCAGAATAAAACATTGTCGATCACTGGTTTTTGAATTATTTGTAAATCTGAAAATACATATTCAGATTTGTCTTTCTCTTCAGCATCATGGCTCAAACAAGAATCACTAATATGATCTTTTGCAAGAGGAAATAAATTAGGAACATAAAAAGAACAAGGGTTAACGTTATCATCTTCAAAACATAGAAACTCTATGTCATGATCCATATCCTGCCTTTTAAAAGGGGTTTCATCTATGGCTAGTGTACTTACATCTGAATCTTCTTCAATACCTTTCTGCAAAGTATAAGCATGATGCAAATCCAAAACTTGTTGGTGCGTGGGAGGGAGAACATTAGAACATTCATTCTAAGCATATGAAACTTGAGCAAATGAAATACCATCCTTTAATGCTTTGATGGAAGACTCAGAATCCGAACAAGATTCAAAATCCATACTACTATCCCAGTCAAGCCTTAACACTATGTTTGAAGTCTCCACATCCATTGAATCTGAAACAACACTGATGACTTCAAAATCTGACATAACATATTCAATCTGATTGTGGTCTAGTGATATGGGAGTGTAAGGAAAATCAGAAATATAAGTATCAAAATTAGGATCCACTAATTCATATTCTTTATCAAACTGAATATGTGTGAAGTGTTGAGTTTCAAATTGATCTTTCCCTAAAACTCTGAGATACTCATAGGATAACAAATCTGAGATTTGTTCACTATGAAGTTAACAACTATCAATATTCATGCTCATCTATGATACATTCTCACAATCAAAATCTTCATGATCATTTTCCACACCCTTAGTAATGTCAATATTACCAAAACTTATATCCAGAAGGCATGAAGTCTAAGAATCATTTTCTGATACATACCTTTGAAAATCTAAAACTTTCTCATTGCCTAGCAAGGATTGACATTTTGATTTATCCCAACTATCTTCTTGCTTGATGTTGCAAATCTCTTCCTCTTCGGAATCATGGAGTGAGATCTCTCAGAGCATATCATCTTGTGTAAAGAAATCACTGCAAACACTCACATCCACATCATAGTTGTCATCTTGCTATCCACACAAAACATTTTCATTGTCTTGCTGTTCACAAAGTTCATTGTTAATATTATCATCAGCAAAATGTTCAGCACAAGTGGACTCATTATCATAATCACTAAAATCAGATTCATTAGTGTAACTAGATTCATATTCATTATCACTTTCAACATTGGTATATTCAAGATTTTTAGATTCAACATCATTGTATTCAGCCTCATTTATATCTTTGGAAGAAAGATTTTCTACATGTTCCATCCATTACATAGTTTGCTGAATACATTCTACCTTCTGAGAGATTTGTAAACTAAGTGTATGAGGAAAACAAAGTTTAACAAATAAATTTTCCCATATAAAATCCTAAGGAAAAAAAGGAATTTCAAACTCCTTGATCTTATCAGTAAACCTTCTATAGAAATCCTGTTGTGACTCACCCTCCTCTCTGCTCATGTTCTCTTGTAAATGTAACACCACACTTTCCTGCAACCTTTGTGTTAACATTTTTGTTTCTCCCTCAAGAACTTCAAGCTCTAGCACATGATCCTTATTTTCAACTATGTCTTGTTCATAATTGTGTTCCATATCATCATATTGCTCAATATCACCATACTTTTTTTAAAAACAATCTTCTAATGCTTCCATAGATCCTAATGAGCCATAAGGTAATTCTCTAAACCAGTCCCTTGCAATCTCAACTAGAGATACTGCAAATGGGGTCATTAGTACATCCTCATGTGTGATATTGTGATCATCTATCAGGGTGGCAAACTTTTGTAAATGACTTTCAGCTGATTGCTCACCAAAACCAGTGAATTTTGGCAAACAATCCCTGACCCCTTTTGGAATATGATCTGGGTATCCAAGGATACCTTCAAAATTTATTGGTCCAAACAACTTACTCCTAGATGGTTGTGACATCTTTAACAAGTAGAGTAACTAGAAACTGCCTCTCTCTTTCTAGTACATATTTCACTTTAGATTTTACAGGAATGCAACTAAAATCTTTGAAACATGCAAACCTCTTTTCACACCTTATTTCCTTTTTTCCTTAGTGCTTTGATCACTTGATAAGGAAATAATTTAAAACTTTTAAAATAACTGATTGTATTGGAGTAGCTACAAAAGAAAATCACCTTCAAGAACCTTGTAGAGCTACCACCTCTCTGGAGAGGAAAAGATCTGCAAGTAGCTAGGATCCTCTTTCCCAGCTCTGACCTTCTTCAAATCAGAAAACTCCCAACACACTCCATAGCCACAGGAGTCCAAATATCTACTGCCTTTGTCAGTGCAAGTCCACCTCTCTATTTTTAATCTTCTTTCAAAACATGCACACTAATTCAAATCAGAGAACTCAAAGTCACCACTCATAAGATATGAGATTGTGTAGAGGTATTGCTTCAAGTATTTGGACTTACAGACACCTTGACAGGATCAAGAGACATACTTGACTCTTTTGGAAAACTTGAGGAATATGACTTTGTTAAACATGACTCTATGACTTCAATGACATCCCTAGTAGAGTCACCAATTTTTTAGGCATTTTTCTTGGGGGGTCAAACTTGGAAATGGTATGGGCTTGATTCTCAGTTAAAAGGGACTTCAAGTTTGCAAGAAAAACCTAATTGATGAGGATTGGATAAGATCCTCCTTCTTCTTCAAGCTCCACAAGACTCAGGCAGGTATTGCCTATGAAAGGTTACTATATTTCAAGTAAGCTTCTTAATAGTGGATTATGTCTTCACTGTCATGCTATTGTGTTACTTAAATCTACTTCAATGAAAGATGATTCTGTAAACAACTAAGAACAACATGTCACAGAATATGATAAAGGAAATTACAAATGTAACAGCATGAACAATGGAAATAAGGACATAAATCCTTCTTCTTTTTATGAGTACAACTTGAGGAAGGTTAACCTCTGGATTCTCTCTTCAAGGAATCAGCAAATGTGAACTATATCACTTGGATACAGTCCCTTCACAATATGCATGAACTTAAAAAACATAAAAGAACTGGTAATGATTATTTTGTGCTTGATGACATAAAGATGACTGTATAACAAACATCTAGCCAGTGCCTATTCCATTGGGAAAAAGAGTTTGAATATAAATGCACAGGAAGATTTCAAAGAAACAAAGTAGGATGCCTTACAAACTATCATGTCAATCTTATGGTGTTATCATCAAATCCTAACACATATGTCTTCTCTTTGAAACTATTTATGAAATTTAATCCTCTCCTTGAGAGAAACTCACAAATAATTAGACAGACTACCTGGTAGCTAGTATGTTTTCAAAATGCTTTACAAATCAAAACATACAAGAGCATAACATAGAGAAAAGAGACAGTATCAAGGTAAGATAGAGATTGCAGTGTATTCTATTGAAATGAACTTGTTTATTACATACAAAGCTTCAAAGTTTAGGAACTTAGACATAAAATTGGAAATATGTTATGCAAAGAATTTCAAATGTCATCATTTAGGGGCCTGCTCACAACAAAGCAACCATAGGAACTGGGACCAAAACAAGAAAAATAGGAACCAGAACCCCCAAAATAGAGAGAAGAAAAGAATAAATAAATTGAGTGAAAAACCCTAAAATCAACACTTGTCTTCTGCAAATCTGATCTTCTCGAATGTTTCAAAATCTGATTTCCTTTTGTCCCTTCAAAAATTTGTTCTTCTCTGTCATTTAAAACTCTAATTTTATCCTTATCCTCTGCTTGCAAATCTAATTCAACAACCTTTAAAAACACTCCTTCTTGCAAACTTGTCTTGTCTGGAATAAATCTGATCTTGGATTTAAAATTAATTAATGCTCTCATCTACTTAATTAAATCTGATTTTATCCACCGCCATCATCTTCGTTATCTTCTGGCATTTTCGGAAAGATATTATACTACTATATTTGGACAAAAAATGGATCTCCCAGACATTTTTCCTTGAGTAGCTCTGTCATTGAAATATTTTGAATTATTTCTAATGGTTCAACTATGTTATGCCTTTTAAATCTTTTCAAACCTTTAAAATCTACACATGCCACCAGAACTCACCAAGTGTTGTGCTATGATTGGTTGCTTGGATAAACTCACCTTAAACTCCAATCCATCTAGAGATCTGGCGACTAAGCAATCTCTAGCTCTCTAGGGCCATCTCTTAACCACAGTTTCATTTTGAGACCTAGAGAATACCTTTAGTCTCTTAATCTCTGAATGAATTTTCTAACTATGGTTTTATGAGCAATTTTGATAGTGCTGCACTTAGATGACTGTATCTTGTGAACCAAGATGAATTTTTGAAATCATTCCAGTGAGAATCTAGAGAACTAGATTTGCAACAAATTTTTCAAAAATGAGCTTGATCCAACAGTTCAATAAAAAGTTATGCCCCCCACAATATGACTATTTTTTTAAATTTTTTTTCTGCAATTCCATGTTTGCAAAATCCATTGATTCATCTTTCCTGAGCAATGGTCTAGCTTCCTCCTTCCTTTAAAACATTCCTTCATCACATGCTAGCTTCACTTTACATGCTCAAAATGTGGCTTCTCATTGCAAAAACTTGCCTCCATCCTTCAACTTTCCTTGCATTTAACCTTACGCTGCCTACAAACCTCAACGTTAGATGGAAATGCTTCCATTGATATGCATTACACCCAATCACTAATGGTGTGTTGCATAGAAGCATAGCCAACATATTCCTTGGTGTATTCACACACCATTGTTAACTTATGTCCATATGCTTGAAAGTAATCTTTGGATCCTTGTGCCGGGCAATAGCATTGAACAAATCTGAATGTGTTTTTTAATTTCATCTGGATACCATTATTCTTACCAACCATATTAATAGAAACACCAGGATATGAACCTACACCAAATCCATTGATAAACTGGCAATATTGGCAAGCACCTTTGCTCCTAGACAAGCCTGTCAAAACAATGAAATGCATCTGGTTTGAACTTTGAAGACAAGTCAACCAACCCCCTGAAAACCCAAGCTTCTAGATATTGGGAGTATGCTATATGAAGAGCATGAATTCAAAAGCGCAACTCATGAAAGAGAAATACTAATTTCTGCAAATGAAAGGCATCTGGGGAAGTGTGCATACAAAACCCTCATGATTTGAGACCTTCCAAACTTGAAGTAAATTTGGTTTACAATACAAGGGCACCACTTTCTTGATATGACCAATCAGAGTATTCGAGATATATCATCACAAACAGAGCCTCCAACTAAACTGTGCAATTGATTTGCATCAAATTATTAGAAACTACAAAGAGAATCAGATTGGCAAACTAGGTAAACAGATTCATGATGGTCTGAAGACTAAAATAAAAGGAGTATTTGACCACTAGAACATAGGGGAAAAGGAAATTTCTCAATTCGGTCAAGTTGTCAAAAGTTATAATCAGTCAAACAGGGCTACTAAGAAAACTGGGTAGAATAGAGAAATAAGACATTTCTGTAGGACCAACTTTGGGGGATCCAAAAACCTATCAAATAGATTTGAAATGACTTGAGCTTTGCAACATAGGCTCTCTAATATACATGGTAAACATTCCCAAAGTGGCAGGCTATGAAACTCAATAGAGTACAAGGTATTCAAAGACAAACAAGAACTGGTACAACAATTTGACACTTAAATGAAAATGCAGATTTGAGAGAACACCTTAAAATGGCTACTCCCTAAACATGTCAGATTTGAATCTTAGGAGTTGAAACCCACTGTATATGTCAAATGAAAGGTGTTGAACCTATTTTCCAAGCTACATCTCATGAAAATCATCAGGGTGTCTTTTTCAAACACACCAATTAGGTCTTCTGACAAAATTTTTAGGAGTATCCATTTTGCCCTATAGGAAAACTTCAATTGGTCACTCCAAATTTGTGTTAAATTTGAGAGTACCAACAAGATCTTCAAATTATACATTAATTTAATAATGCAAAAATTTTCAAATAACCCTTATCCTAATTTATAAGTTTATTCTTCCGTTATTTTTCCTCATCAGGCTATCTACTCTCACAAATTGTATGCCCCAAAAATATTTTCATCTAGTTTACATGTGATACTAACAAGAACGCCACATTCAGTCAACTATAATCTAGAAGAACATCAAAATTTTCAAGCTAGTGGTATAAATGAGTTCTTGTTAAAGCAATAACTTCGTATTTAAATCCAATGGTCTTGGAATTTTAAACTTGTTTATCCTTTTTCTTCCAATTGTCTCTCTTTACTGCTTGCTCAAAGAATTTTCATTTTAAGTGCATAATAAAATATTCATCTATATATGCTACTATAACCAAGCCCATGAATGTTAGTTAATAAAATAGAAATTACCTTCTTTTTTCTGTAGATGTAGGTATTGATGATGAACCATATAACTTCATGTATTGTATGTTCTCTATGTATTTTTTAGCTTAAAATTTAAATTTGTTTATTTTTCTATCTTCTCTTGATTCTCAACATTTCCATGATACAATTTCTCTTATAGTTATAATGTAATATAAATTTTTATCTACATTTGATTTTTCATGGCTTATACTTATGATTAACTTAGAATTATCCCATAAAATTACACTTCAACTTAGTACATTCTTCCCATAATTGCCTTCGAAAAAAAAATTACATTAAATGTTCTATATATTGCAAATACTACATACTCTTTCATAGGCTTCTTAGTGTATTAATGACTAGAAAATGCATAGAAGAAATGCAAGGGTAAATGCATCCTTATTCATGTTTTAGACCTTCATTCTTTTCCTCTCTCAACAATCAGGGAGAAAGTTTATATAAATTTAAACACTTTAAGTCCTCTAAGATTATAGTAGTTTCCTTTTTTGGATTGACATTGTAATTGGAATTTGAATTCAAGGTTTTATGATAGTTGAGATATCTATGAAAAAGGTTACATTTATAATTACATTTGGTGTCCTTTTGGATGGATCATCTCTAAATGACTGGCACAATGAGGATGAAGCATTTTTATCTACTTATTGTTATGTGGTGAAGACTGGGATCTTTGTAGGAGGAGAATTTTTGTCAGTAGTCAATGTAATAGTTGACATTATCTATTAAATAATACCTTTTTCTATTAAAACTTAGGTTCCGAGATGCATGAGAATCAAGATGTTTATATGAAAAAATCACAATCTAGAACATCAAATGCCCAACCTATGGAGGAAATATATCCTAGTTCTTCAATCATCCAGCTGCAAATTCATTCTTTTTGAAAAAGAAATGCAATAGGTTAAACTATCATGGATGGTAGTTGTGCAATCTATGAAAACTTATGGTCGACTTTTTTCCTTCTCTCTTTGTGGTTTTTTTTTCAATTTCAATTTTAAAGGAATAGAGTTAGGGTTAACTATAATACGTACTAGATGATATGATTAATGGTCATCATCGGGCTCTTTCTCTTCAATGAATTGTATGACCTAGTGAATTTTTGAATAAATGACTCCTCTTTTCTTTCTTTCTTTATTTTCATTTAGAATTATCATCAAAACCACTAATATATTTTAAAATAATTAAAATCTATGGATATATTTTACTGGTTTTTTATATGCAAAAATTATTTTGTAGCTCCTCTTACTTTTCTTATAGTCTATTTAGATTTACTGTTTTTTTTAGAAAACTATTAATGTGATTTATTTTTATTGTTTATAGTTAATAATGTTGTAGATGATACAAATTTATGTTAATATGATTTAGAAAAATAGAGAGGGGGGGGGGGGGGGAATCAGTTGTTCTAGGTCCAGATGTATAAAACAAACTTTTAAACTCTTCAACAAATCAGATCTAATAACCAACAGCTACTCGGTCATTACTGATTGCATAACAGAAACATATAACAATGTAGTCCACTATCCAATAGTATCTAACTTACAAAACATAGAAATGTTCAAACCAAAAAATTCACACAAGTATTGACACCAAGATTTATAGTGGAAACCCAATTTGGGAAAAACCACTTTGTAACATGTTACTGATATTTTCACTCTTCTGAAGTGAGCTCTATGAAAAGCCAACCCTGTCAAAGGTTACAAACACACTGTCAAGTGTGACAAGGTTAAAAGGTTTAAACAACTCTATTAAAAGTGTACCTTGTTATAGGAATTACATACATTCCATTAGAATGCAACCTTGTTCAAAGGATTTATAAAAATGACTGTTAGGTCAGCCTTTGTTAAAAGGATTTTGGCTGATACAATGGTTAGAAAGTAATAGTAGTATTGATATGCTGGCTTATTGACTGTGAGTCATTTCTATCTACATCACTGATCTGCTCAGAATCCATTCAAGAAATCACAACACTTCTCCTTCAGCCTTTCCTGCTTATACAGTCAATAACAACAACAACATCTCTAGCATCCTCTGCAACTCTCTTTTTCAACCTCATGCTTAGGTTTCCTTTATACTTCCTTATTTAGGTTGATACAACTTTTCCCTCTTCATCTCCTCCATAGATCTTAGGGTTAGGTCATATTCATCGAATCCTTCCAACTTTTTGTTCTTCATCTATCATTCTAGAAACATCTCAAATCTCCTTATAGATTTACGATAAAACTTTTTACAGTGTATTAAATGGTTTCTTACAATTAGTAAATAATGTCAACATAATTTACATAATCCAAGAATTGAACTATGTCAGCTAGGAATCTGAATTCTTCCTCAAATGTAAATTACTAACACTCAGTCAATATTGTGTTCAACTCCTCAATCTTCTCTAGATAGCTCGATCACCACTAAAACTATTTCCTTGGCTAATACTATCTTTCTTGATAATTAACTAATGTTCAGTCAACACTAAATTTACTCAGCATATACTAGCTCAGTCGACATTAACATCACTCGACTTAAACTAGATTTCTTCACTTTTGCTCAGTTAAGCCTAATAGTTTAGTTTTCATTCTCACTTAGATAAGCAATACATTATCTTATCATTTTCCCACATATTCAAGTACCCATTGAAGCATCAAGATAAATCAACCTTTCCTTAGGTGCTATTGTTACCAACCTTGCCCACAACCTTCACAAAAATCAAATAGATATAGTACTTTATTACATAGCAACAGTCTTACCAGTTAAGGTTTGACATCAATGACAATGCAACAATTGCTTCAATTATAGTTTCCAACAATTTTCATCTCTGGCATTAATGGAAACACCATATGAATAACACATGAATCACCAATCAATCCAAAACTTATCTATCCATCAGAAAAACTTATAATATCCTTAGCTTCATTTTGATATAGAATCAATTAGCCTTTCTTACATGTAGTAACATTCTTTCTTTGACTCTCTCCCTCTTACATTTTTCATGTGTTTTCATCTTGTTCATCTCCTCTTTGACAAAAATGCCAAAGCAACAACTATAACATACATCATGTAGATGTAAATATCATCTTTGCAGTTCAGTAACAGTATTTCTTCCACTATCATCTTTTCTTATGACTAATTTTCAGCTTTACTATACTTTTCACAACTCCAGGCTTCTCCTAAAGTGTGACTTGTTTCTACATCAATTTGTCAAATACTCTTTGCAGCGCATTTGATGCAGTACTCCTAGCTTGACTAGGTAGCCTTAGTTAGGGGAAGAACCCCTAATTATCCTCTCAGGTATTCATGAGCTTCTTTAGCTAAATCTTTAGTGAATATGTCTACTATTTGTTCCTTTGTATTCACATATGCCATTTGGACCTCTTTATCTTCTACCAATTCCCTTAAGTAATGATACTTGATGGTGATGTGTTTAGTCTTTGTATGCATCACTGGATTCTTAGATATGTTGATAGCACTTGTGTTGTCACAATAGATGACAACTGGTTCAATGATTTCTTCTTTCATGCCTATCAACAATTTCTTTATCCATACTAGGTTTGAATAGTTTACTGCTACAGCCACATACTCGGCTTCAGCAATGGATTGGGAAATGCAATTTTGTTTTCTTACTTGTCTAGGAAACTAATCTCTGTCCAAGAAAGAAAGCTCCACCACTAGTACTTTTTCTATCATCTACATTTCCTGCCCAATCAACATCAGTATACACTCAGTTCAATTCTTTCATGCTTCTTGTAGTACAATCCATAGTCAGCAGTCCCTTTCAAATATCTCATTATCCTTTTGACAACCATCATGTGAGTTTCCTTAGGATTGGCAAAGAATCTTACCACAATCCCAACTACTAAAGCAATATCTAGACCTAAGAACAATGGATTCACCCCCCTTCTCTATTGTTCTAAATCATATTAACATTTGGTATCAGATCTAATAACCAATAGCTACTCAGTCATTACTGATTGCATAACATAAATATATAGTAGTGCAGTCCACTATCCAATAGTATCTAACTTGCAAAACACAAAATTTTTCAAACCAAATCATTCACACAAGTATTGACACCAAGATTTATAGTGGAAACCCAATTTGGGAAAAACCACTTTGTAACATGTTACTGATATTTTCACTCTTGTAAAGTGAGCTTTGTGAAAAGCCAACCCTGTCAATGGTTACAAACACACTGTCAAGTGTGATCCAGTTAAAGGATTTAAACCACTCTATTAAAAGTGCACCTTGTTATAAGACTTACATACATTCCATTATAATGCAACCTTGTTCAAAGGATTTATACAAATGACTTTTAGGTCAACCTTTGTTAAAAGGATTTTGACTAATACAATGGTTAGAAAGTAACTGTAATATTGATCTGAAAACATACAACTCACTTTACAAATATCAGATCCAATTCTGTACACATATGCTAGCTTACTGACTGTGATTCATTTCCATGTCCATCACTGATCTGCTCAGAAATCCCTTCAAGCAATCACAACACTTCTCCTTCAGCCTTTTATGCTTATACAATCAATAACAACAACAACTTCTCTAGCATCCTCTGCAACTCTCTTTTTCAACCTCATGCTTAGGTTTCCTTTATACTTCCTTATTTAGGTTGATACAAGTTTTGCCTCTTAATATCTTCCTTAGATCTTAGGCTTAGGTCAAATTCATCGAATCCTTCCAACTTTTTGTTCTTCATCTATCCATCTAGAAACAACTCAAATCTCCTTATAAATTTATAATAAAATGTTAAATACAGTGCATTAAATGCTTTCTTACATTCAATAAATAAAGTCAACATGATTTACATAATCCAAGAATTCAACTATGTCAACTGGGAATCTAAATTCTTCAAGGCAAATGTAAATTACTGATGCTCAGTCAATACTATTTTCAACTCTTCGGTCTTCTCTGGATAGCTCGGTCACCACTAAAATTGTTTCCTTGGCTAATACTATCTTCCTCAGTAATTAACTAATGTTCGGTCAACATTGAATTTACTTGGCATATACTAGCTCAGTTGACATTAACACCACTCGGCTTAAACTAGATTTCTTCACTTTTGCTTAGTTAAGCCTAACAGTTTAGTCTTTATTCTCACTTAGATAAGAAATACATTATCTTATCATTATGCCACATAGTCAAGTACCCATTGAAGTATCAAGATAACTCAACCTTTCCTTAGGTGCTATTGTTACCAACCTTGCCCACAACCTTCACAACAATCAAATAGATATAGTACTTTCTTACATAGCAGCAATCTTACTAGTTCAGGTTTGACATCAATGACAATATAACAATTTATTCAATTGTAGTTTCCAACACTTTATTTCCTTTTGTCATGGCTATGAACTATTTATTGGTGGTATCAAACTCTATTTATATTCAACCTTAATGTTGTTTTATTTATAAGCTTAAGGGGCTATTGTACAATAATCCTATGAAATAATTCATTATTTTATTATCTATTGATGTATTTGTGTTACTATATTGTGTTTTTTTTTCAAATCTACATGATTATTTTACTACACAAATATGAGTAGCTATAGGTGAAGAAGGCATGGGAATAAATAAAATAGAATCTAAATTTTTTGGTACAAAACTTGTGTTGAAATGGAGCAATATTTTCTTATTTTCAGATTCCAGAAAGAGGAGCCACATTGATAAGGTGAGAACTTTCATATAAATCAATCTTAACTAATTTTTTTCACCACTACAAGTTAATAAAAAAATATAATTTACTACCATTTGTTGTAAACATATCTTTTGGATGTCTTTTAAAAAAATATTGTAATGTATTTTGTATACAAATATGAAAAAGGAAGAATAGATCATCTGTGTAACATTATTCATCTGCTAGAACATAAGAAAATAAACCTTTAACATTGAAAAAGTTGTCATTCACATTTTATAGCATAACACCAGAGTTATGCTTACTAAATCCACTTTTTATAAAGCGGAGGTAACTGAGTATGCAAAATTATTCATGTAGAACTTCTGACCAAAATTATGTTTTTGAACGAAACTACATAGTTAGGCGTTCTTGGAAGACTTTAATCCATGTATTTTAACATATTATTGAAGTATTTCTTTAGGTTCTTCTAGATTTGAGGTCAACACACATCAATGTTAAATCAAAGACAAAAATAATATACAATAAAAAGTAAGAGACACATATCTATAGTGGATTTATTAAGATGATCATTCTGATTTCATGTCAATCCTAGATGATCCCTAATATATTTGGGCATGTTTCCTATTCTGCTTTGACTGATAATGAGAATGATGGTTGTCATTTTTCATTCCATTTTCAAGTTCAAAAATATTATTTATATTTAACAAAATTAGTTATTTATTAATTAGGTCTCTCAAGATTGATTAAAAAATATTTAAAGGTAGTCTTATGTAAGAGTAAATCATTTTCATTTATGGAATGTGAGACCACACACCTATAATGCATTTGGAAAACAAAGTAAAAAAAAATCTATTCCAAAAACAAATTTCAAACCAAAAGATCTAGCAAAAAATTATAGAAAGGTGTATGTTTATATCACCCCACCTCTACACTCTTTCTATTTTTTTATTGGTGATCATGATATCTTGTAGAAATCTAATTGGGCACACCATAATTCTAGAATAAGGCTTGAAATAGAAAGTTCTTAATATTTTCTTTAGATGTCTTTGAGTTTCCAAGTATGTGAATATATCTCTTTTGGTAGCCGTGAGTAACATATCGTAGAAAAAATCTTTAAAAATTAATTTTTCTTGAGAATAGGAAATATCCATTCGAATTTGATTATTAATTATTTGTACGATTGAGAATAACTATTCCAGCTTCTATGATTTGAATTCGGATTTTTTTATGAATTTGACAAGGTTCTCAAATGTATTTGGGTGCACCTCACTATTTATGATCATTGTTTTCTCACAGTCCATCAATATGGTTCTATATAAATCCATATATTTTCTACAACAACAACACCTTCAACAATAGAAATAGCATGTCCTTGTGCATCAGCAATAGTACCAACACCTTCAATTGTTGGACCATAATCAGCAACATGCAAATCATCAAAACCACCAACAGCAACACCCAAGTTATTGACACCAACAACAAGTCAATAATCGCAAATGAGATAATCAAAACAAACAAATTGGTTATTTAGATGTGAAAATCCATTACATTACACCCTATAGACAAGCATTTAATATCGTTGTCACTTGTATACATCATAAGATAGATCTTTCCTTTTGTTGGTTCCAACATGAGATACCACATTTTAAGATGGGTTTAGAATATCTAGAGCTGTAATTATTTTCAACATATATGCGAATGAAGCATGGGATACCATGTAGGTATAAAAGATTAATTTTGATTGAATCATAGATTTGTATTTAGCTCATTGTAATATTTTAGATAGGGTCTTCAAAAGGATGTAATAGGGTGACTTTTTCCTAATTTTTGGATGACCTTTTGAATGGAAAAGAATCTATTTTTTTATTTCTAATCATTTTATAGAAGGTTTCTTCATCACATCTTAATATATATCTCCATGAAAAAATAAGAGGATAGAAAACTATTCCATTTGATTTTATGTAGGGTTTTCTAAGAACATTTTTGCTCTTAATCTTAGGTTGCACCCAAGATTCAAAATATCATTTCATAATCTGATATTGAGAATTGTGGTTTTAAATTTAATGTCATATACTACCATATTAGTTATGTACACACTTCAAAAATAAATGGGTTGATGAAATCACACCACAAATATAACATATTGACTACTAACACACTAAGATGAATTTTTACAGGTCAATAGTTTATTCTCTTTTTTGAATGGTCATTAGAATTGATTTGTAAATATATTTTATAGTTCTACTATAAAAATTATAATGTTTAAATAATTCAATAATCATTAAAGGTAAATGTAATGGTTGTAGAAATTATACACACACACATACACACCAGGGTTTATTAGTAATTAACGACATATTGTCATTTTCATATATGCATAATTTATTGATAATATATGTTATTTCTTATCTATGTGCAACACCCAACAATTATTTATCAAGATTTTATATAAATCATGTATTTATCTTAAATTAATCATGCATTTATCTAAAATAGTCATATTTGTCACAAAAAATAAAATTATAATTTCTAACAAACTTCTAACGTGGTCACAAATAAAGGCCTTGTGCAATATACTCATTCTTAGAAGCAAGCTTCCCAAACAAATAAAAAAGTAAAGCCATCGCGATCTTCCAATTTGCTTGCTCAAAAATATTGCCACATGCACCATTCTCTTTCTTTCCAAAGTTGTCTACCTATCGACAATCCATTGCACGCAAAATAAAACATATAATTCCTAGTCTATCAGTGTATTATAATCATACGTAAGTTCCTAAATCATTTATTGGACTGCATTGGAGTGGGGGGAATTTTCTCTCAGAAAGTACATTTCCCGTGACCAAATATGCTTCAATATAATTTTATTTGTCTTATATGCATTTATTTTTTGTAATTATAAAGATCTAATTTTTAAACAATAATCTATTCCATATAAGTTTAGGAGTTGTTTAAATGTACCTTACATCATTTTATTTTAAATTATAGATAACTACCTTAACTAACCTAATCTACTTATGGTTCATAAATGGAAACACAATTCTACCTCTACTGTACTTATAAAACTTGTTAAAAATATTTTAATGAATATTGGAGTTTAGGATGATTCAATGATTGCAACGAAGACGATGTTCATTAGTATTATTTGTCCATCTATTATATTGATTCACAACAATGTGCTTATTATTAATTTCTTCACATCATATTCATCTTATATTACTCAAATCATCTACATTGGCATAGTGAAGAAATTTGGATTTTAAAATAGTGTGTCATTTTTATGTACATTTCAAAAGTTGAAGATCTTGTCTGTGAACTGTATACATTTTTATTACAAAGCAAAAATTACATTTCTAGAATATCATAGTTATAGAATATCTTTGGGATTATCTTATGAAATAGAGAAAGGGTTCCCTTCCATAGTGTTGAAAATCCACACCATCTACGTCTCGGGTGTTGACTCTAAGGTAAACGTCACTTGCCCTTCAATTAGAACTTTTTACCATCTACGTCATGGTGTGTCACTATTGTTAACATCCACACTATCACACTGGAGCCACACAAAATATATGACCCACTTGTGCATTTATATCTGTTCAAACACATTGACAAGAACGATAGGAATTTAATTTATTTCAATGTAAGGATCAGATTTTGAAGGATAAGTCGATGACTCAAGAAGTCAAGTGATGTTTTGAATACGATATAAATGGGAGAACCATATCTTCAACGAGCCATGTATTGACTTGTTCCTTCACTATACTGCTTACTCTCATATTTAAACTATCATGTAGAACCAAAGCTTATCCGTTCAAATCTACCGATCACTAGTCAATTTAGCCAATGTCTTTTCAGGTTCCCGAATATACATGTGATCATATTTAGTTATTAATTAAAATCAGAGATTTTTTTCAATTAATTATCAAATATGCATTCTAAGGAGTGCATAGACTTTTCTGTCAATTTAAGACATATTTTTTCTAATTATAATTCTATTTGGAAATCAATATTTTTTAAGAGATTGAACATTCTTATGAGTATGCGATGGTTGATTCATATTGACTTTGGTTATAGGAAGAGAGTGTGTCTTTTATATAGTTAAAGATTCTTTGAAATAGAAAAATATTACGCTTTTATTATAAAGCTTATAAAGACATATGGATCATGTATGTAAGTAATTAATAGGTAGCCTCTTTCAAATATTTCTTAAATGAAGAGATAATTGAAAGAAGGGGAGAATGAATTATCAAATAATGATTGAAGATCAACACTTAACAAAATAAAAATAAAAACATCCACTATCTTGTAAACTATTTCTACCCATAATATTCTAATCTATTCTATATTGAGTATAAGAGCAAGGAGTTTTGACGAATATAAAAATGCTTAGGAAGAATATTGTATCCAAAATTGTTTGAAAGGTTGTCTCTTGCGCTCCATTATGATTATTGTTCTACACATATATCAATTATTAAAAACTTATAGGGGAGACACCCATCCATTAGAGAGTTTCATCACTAAAAATTAAACAACAATATCAAAGGATGACACATTTGGATAGGGAGTTTTAGCTCCAACAACATCAACAACTAGTGTATTGGTATTTGGTATGCAAATGTCTCAAAGAAGAAAATCGTTTGGGTAGCTAACCATGAGAATACTTTGAGAAATATGTGGGCCATTTTAAATTTATAAAGATACAATTATAATTGATCATTCGATTAGTGAGGATCATTAATTTGTCAATCTAATAATAGATTGAAGGCTTGCAAGACATCAATGTTGGAATTTGGTAATTTAATCATGGTAGGAACACGAGTCAAAAATATTTTTGAGATAATTTGGAAAAGTTTCCAACATCCACTAGATATGCAAAGGAATACAACTAACTCTTTGCATTGCAAAATGTAAACTTGTAGGAGTAACATGGTATTTGTCTATTCAGACATATCATCCACCTTTGCAATGGAAATCATTGATAGCATGTCTTTAATTCATGATTATTTTTCTTGCATGGATAATGATTATTTTAAAGGAGGAAACTTGACAAACCATAAAGGCTTTGGCGATAACACTTAAATTCTTAGGAGAGATGATTTTATTTATTTTTCATTTAGGCATATCTTTTGGGCTATATACAACATTATCCCTAAGGATGCAATTTTGAGGGTGACATCAAAATTGGATAAGATAGTATACTCAGATGATTTCATAGGAGGTAGGTTACTTATATTACATGTAACACAATCCTTAAGTAGTGCTAATACTCTAGATTGAATTGTTATGTACACACAATACTACCATGTGTTAGAATAGAAATCTCCTAATCAACTGAGAAGGGGGGTGAATCAGTTGATGTCAATATTGAATAGTTTAACTTCAACTCCAAACGTATTGGTGAAAAAAAAATACTAAACTAAAAAGTAAATGCAGCAATAAAAAACATACACATGAACACCAAGATTTGTTCTCCAGGAAAAGCTTGTTAATGGAAAAACCTTGGTGGGGATGGTACCCACAAATATATTCACTATGATTATATTAACCATGTTAACAGTTCTAACCCTATTAGGAGCTGAGTATTACAATAGGCATGTCCTATTTAAGAAAATAGCTATTTAGGAGCATTTTACAATGTGATCCCTGATAAGGAATTGACCCTGCTAAGAGTCCAGTCCCGCTAGAGGAAATAACCCCATTTGGAGTGTACAATAGATCAACCTGATCAAGATATTTGAAAGTTAAAGACACCATCATCTTCTCCAAACCTCACATCTTCAAGACTATGACAATTTTATTCTGAAACTGGTTCTAGCATTCAACCACTACCGAGAAAGCTCCACCTTATGCCCAAGTAAAAAAATACTATTCTCCAAATAGTAACCAATGCAATCTCAAGCTCAGATTCACCTCTGTAATTCACATACTTTCCAAGGATTTCAATCCTTATATAAAAGTTACAACAATTAAATTTGGGTTGGCCTACATAGGCTAACTCTTTTACAAAATGCAATTGGACCCATGTAAAGATGCACATGGAACCTCTTACAATGTTACAAAATTGCAATTACATCAATTAATCATCTAGATCTGTAAATTAAGCTCGCTCATCAAATTAATTGAAATGTGTGCCAAGTCATCCTCCAAATAGGTATTCGTCAATACACATGTTATAAATGATTTCACCTTTATTATCAAAACTCCATATGATCACAATAACCTCTTCATCCAAGGTCCAAAATGAACCTATCTTCTCTCATCATGACTTAAACAACCAGATATGCTATCCACAAAGTTTTGTAATCAACTCTGTGGAAATCTCAGTTTCTATCTCCTAAAAACTAGTCATCAATAAATCAACCATAGCTTTTTTAGATCCATTCATAAGCATGTGGTATCACATCCACTGATCCAATACATTAAGTAGATTCTACACCTAAGTTTGCATATGCTAATTTTTTGTACTACGTCCATACAATTCTTTGCAACATGTCTATAAGCTTCTCTGAATAACCAGTCAATATCATATGTGGACATCAATGAAGAAATATATCATGAATGCAACATACAATCACTGTAACATATCTCCAACACTACTAGGATACTACCCCATAGGAATATCATCAACATTCATGCTAACAATCAACCCCCTTGACATTGATGGTATTATAGATGAAAAAATCTAAGTTCCATATAGACCAAACCTACCTCTGGTACATCTTCTCATCCATCATGTATAAGGAAGGTGTTAATCTCCCCCATACATCAGCATCTTTTGAAATCATCTTCATCAATTATAAAATCCTCTTCCTTAATCATCAAATCCTCTTCATCAATCAATATGAGTCTTTTGAACATTTCTACCCCAAAGGATGATCTTCTCATACTCTTCTCTCCATTGATATTAATCCATATATATCAAAGGATATTTTTCATGTGTTATTCTATCCCCCATTGACATCAATGTCAAAGGTATCATTATGTATGTCCATCTCCAAAGACACTGTTAAATGTTAGTACCAAGAGTCCTCAGTGACTCATCTCAAATACAAATACTCCCACATAGGAGAAGCATCAAGAATTCATTCCAGATAATAAAATAGTGCTATGATATTTGTAGACTATTGTGATTTATGTATCAATTATTCAAAATTAGGCAGGGGAAATACCCCTAGAATACCTCGCAAATACTCAAATGTATCCTTTGGCAAAGGTTTTGTAAAAATATCTGCTACTTGTTCCTTTGTATTCACATATTCTAACTTTACTTCTTTCTCTTCTACCTTGTCTCTCAAGAAATACTACTTCATTGCTATATGTTTTCTCTTCAAATGCATAACAGGGTTCTTTGACATATTTATCATGCTAGTATTGTCACAATAAATAGTAACTAAATCCTCAAGACATACACCAATATCCTTCAACATTTGCTCCATCCATACAATATATTTATAATTGATTGTTGCTACAACATTCTCTAATTCTGTTGTAGATTGAGAAATCCAACCATGCTTCTTGCTAACCCAAGAAATCAGCCTTTTACAAAGGAAGAATGCTCCCCCACTTGTATTCTTTCTATCATCTACATTCCTTTCCCAATTAGCATCAGTGATATGGGTCAAATACAACATAAAACTTAGTCACAATCAATTATCTAGAAAAATACCTGATATTCTCTATCACTCATAGCAGCTAAAATGTCTTTTTCTTGGTCAAAAAAAGTTATCACGGGAGATCCCTACTGGTTTGCAAGACTATTAGAAGTTGGAGCTCCTCGACTTATCTTACAAAAAACAAGGGGGAAGGATACCTCATGGATTTATTGATAGCCTTTTAAAAATTGGTAATTCTACCTCAATCTTTCATCGAACTCTCTGGAGGGGTTGTTGCCACAAGAGATAGGTAAAATCATAATGGCTCAAGCCATAGATATATCTAAACATCAACTTGTTGAAGTCATTCCTAATTCTCTAGGAGACTGTCCTATTAACCCTATTATGGTTTTTCCTTGATCACAAGGAGAAGGGTTCATTGGTAATGTGGTAGTTTTTTTGGTGCTTAGACATTTGTCTTTACATGACATCTGAAGTAGACATGTATATTATTAAAACCTTTGAGTTGGTAATTTAAAATAGTTCATATTTTATTGCATATGATAGTATTTTTTTTGGTCGGCACTTAATGATAAGTGTGATTTACATGTACATGACAGTTGGTCATCACTAAGAATGCTTTATATGATGTTCTATTTGGTGACCCTTAATAGCATTATAGTTGACTGGACCAAGTTATTTTGGTCATTTAACATTGCATGAGGCATAAGGTGTTAAGTGTAATATGCTACATGTCATTGTTGGAGCTAGTTCAGAACTTTAGTGGACTATGGATTTCAATTTTATTTCATTTTATCATGAAAACTTTAAATAGGGTTATGTTGTAATTTGGGGCATTATGCGAAAAGGTTATTTAGAAAAGATGTCATTTTTTTATTTACAAAACCTATTTTATCTTGAGACCGCCACCATAAATCTTATGAGGAAAGTTTTAGGGAAGGTTTCCTACTATTGTAACATGGTTTTTTACTATGTTATTTTACTTGTAGTGGTCTTCATTTTGGTGAATTTTTTGGTTGTAATGATGGAGACATCGATGTGTACAGGAAGTATTACTTCAAAGAGAGTAATAATTTTATCAAGATATAGAGATACATCGACAATTTTTCTAAGGACAAAAGTTTTGATGACTTTGAAGGTTTTTAACAAAGATACCAAACTAATGCCAAGGGGGGAGATTGATACTCCTAAGAGTTATTTTATTGTCATTAGTTATGATAAAGTCATAATGGTTGTCAAAGTCATTTGGTAATGAAGGTAAAACAAGTCGGTAAAGAACACAAGCTATTCAATAAAAAGGAAACAAAGGAAGGACAAATTTTGGAAAAGACAAAGGAAGTTTACACATCGAGAAGGGAAGAACCAAGCATTGAAAACCAATTTGTATTGAGATACAACATCCACGTAGCTGAAAGATGATACAGTAATTGATCAACAAAAACATTTATTACCAACCATGACAGGCCGAAACAAGGAGAATCTATGGATACATTGAGCCTAGACACCAAGAAGAAAATGGTTTATAAATCTCAAGGAGATTAGCTTACAGAGTGTTGGAAATTCAAACATGATGATTATGAGTGATTACAAGGTTAGATTCACCAATAATAATTAAATGTCAAATATGCATTGGAGGAGTAACCAATACTAGCATCGCTTAAGGAGATGATTCTATAACATTTTCACCACTTCAAGAATTGTTTATAAATATGTTAGGGTGTCAAGATCATAGTATGAGATGAGAGGAGAATCAAAGATTGCATGTGAAAAGAATAAATTACAGAAAAGAGGTGATAAGAAGAGAAGCTACTAAGTAACAAAGCAATAAAAAGAAGAGAGTAATTATGATTCAGAGCTGAGTCTACCAAGCACTGAATTAATATTGTGAGTGAAACACAATATGAGGTAATCCATTAATGAGATCATTGAGTTTGATAACAATATGATTGATGAAAGTACTATAGACATATTTATTATAGATTAAGTTTGTAATCAGTGTTGTAAAGTCTCTGAGCCAAGCAGATCTTAACATGTCCTACATTGTAAATTCTTTAATCAGGTATAGTTTTTAGATTATAATTATAAAATCCTTTAGTAAGGTAGAATTAACTGGTCTTAAGACTCTTAATCAGATTAATACTCTTAATAGGGTAAGCTATCAGAAATAGCTAACAGTGTATCTCTAACCAACAAGACCTTTTACTCCAATAGTGAAGTTTTGTGGGTGTCATCCCCACCATAGTTTTTATCCTCTAACAAGGATTTCTGCTATACCAAAATGACTGTGTTATGAATTATGTTTATTATTAATACTTTATATATTATATGTGATGCATGAAAAAGTTATGAATTCAATAAATTGTTAAAAAGTGTAGTTAAAAGTCTTTTGGAGCATTGATTCATCCCTCCCCTCTCAGTACTCACCTTTCCATACTTAGTCCAACACTTCATACTATTTCCAAGGGTAATTATCCTATTGAAAGAACTCAAGTGGTTAATAAGGAAAATAATTTGGATTCAGGTTCTCTAAAGTTATATAGGGATCCTTCAGAGGATGCAAATGTTGATTTAGATATGACTGAGATATCCCTACTTGGTCCAGTGATAAGGCTTCAAAACAAGTATAAGAGTATGACCCTTGTGGGAAAAATTATTAGGAAAGTTAAAAATGAGGAAAGATATCATTTTAGAAGAATCATAAGCTAGTCAAGATGTTGTATCTTTGTTTTTGGTATTTCTATTTCGATTTTGGTTTTTGTCTTTTAGAGTTATTTTTCCCTAGTTGTTTGTGGGTTATTTTTCATTTTTTTTCCTTCTGGGTCGCGATTGGTTTTTGTTTAAGACTATTTTTACTTCTCTTTTATCAGCTTTTCATTTTCAGTCATTGTAAACCAATTTTCACCTTTAATCAGAATATATTCTAGCCAAATTGAAGATTTGGAGGCTTCATATAGCTAGTGGATTACTTTATACAATATGAGCATAAGCTTTTGTGTAGTGTTTTCTTTCATTGTGCCCTATTGGTGTTCTTATGGAGTTATTATCTTGTTAGTATACGTAACTTCCAACTCATCACTCAATGTTCTATTGGGGCCAATTGATTTTTCTCCAAATTAGGCATTTAGACTTATAGGCTATTATTTTATTGAATTTATATTAATATGTATTTCCATTATATCTCTATATTTATCATCTGAACAATTTTTAAAATTCAATTACAAGTTTTTCATTTATTTTGAAGAAGGGGAGCTATAGGTAGCATATAATATTTATTATTTCTCATCTAACTGAGATTTAATTATTGTCCTAGGTGGTCCCACAATAGTGAGTTCCACTTTTTGGCCAACTTTGACACAGAGATCAATATTCTAAGAAAAACTTCCCTTTCTAACACATATTGCCGCAAAACTATTAGGAATTTGAAGATGATGTAAACTAGAGTCTTTTAGAATTTTCTTTCTAGTTTCTAAATATATTTTTTTTAAAATAATTATTTCAAATCATTTTTCCTTCTCCTTCGAAAAGTGGTTTGCATGAAAAAACTATGTTTTTAAAAAGTTGCTATCACTTGGATCAGTATAACTTTTTTAAAAATATGATAATGATGTAATTCTTTCGAGATTATATTTGTAACTTTAATATCTAAAGGATGCAATTGGTGTTATTCATTTCGGGTCAAAATTTCACAGTTTATTAAGTTCTAAAGTGCCAGTAATCGTAATTTAGACATAAGGTCACTTGGATCACTCTAACTTGATCTATGTATATAGAAATTTATTTTTTCTTTTTTTAATAGAAAGGTAATAGAAATACACTTTTCCTACATATTTTTTATAAAAAAATAATTATAATTTACTATTTTTCCCAAAATCTTGAAGAGACAGGTTGTTGGATGACCAACTAACCTATGTTTGTTAAAGTAATATTTAAAAGTGATAATGAACTCAATATGTATTACAATTATATTTTTTAGAAAGCTTGTTCTGAGTAGAATCATTTGACATCATATGTTTGAAAAAACCATCTTGTTTCATCCTTGTTCCAGGCCTCGAAAGACCATTTTTTTGAAGTTTTCTTATTTTTTGAGGTCAAAATTTTAGTTTTGGGGTCTTCGCTCGAAGACCCCCTTCGCATGAAGACCCTTCATGTGAAGACCCTTCGCATGAAGACCCTTCGTGTGAAGACCCTTCGCATGAAGCCTCCCAAGTGAAAAGTCTGGCCAAAAAACACCCTGCTAGATTTTTTTTCTGGGTACTTCATGCGAAGTAATTACTTCGAGCAAAGTCGGCTAGTGAGTTTATTTTGTAAAAAATAAATTAGAATGGTATAAAACTAAAAAATTTTGTTTCTATTTTATACCAAATTGTGATTAAGAAATTCTCATTTTCTATTATTGAAGGTATTTTTTGGAGGATGATTTCTATTTCTATTTTTTCAAAGGCATAATTTTGGAGAGGAGAAATATTAGATTAAAGTATTTTTTGAAGAAGAGAATTTTTATTGACGATCTTGTGGAACACATTTTTTGGAGCTTGAAGAAATGGAGAACAAGAAGGGAAGACAAAGTAAATCTTCTAGAAAAAGGTCACCCAGTACTAAACAAAGAAATCTTGAAGCTGTATTGACATATTATCATAAAACTAAAGAAGATGAAAGACAAGTTGAAGTAGGAGGGTCAAGTCAAGTCAAATAATTGCACATTGAATAAGGGTCGGGATCACTCCCATGGAAGCTCAAACAATTAATGTTGGAGAAGGGTCAAGATCACGCGCTCCTACTCGTATGGATGAACTTTTAAATTTAGCTCAAATTGTAAAGAGAAATATTAACTATAGAAACTTAGATAATTTACTTAAAATGGATGCGGAGAATTTGAGGTCACTTGCTAATATTAAACCCTTAAGTCTTGATAAGAAGAGATTAATGAATATGATAGCAAGAGAAATATTGGTTAAATTTGATAATTTTGAAATACTTGAACAAGCTCAATTGCTTTCACTTGTACTTATAAATAAAAAGTTGGAAGGGGCATTAAAATTATTGGGTATAGACACAACATCAAAGAAGAGAAAAGTTGTTGACATGCAAATTGATATGATTTAAAATCTTAGGAAAGGTTTAAACCATCTAGGGAAGCGATCTTGAACAAAAGATAAGGCCATTACAAGAAAAGTTATCTTGACATCCATTGTAGGTAACACTGTGGGATGAAAAAGACAGATATCTTCAGTTTCATCTCAGTTTGGTTTTAATAGGAAAATAATATTATGATATGTTAATAGGAGCATACTTTTGGATGATAGAACCTTAGAAGGCAATTGGGCAATCATGTGTAGAGCTCCTCATTCTGATGGGATTGATGAAGGAATAACAAATTTGGTCACATTATTTTGGAATGATAATACATGTCCTTCATCAAACAATAGAGATGTTATCAGACATATCATTTCAGCTAATCATTATGAATATCATACAAAAAATTGGTTGGACACAACACAACATGAAATGTATGTGTCATTTTATAGTTCAAATCCTAATATAAAGATTGGGAAAACATTGTTTGAAAGATTGAAGCCATATTATATGAGGATAAAAAAAGTGTTTTAAACTTGTTGTTGTCGTTATCATATTGAATTTGATATCCACTATCAAGGTTTTTGAAAGTTTGTACAAGACACTTATGGTTTTCAAAATGCTCCTCCTACTATACGAAGTGAGTTCATCTCACCCATTTTATGTGACAAAAGAGATGATGTAGCTGGACAAATAAATTGCATAAAAGGAATATGTCCAACATGTGTTGATTGTCTCTTTTTCCTTTGAAAAATGAAAATATTGATGTAACAAAGATGATAAATTGCAAGAGTTACAGATATGTAAAGAATGAAACAAAATTTGGGAAAGAATCCAAAAGGTTAGAATATGTTGAAGAGGAGATAAATGTTGGAGTATTAATGGAAAAATTTAAAATTTTGATTCAACCCCACATTCATCATGCTTTTTTTGCAAAGTGGCACACACAACAATTCCAAAAACTGAGAGAAAATTTCCCACTTAGAACTATTGTATTAGTTGTTGATTTTGTAGAAAATTATTCATTTGTTCATAAAAAGGCAATTCAATCAGAATACTATTTTTTGGAGAAAATTAGTATTATGGTACATGTGTGTTATCGACATGCACAATTAGATTTGGATGGTATTCAAAGCACATTTGAAGAATGGCTCATCAAGAAGGAATATCATTTGTATATAAGTGATGATAGAGAGCATGACATTCATTATGTAGAACACTACTTCAAGATTTTTTTGCAAATTTGAAAGAAAGAGGTATATAAATTGATAAACATTACATTTGGTCAGATGGACATGCTGCACAATTCAAATCATCAAGACCAATTTATGCACTATGTAGTTATCATCGTAATGAAAACATACCACATGTCTAGAGTTTCTTTGAGAGTGGACATGGAAAAGGTGAACATGATGGTGTCAGAGCTTGCATCAAGCATGCTATATGAAAGTATCAAATAAATTATAAGGGAGTCCATATAAAAAATGCACATGATGTGGTTAAATGTTGCAAGACACATTTCGCACCAAATAAGAATGACATGTCATCGGGATTGACTTGGGCGGTGCCACATAGAAAATTTAGGGAGATAAAAGGTATGCACACATTTTTAAATTATTTGAAAGTGTTCAATTTTTTATGATATTCTTTATTCAAATTATATTTATATAATGTAAATTATATGTGGATAAATGTTCAGCTATGGATATAAAAATTATGCATGGTTGCAATAGGATAGAAAAGACACAATTTTTGCATTCGGATATGAGTATGAATTGTTGCAATTGGATGTTGAACACTAGGGACTACTCATGCTTTTGTTGTCACTGCATTGCTGACAATTATGAGGAATGTAACAATCAAGACCGTGGATATGTAGGCGAATGGAATCTAGTGCCACTAGTTTTTAGTGATACATTTGATAGAGATGAAGATGAAAACTTTGATGATGTCCCTTTGATTTTTGCTGATTACGATCATATCTCAGGATTGGTCAAAATTGGTAAGTATATATATTTCACATTATATAGTACATTGAGATGTATGTATAGATAGATATATCTATAGATTGAACTAAGTAAATTTGAAGATTTCACACATGTATATATAAATTTACTATGCAGGAGATGTCTTTGCAGTGATTGTTGAGCGTGGAAATGTAGAAAAAGTTGGTTTTATTTACTGTATTGTACTGTAGAGAGGATGAAGTTACTTGAACCTGAAGAAAGTGATGGAATTTTGTTCCGCATAGGTTTGTACATGCTTTACATCAATATATTAAACCCGATTTGTAAATTTTAAATATCAACCTTTTAACAAATTTTAAATTTAGTTTCTTTAAATTTATATATTGTTAAAATTTGTGACTTATAGGTTCAGTGGTTTGAGAGGGAACATATTTCAAGAAAATCAAATTAATTCAACATGGTATTCACTAAATATTGATTACCAACCAGACAATAAGGTGTTTCAATATAGTCACCTAGTAGTTGCCACATCCATTCGACTCCATACAGTTAAATCTCAAAGTGGACATCGTAAGTGGAGACTAGATAGTAAGGATCATGAGAGAATATTACATATTCTCCATGAAAGATCTGAACCACTTGAGTTGGTCTAAAAAGTATAGTATGTATACCTATTTCATGTGTTAGGATGTACTTGATATCACTAGATTAAATTTCATTATACTTTGTTTATATATTTAAACATATGATGGACGTTAATTTGTTGATATATGATGGACCTATTTGATGGTTCAATGGTTTTAATATATAGAATTTTATATGTATGCTTTGATTATTCAATGATTTTTATAGTACTTTTTATGATGCTTATGCTTTCTAGATCCCCCTAAGACCTCCCCTTAAGACACTAAATAATGATTAAAATTGTTAGATTACTTATGACATGTGTTACTTCTAGAATTAGTTAGAATAGTTATTTTCCATTAGTTACATGTATTAACTAGTTATTTTTTATGATATTAATTCTAGATCCCCTTAAGACCTTCCCTTAAGACTGCTTATTAGTTAAAGATCACCTTAAGACACTAAAAAATGATGAAATTAGATAGATTACTTATGACATGTGTGTTAGTTCTAGAATTAGTTAGAATAGTTATTGTTCATTAGTTATATGTATTAACTTGTTATTTTTTATGATATTAATTCTAGATCCCCTTAAGATCTCCCCTTAAGACACTAAAAAATGATGAAATTAGTTAGATTACTTATGACATGTGTTATTTCTACATCCATCTAATCAAATATAATCAAATAATATCATCTAATCAAATCAAATTATCTAATCAAATCATATCATATCATCTAATCAAATCAAACCATCAAATCAAATCATATCATCTAATCAAATCAAACCATCTAATAAAATCATATTATCATCTAATCAAATCATATCATCTAATCAAATATATGTCTCTAATCAAATATATATGTCTCAAATCAAATATATGTCTCGAATCATAAACTAAAAATATCAAACATATACTAATGACATATATAATGAATCTCAAATAAAAGATAAGTGCAACATTTCCTAAACTAGGGAGTCATCTAGGCGCATGCAAATAGAGGAACCCTATGAGTGACTGCCATGAGCATCCTCTAGCTGTGAGGTAGCAACAGTTCCCTATGAATATAAATGCATGCATATATAATAATAATATAAAATAATTAAAATATTATCAATGCATGTTTAAACTTACATATTTTTAAAACTTACCTGACCACTACTAGGTGTCACAACTGCTGAATCTCTCCTATGAAAAGAATCCTCTAGCTGTAAAGCAGCAATTGACCTCTGCAAATTTAGTACAATAGCTAGTTATATACATGTGCATAGTATATATTATGTAAAGTACTTGAAATATATAAATACATGTGTACACATGTATGCTTAAACATACATATATCTAAAACTTACCTAACCACTAGTAGGTGTCACATCAAATGGATCTCTCATATGAAGATGCTCTAAGCCCACACTAGAGGTAACGTGCTCTGATAACTGTGCTTGAAAAATATTATTCATTGAATGTAAACATCAATACACACATCTACAATTAATTGTTCACTAAAACTCCTAAGAAAAGAGAAAATAAAACTTTATATACTTGGGTCTCAGGAGAAGGAGGATCATCAGTGCGTTGCACCATCATATCATCAACTGAAATTGCATCACCTACACCACCTTCACTCCTGAACCTCTCTAGTAATGAGGAGTCTAAGGGTGACACTAGCTAGGAGGGGAGTGATATAGAGCATGAACCATCAGAATGCAATTACATATCCATAAATGATCCAACATTAGTGCCAATGTCCACCTGACCCAACCCACGCAACTGCTCATCAAATGTTTCTAGGCCCTCAGTGGTGATGTGTACATCTCCAACTTATATACCTGGCTCTGTAGTTGTAGAGTGATTTGTGGGTGTCGAGTGCTCTCCAGTATGTTGTGCCTCATTAGATGGTGCATCCTATGTCGGTGGAACAACATGACCCTGTGCAAGTCCGATGACATCCCTGACTAAATGTATTGGGATCCTATGTAGGTTAGAAATATAAGAATAGGCATACATGAGATCCTCCATAAAGTAAACGGCCATATCTAAATGAATATGATGATTCGAAAGTACTTGTGTCTCTACAGGTACAGGAATACCTGTAGCTCTATATGTCTCATCAGTCACACCTATAGTAGTACTAGATGGGTATGTGTAGGATCATTGTATGCCAAACTAGGCCCTTAAGTGGAAATGAAAATTGAGAAAATTAGGTTTAGGTAAGTTGACATAAAAATTTGAACAAGTTATAAATATTATATCAAAAATATCTAAGAATAAAATCTTTAGAAAATTGAATTTAGTTTTTAAGATACTAGGCTTTTTTTGAAAAATAATTATTCTATATGTTGAAAATTTCAAATTTCAATGTAGTAGTATGAAAATTTCAAGAAAAAAATAGGAAGTAGATGTATGTCTTACCACCTTAAACAAAATCAAATGATAATTTTTTTTTACAAGATTATAGATATAATTAGTAGACTCGTGCAGATGTGACACATATTTTTTTGTAATTTTTTTCTAAGTAAATAATTAATTATGATTTTTCTTCTACAACTTTTCCAAAATACAAAAACTATCGTGTCTCACCATGTTAACTTAGTCTAAACTATATCAAATTGAAAACATTTTTTATTTTTCTTGTAGTAGGAAAAGCATAGAATGTGACACATGTTTTGTATTTAAAAAATGTTATAAAGTTTGAAAGTTATAGCTATTTTTCAATAAGTGTATCAACCAGGACTAGAAAGATAACAACTAGGTGTATGTCTGACCACATTAAACAAAATCAAATGATAATATTTTTTTTATAAGATTCTAAATAAAATTAGTAGACTCGTGTCTAGATGTGATGTGTGTGTGTGTGTGTGTGTGTGTCTATATATATATATATATTTGTACTACAAATTTTTCTGAATATAAAAACTCTCATTTTTTACCACCTTAACTTAGCCTAAACTTCATCAAATTGAAAGAATTTTATATTATTATTATTATATTAGGTGAACCATAGAATGTGATCCATATTTTAGATTTCTAAAAGTTATATTATTTGAAAGTTATAGTTGTTTTTCAAAGAGTCTATCAATTAGGACTTCTTTATCACATCACCGCTTTTTGGGGTACCATGATCCTATACATACCCAGACAAAGCCTTAGAAGATGATCTAGCTCTACTCGGTCTAGTCAAAATGTATTTGCCCACTGAATATGAAGTGATGGATGTGGCTGCAAAAGCAATTTGTCCTATACTATCTAGTACTCCCCTCTAAGAAGTAATGATGACTTTATCTGCAGTAGCAGCCAATGCTGGTGTCACTACTGGAGTCTTGTGCCCAACCAGCATTCGATGAGGCTATACAACTCAATCAATCCTATGATACTGATCACAGTCTATAACCCTACCACATCCCTAACCATAATATGATGGAAGATCTAAATAGTTTACCCTGAGTCCCAAATAGAACTTAGCATACAATTGTTGTGCAAAATATAAAGGAATCTGGTCTTTATTAGGATAATGACCACGTGTTGTAAGAAACCAAGGGTATATCATGCATCCTATCTGAGGAATGACATGTCGTGTGACCTGATATGCCCTCACAATGGTCTTCCCCTCATAGTGTGGGAAAACCTCTCGTTTGATGGTTTCCTTGGGGACACGGCTCTGAACCATCTCCAAAGAAAAATCACCTGAGACCTTCGCCCTCAACTCTTGAAAAATAGTCTCAACTACCTAAGGCATGAAGGAGGAGTGAGACCTCAATCTAGCACTCATTTGCTCCAAACTTATCAATATACTGACACAAGTATCTCTATATATGCTATATATTTAAGATGTACGGATGGACTCTCTAAGTTGAGCCATCTTTGTGTCAGCAATATGAAAAATGGCCTGTATATTAGGAGTTCGAGGTGCATCCTCAGTGTCCATCTAGATACATAGCATGTGAAAGTTAAGTGTTAACAATTAAGTACTTGGTTACATGTTATAACTGCGTGTAAAATGGAAACAAATATCTAAATATCTAAAATTATACTTAAATTTATAATACTAGAATGTATTGATACTCGTAAATGCTCCTATGATGTACTAATTAGTATTAGGTCAAGTAAGTGGTCCTATTAGGTCTTAAGGGTCCTAGGATGTACTAATTGGTATTAATAAGTCCTATTACGTCACATAAGTGGTCTTATTAGGTCTTAAGGGTCCTATGATGAATTAATTGGTATTAATGGGTCCTATTACGTCACATAAGTGGTCTTATTAGGTCTTAAGAGTCCTAGGATTTACTAATTGATATTAATAGGTCCTATTAGGTCAAGTAAGTGGTCTTATTAGGTCTTAAGGGTCCTAGGATATACTAATTGGTATTAATAAGTCCTATTAGGTCAAGTAAGTGGTCTTATTAGGTCTTAAGGGTTCTAGGATGTACTAATTAGTATTAGTAGGTCCCATTACATCACCTAAGAGGTCTCATTAGGTCTTAAGGGTCCTAAGATGTAATAAGTGGTATTAATAGGTACTATTATGTCACATAAGTGGTCTTGTTAGGTCTTAAGGGTTCTAGGATGTACTAATTAGTGTTAATAGGTCCTATTAGGTGGAGTAAATGGTATCATTAGGTCTTAAGGGTCCTAAGATGTACTAATTGGTATTAATAGGTCCTATTAGGTCAAGTAAGTGGTCTTATTAGATCTTAAGGGTCCTAGGATGTAATAATTGGTATTAGTAGGTCCTATTGTATTACATAAGTAGTCTTATTAGGTATTAAGGGTCCTAACATGTACTAAATGGTATTAATAGGTCCTATTACATCACATAAGTGGTCTAATTGGGTCTTAAGGGTCCTAGGATGAACTAATTGGTGCTAATAGGTCCTATTAGGTCTTAAGCATCCTAGGTTGTACTAATTGGTATTAATAGGTCCTATTAGGTCAAGTAAGTGGTCTGATTAGGGCTTAAGGGTCGTAGGATGTACTATTTGGTATTAGTAGGTCCTATTATGCCACATAAGTAGTCTTACTAGGTCTTATGCATCCTTACATGTACTAATTGGTATTAATAGGTCCTATTCCATCACATAAGTGGTCTTATTAGGTCTTAAGGGTCCTATGATGTACTAATTGGTGTTATTAGGTCCTATTAGGTCGAGTAAGTGGTCTTACTAGGTCTTAAGGGTCCTAGGATGTACTATTTGGTATTAATAGTTCCCATTAGGTCAAGTAAATGGTCTTATTAGGTCTTAAGGGTCCTATTTTGTACTAATTGGTATTAATATGTCCTATTACATCACATAACTAGTCTTATTAGGTCTTAAGGGTCCTAGGATGTACTAATTAGTGTTAACAGGTCCTATTAGGTCAAGTAAGTGGTCTTATTCAATCTTAAACATCCTAGCATGTACTAATTGGTATTAATAGGTCCTATTAGGTCAAAGCAAGTGGTCTTATTAGGTTCTAAAGGTCCTAGGATGTACTAATTTGTATTAGTATGTCCTATTACATCACATAAGTGCCCTTATTAGGTCTTAAGGGTCCTAAGCTGTACTAATTGGTATTAATTAGTCCTATTACGTCACATAAGTGGTCTTATTATGTCTTAAGGGTCCTAGGATGTACTAATTGGTGTTAATAGGTCCTATTAGGTAAGGTAATTGGTCTGATTAAGTCTTAAGGGTCCTAGCATGTACTAATTGGTATTAGTAGATCCTATTAGGTCAAGTAAGTGTTATGATTAGGTCTTAAGGGTCCTACAATGTACTAATTGGTATTAATAGGTCCTGTTAGGTCAAGTAAGTGGTCTAATTTGGTCTTAAAGGTCCTAGGATGTACTAATTGGTATTGATAGATCCTATTAGGTCAACTAAGTGGTCTTATTAGGTCTTAAGGGTCATAGGATGTACTAATTAGTATTAGTAGGTCCTATTATGTCACATAAGTTTTCTTATTAGGTGTTAAGGGTCCTAAGATGTACTAATTCATATTAATAGGTCCTATTACATCACATAAGTGGTCTTATTAAGTCTTAAGGATCCTAGGATGTACTAATTGGTCTTAATAGGTCCTATTAGGTCAAGTAAGTGGTCTTATTAGGTCTTAAGGGCCCTTGGATAGAGTAATTGGTATTAATAGGTCCTATTAGGTCAAGTAAGTGGTCTTAAGGGTCCTAGGATGTACTAATTGGCATTAGTAGGTCCTATTACATCACATAAGTGGTCTTATTATGTCTTAAGGGTCCTAAGATGTACTAATTGGTGTTAGTAGGTCTTATTATGTCACATAATTGGTCTTATTAGATCTTAAGGGTCCAAAGATAAACTAATTAGTATTAATAGGTCCTATTACATCACATAAGTGGTCTTGTTAGGTATTAAGAGTTGTAGGATGTACTAATTGGTGTTAATAGGTCCTATTAGGTCAAGTAAGTGGTCTTATTAGGTGTTAAGGGTCCTACGATGTACTAATTGGTATTAATAGGTCCTATTAGGTCAAGTAAGTGGTCTTAAGGGGTTGTAGGTAACATAAGAGGTTCTAATTCATGCATAAGGTTCCTAGAGTGTCTTATGGGGTTGTAGGTAACATAATAGGTCCTGAGAAGTCCTAAGGGATCCAGATAAGAGTCCTAGAATGTTAATGGGTTGTATGTACAATACGTGGTACTAGAGTGTCTTAAGGGGTCGTGGGTTACATAATAGGTCATAAGGTAAAGATAAGGGTCCTAGAGTGTCTATAAGGTGTCATGGGTAACATAAGAGGTGCTAAGGGTTCCTAGGTTACATTAGTGGATCCTCGTATGTATTAATTGAATCTAAGATACATAAATGTGTCATAGGACAACCTAAGATATGTTAATGGGTCTTGAGGATCCGAAGGGGTCATATATGTCTTAAAATGTCGTAAGGGATGTATAATGGTCCAATAATATTAATCGATCATAGATGTGTTAAGTGGTCTAAGTGGTCTTAGGACATCCTAAGATTCTTTAATGGGTCTTGGGGGTCCTAAGGTTTCATATTTGTTTTAAAATTTCATAAGGGATCCAGATAAGAGTCTTAGAATGTTAATGAGTCGTAGGTGCAATAAGTGGTCCTAGAGTTTCTTAAGGGGTCGTGGGTGTATGGTAGAAGAATGACCAAACTAGTATGAACCATTACATGCAAGGTTGCTCAACAATGAGGCCTCACAAAGTGGCTCATAGCTCTCTATGCATGGAGTTGCAAGGGACTATGATGTATTTGCTCTCAGCTAGAGCAATTAAGCCTATAACCTTGCTAGTAAACCATGCAATGAGAGATTCAAGTGAAGACAAGGGCAAGAATGCCAATATCTCCAAGAATCACTATGAAAATGCAATGCAATTCAAACTAGTCTATGGAAATGAAAATGCAATGCAACTAAGCTATGAAATGGAAAGAACAAGTCTTACAAATCCTTCCTATTTAGACTATGTGAAGTTAATCTATTGCATAAAAGGAAATCTAAGCTAGTATGCCATGATTATGCAACTAAACAAAGGAAATATGTAACTACAATGAAATGCAATAACAAGTCTTCAAAGCTTGGATGTAGAATGTCTTCAAAGAGCTCCAAATGTACCTAGAAAACCTGTAGCATAACATTAGCATAAAAGAGATGGATATGCAAATGAAGGAGAGAGATCTCCTTTTATAAGAAATGAGAGGAAATGGACCATGGAGATTAAGAGGCAAAAGACTTAATTAATGGTGGAGCTTGAAAGAAGAGAAATCCATGTGCACAAGTATCCTCCAATAAGAAAATAAGAGTTGACTTTTGTGTCCATATGAGACAAAAAGTGATTTTTCCCTTTTTATAAAATGAGAATAATGCTTTATTTGTGCAACTTAGGATAAGAGGAGAAGTGAGGCTTTTTATTTAATCAAAAGGGGAGGAAATATTCCTTTTAATTAAATAAAGAATTAGGATAAATGGTTATCCCAAGGATAAAAATCCAATATATGATCGAAATAGAATTTGATCAAGGAAATTGATAATGTTGAAAATATTGATTATTGATAAAACTGATTCAGGATTGATAAATCGAATAAATGAGGCCCAAAGTCTAGGCAACCATTTTAGGGTGCATACAGTGGGTAACATAAGAGGTCCTAAGGTATAGATAAGGGTCCTAGAGTGTCTTAAGGGGTTGTAGGTAACATAAGAGGTCCTAAGGAGTCGCAAGAGATCCAAATGAGAGTCCTAGAATGTGAATGGGTTGTAGGTTCAATAAGTGGTCCTAGAGTGTGTCTTAAGGGGTTGTGGATGACATAAGAAGTCCTAAGGTATAGATAAGGGTCCTAGAGTGTATTAAGGGGTCGTAGGTAACATAAGAGGTCCTAAGCGATCCATATAAGAGTCCTAGAATGTTAATGGGTTGTAGGTGTAATAAGTCATCCGAGAGTGTCTTAATGGGTCGTGGGTAACATAAGAGATCATAAGGTATAGATAGGAGTCCTAGAGTTTCTTAAGGGGTTGTGGACAACATAAGAGGTCCTAAGGGGTCCCAGTTTACATTAGAGGATCCTTGTATGTATTCATTGAATCTAAGATACATAAATGTGTCGTAGGACAACCTAAGATATGTTAATGGGTCTTGAGGATTTGAAGGGATCATATACATGTCTTAAAATGTCGTAAGGGATGTATAATGGTCCAATAATGTTAATGGGTTGTAGATGTGATAAGTGGTCTAGAAGTGGTCCTAGGAAATCCTAAGATTCTTTAATGGGTCTTGGGGGTCTTAAAGTTTCATATTTGTTTTAAGATTTCATAATGGATCCAGATAAGAATCCTAGAATGTTAATGGGTCGTAGGTGCAATAGGTGGTCGGAAAGAATCCTACATTACATTAATTGATCCTAGTATGTCGTAAGGTTTCTTGAGGGAAACAATGGGTCCTAGATGTGTGTTAAGATAGTGTAAGGGATGGATAAGGGTCAGGTAGAATGTCTTAAGGGGTCGTGGGTAACATAAGAGGTCATAAGGGGTCTTAGGTCACATTAGTGGATCCTTGTATGATATTAATTGAATCTAAGATACATAAATGTGTCCTAGGACAACCTAAGATATGTTAATGGGTCTTGATGATCTGAATGGGTCATATATGTCTTAAAATGTTGTAAGGGATGTATAATTGTCCAATAATGTTAATGGGTCATAGATGTGATAAGTGGTCTAAGGGATCTTAGATTACATTAATTGATACTAGTATGTCTTAAGGGTTCTTGTGGGAAACGATGGGTTCGCATATGTATTAACAGAAGCTAAGATAGATGAATGGGTCCTAGGACATTTTAAGATATAATAATGGGTCGTATGGGTCCTAAGGGTTCCTATGTGTCTTAAGATGTCATAAGAAATACGTAATGATCCTAGAATGTCTTAAGGGGTTTTAGGTGTCATAATAGGTCCTAAGAGATCATAGGTTATGTTAATTCATCCTAATATGTCTTAAGGAGCCTTGAGGGAAACAATGAGTCCTTGTATGTATTAATGGAACCTAACATGTACATCAATGGGTCATAGAACATCCTAATATGTATTATAAGATCTTGAGATTCCTAAGGGATCCCAAGTGTCTTAATATGTCGTAAGGGAGGCATAAGGGTCCTAGAAACTTGCTGTACTACAATTTTTTAACATATTCTAACATACTACTAGATCATTTTCAAAAAATTAACTACGATTTTCTAAGATTTTTACAAACTAAAAATTATTTAAAACAAATAACTAACTAATATTTACTAAATTTACTAAAAATGCATGTACATGTGTGTGAGAGAGAGATTCCTAATATTTACTAGCTTTAAACTTGAAATTTAAAAACAAATATTTTTAATTAACTTATATAAGATCTTAATGTTTTCTAACATTTTCTAACATTTCTACTATAGTTTCTAATATTTTATAAATATTTTCTAGTAGTTGTTAACTAACTACTATGATTTTCTACCATTTTCTAACATATTCTAACATTTATACTACGATTTTTGATATTTCTATCATTTTCTAACATATTCCAATATTTAACTATGATTTTCTAACATGTCTACAAATAAAAATTTATTTAAAACAAATAACTAACTAAAATAAATATAAAACATATAATTTGCAATTAAAAAATGAGAAAAATGTGTGTACCTGATACTACTAACAATCTGAAGATGTTGAAAAATCTTGGGAAGTGCTGATGTCGTACTAGACATCACTGCTTCACTCCAAGCCCTAGGGTCCATAAAATCAAAACAGTGACAATGAAAAATAAAAAAGAATTGCCAGAAATATATAATGAAATCTATCCATAGGGGCTTCACACGAAGACCCCCCTTCATTTGAAGTACCCTATGTAAGGTACTTCGCCCAAAGTGGGTTTTCGCATGAAGCCCCCTGTGTAGGGTATTTTCATCAAAGTGGGTCCACCACTTCACCCGAAGTAATGACTTCGCGCGAAAACTCTAAATTTTTTTATTTTCATACGATGTTGATTTTCTTCATCCCTAAAAGTGGGACACAACTTTGTGGGATCACCCTCCTATTTGTACAATGAGATTCATATTCCTAAAAAACCTTGGGAGCATAGTATTTAGAAATTTTACAAGGCTAATATCCAAGACATCCCAAACCTTCATGGTGTAAACATCCTAGTTGAAGTTCAGAAACAAGTTCATATGAGTATGAATAGGAATCCTTCTCAAAACCTTCCACAGTTGACATGGATGTTTATGTCATTCACACTTATAGTTCTCAATCCAAGGTAGCCAACAAGTCATGTGTAGGATTAGAGTATTTGAACCCACATGTTTCCTTAGTAGATAATTATTCACTTGTTAGGACAAATCTTGATTTGGATAGCTTAGAAGGATACTTGAAGGACTCCAACTCTTCGATCACCAAAGATGATATCATTCACATTCACAACCTTGAACCCATCATTGACTTACCTCTTGTTCATCCTAACCTCTTTGATTGGTCCCAATGCTATGAAGAACCTAAGCTCTTAACATTCAAAAATGATTATGAGATAACCTATTACTTGAATGCCATTAAACCCATAGTATCTTCCACCAGTGAACCGGCTACCAACATGATAGATCCAAACATCAAGTACCTTAGTCACAAAATAAAAAGAAAAGAAAACCAAAAGAAAAAGAGTTATGATGGTGAAAACCACTGTGTGGCAGTGTCAACCAAAAAAATGTCAAAAGAAATGACGTATCCAAAGGTGAAAACCTCTCTGCAGAACCTAAGGATGGGGTACTTGATCATCTCCCTAGCTACTTTCAAGATAGATCTTTAGTTCTTATCGAACCAATACAAATAGTCAATTTGGGTGCAGATGAGACTCCACATATAGTACACTTGGCTCAATCCTTGTCACCACAAGAAAAAGTAGATTACACTAAGTTCTTATAGAAAAAGAAGATCAACTTCGCATGGACTTATTTAGATATGCTAGGGTTGGACACTAATCTTATCATGCAACACTTGTCCATAGCTCCAGGTGTCAAACCAGTTAAACAAAAATTGAGAAAGATGCATCCTAACATAGCTCTCTTGGTCAAAGAAGAATTAGATAAACTCCTTGGTGAAGGATTCATAAGAGCTATTGACTATGCTGAATGGATATCAAACATTGTACTAGTTTCCAAACATGAAAAATCCATTTGAATTTGCACATATTTTAGAGATGTCAATAGATCATGTCCAAAGGAGGAATTTTCACTTCTCGATATAGACATGATAGTGGATATGACTGCGGGTTATAAGATTTATTCCTTGATGAATGACTTTTTTGGATACAATCAGATTAAGATAGCACTTGAACATGGGGTACCTATTTTTGAAATGTTATGCCTTTTGGATTAAAAAATAGAGGAGCCACCTATCAACAAGCTATGACAACCATTTTTCATGATCTAATGCATAAAAATATGGAAGATTATGTTGATGAAACCTTGAAGTCTAAGAAAAGAGACACACACTTAGATGATTTAGAAGTCATTCTAGATCTCATCAAATAATTTCAACTAAGGTTAAATCCTAAAAAGTTTACATTTGGTGTCACCTCTGGAAAACTACTAGGATTCATCATTTCAGTAAAACTAATAGAGGTAGACCCTGAAAAAGTCCAACCAATCATAGATATGCCACCTCCTAGAAACATTATTCAAATGAGGAGTCTTCAAGGACATCTTCAATCCATAAGGAGATTCATTTCACAATAGGCAGATAGAGCTCAAACTTTCAACAAGAACTTACACAAAGGAGTCAAATGTGTTTGGAAGGAGGATTGTCAAAAGAGCATTGATCAAATCAAGAAATACTTGGAAAATCCTCCAATTTTAATGCCTCCTATCCTAGGGAAACCACTTATTCTATACATTTCAGTAATAGAATCTTCCTTGGGGGCATTACTAGCTCAACTTGATGAATGTGGGAAAGAAAGAGCAATATACTACATTAGTCGCACTATTGTTTCATATGAGGTTAACTACACCAGCATTGAGAAAGCTTTCCTTGCAGTTGTGTTTTCTTCCCAAAAGTTACGACATTACATGCTTGCGCACACTATACACCTCATAGAATAAATAGGTCCACTCAATTATTTACTAGGTAAGGCTGCCCTCATAGGTAGACTTCCTAAATGGATGATGATCCTTAAAGAGTCTAACATAGAGTACATTGAGCGTAAAGTAATCAAATGACAAGCCATAGAAAATTAATTGGCTGATTTCCCAATACAAGATAATGCACCTATTCAAGTTGACTACCCAGATGAACACCTCATGTATATGACTGAAATAACATGGAAGATGTTCTTTGATGGATCCTTTATGCAAAATGGTTCAAGAGCTGGTGTGTTGTTTGTTTCTCCTCATGGGTACATGATTCCTAGGTGTTACAAGTTATGGTTTCCATGTACAAACAACATTAATGAGTATGAAGCTTTAACAAATGGACTTGAGATGGCCATATAATGGAGAATCACAAAGTTACACATCTATGGGGATTCACAGCTAATAATCAACCAAGTCAATGATGAATATCAAACAAAAAATGAGAAACTGGTAACTTACAAGAAAATGGTTGATTCCTTGAAATGATACTTCACATTTATCATGTTTCAACAAATCCCTAGAGTAGAAAACAAAGTAGCTGATGCTATGGCTACACTTGCTTCACTCCTTCAGTTAGGGGAACATGAATTTAGATTTGAATTCCTGGTGGAAGAGCTACATCATCCTATCTATGATTCCCAAGAAAGTCATGTCATTTATACCCTTGTGGGTCATGAGTCATCCCATTATGGTGCCATTTACTCATACCTTCATGATGGCATTATCCCTGAAACCTTTAACCAATCTGAATGTAGAAACCTTACCTGAAAAGTCTCTCTCTATTCCCTTATCTCTGGTGATTTATATAGGAGGGGTCTAGATGGAACACTTCCTAGATTCTTAGGAAAGGAAGAATATAACCAAGCGTTAGTTGACATCCATGAGGGCATCTGTGGGGGGCATTCCAATGGTCTTTCCATGGCCCAAAGGTTTCTTAGGGTGGGGTACTATTGGCCTATGATACATATTGATGCAGTAGGTTTTGCAAAGTCATGTAAAAAGTGTCCAAAACATGGTAACATGATACATGCTCTAGGTAGGGAGCTGATTCCTTCTATATCTCATTACCTATTTTAGTGTTGGGCCTTTGATCTTGTTGGACAGATTCATCCCAACTCATCAGGTGGACACAAGTTTATTATCACTGCTACAGATTATTTCACTCAATGGGTAGAAGTTGTCCCACTTTCTATTGCCTTAGGCAAGATAGTCTCTCTATTCATTCTAAACCACATCATCTATTGATATGGAGTGCCTTCAAAGATTATCACTGACAACATAGGCAAGTTGAAAAACAAAGCCCTTAAACAACTCTGTAAGAAATTCAAGATTAAACAACATTGGTCCTCCATTTACTTCCTGCAGGGAAATGGTCAAGTAGACAAATAAAAAAAACCATTCTTAAAATCCTATAGAACAAGTATTCGTGCTCCCATTGGGGCTACTCCTTTTTCCCTTACATATGGCGCTGAAGCAGTGTTACCTTTATAGGTTGAGATTCCTTCACTTAGAATTTCCCTCAAAAGTCTAGTTATAGATGAAGACTACCACACCATGAGACTTCAAGAGTTAGGACTTCTAGATAAGAAATGTCAAGCATCATTTGACCATATGAGCATTTATCAAAAGTGCATGTCCCAAGCCTTCAACAAAATGGTTCACCCTAGAGAATCCCAAGTGGGAGATCTTGTCCTATGTGAAAATCCTAAGAATCAACAACATAGAGATCAAAAGGGAAAATTTGAACCTAATCTTCTTCGACCTTACATCATTATAAAAGATTTTGGTTCAGGTGCTTATTTACTATCTACAGCAGTGGGAGAGAAAATCCTTGATCCTATCAATGTCTTGTTCTTGAAGAAGTTCTATCCATGATGTCGATTATGTCTGGGTCATCCTTTGTACATAATTATTGATCCTAAAAAATTCAAAAACAATGATATATTATCAACAATTCTAAAAATCTAAAAATGTCTCGAAAAAATGATCATCTTAGTGAAAACCTAACAATAGGAGCTTTGATGTATCTCCAAAAAAAATTATTATATATTCCAAAAATACCAAAAAATTAAAAAAATTAAAAAATTGAAAAAAAATAGAAAAAGTGCCTTGGTGAAAACCTAGAAATAGGTGCATTGGTAGAAAAAATACAAATAAAATTATTAAAAGTCCTGAAAAAAAATTGCAATTAAATCCAAGTGGTGAAAACATGGAAATGAGTGCTACTTGAGCCCTTTGCACCCATGTTTATTAGCACATGTCCTCGAAACTTAGCCTTTCTCCATCATGCTTTGTCCTTGTTGTCTTGGTTTGGAATTGGTCTTTGTATTTGTCTAGGGGACATAATTGTGTTAGGTTTTGTCTCTTGGATGCAATAGTCTTTAGAACACCTCACAAATGGTGTTTTCCAACACCACCCCAACTGTGTTTTTCAACACAACCCTTGACATCAAGTGTTTTTCAACACTTATTGGTTTGGTCTTACCCAATTTTTTCATGTGATCTTACCTACTTGCAAGCATTCGATCCTTATCCTCAAAAATCAATATCAATTAACAAACTTTAATTTTTAAACACAACACTTAATTCTTGAGATATGTCATGATCTTTTCTTTGTGTGTTGACTATTATTGATTTTCGTTGAGTCTCCTTGACTAATAAGTCTCTCTGGTATGCATATCTAGAGGACTTGGGACATGGGGCATGTTTTTATTTATTATCTTCTTGTGGGTATGATCTTGAAACTCTGGAGTGTCTCTTGTTGTCCCCTTGAAACACTTAGGAGATTTGAGACATCATCCTTGACTATTTTTGCACAACCGTTCTTATGGTCATCTTGGCATCTATGCCTTGATGTGAGCGTGGTTTTGCTACATTAAACTGGGTAAGATAAAATCAAAGTCATCTTGACCTTTATGTCTTTGATGCTTATATTAGAATCTTTCCACATTCGAGTCTGATATAAATCACATTCATATCTTCATAGTTGCGCTTATGACTAGTGATGATTGTGTGATTTTTCGATATCCATTTATAATGGCCCAATGATGAAAATAAGTTTCTTAACATTCTCTAATGAATGTTGAACACAAAAATCCTATGTTATAGTTTCTCTATTTCAAGTACACCTTTGTATTTTCATGTAGTTTGCATTGTTAGACTTCATGTTAATTTGCATTTTTAGGCTACATTATGAGTTTGAGAGGGTTTTCCTTCATCTTTCTTTTGGAATTTTAATCAACTGTGGTCATGTTTTGATCTTTATTTCCTTATCTTCTTTCATGATCTCAATCGAAATTCTCTATCTTAAACAGATGATTGATTTTGGGGCATTCTCTATCTTAAGGAAAATTCTCTTTCTTCTCTCAATTAATTTCCACCTCTTCCAAAATTCTATCTTCCATTCGGTTTCACCCCACTTCTTTTCTTCTAATTCAACATTGGGGCATAATATTTCATGTTTGATGATCTACCTTGGTTTTTTGATCCTTATATCTTTCATCTTACATCAAGAACCTTATTCTTAGTTCGATTTGATCAAATTTATCAATTTTTTGTTTCCCCTCTATCTCATTTCTATTTCGATCATGAGGTGGCAGTACCTATCAAACTTAAATCCTTGATTTAGCTTTTCAATCCTATCAATTTCTCCACTTGGGGCAACCTTGCTTGTGATTCTTATCTTGTACATATTAATTACCTATTTACAGGGGTGTTGACCTTGTCTTTTTCAATCATCTTATCTTTGTCCTGATGTGTGCCCATCTGTCGATCACACATCTTGGTTGTTTTCTGATCCCAAATTGATCTCACACTTCAACTGCAATCTTTGACTACATGTGTTCCCATAAATATCACACATTAGTGAAATAGGGGCAAATGTATGCACCCTAAAATGGTTTCCTAGACTATGGGCCCCCATTCTTCAATTTATCAAATGACGGAATCAATTTATAAATTTCCTGAATCAATTCCTTGCAATATTTTCAATTCAAATCAATTTCCTTAATCAAATTGTAATTAATTCAATTATTTGAATATTTTATAAGGTTTGATTATTTTATCCTATGTCTTATTTAATTAAAAGAAAACTTCCCTTTTAATTAAATAAAATAATCTTATTTAATCAAAAGAAGAAAACTTCCCTCTAAATTAAATAAAATAATCTTATTTAAATAAAAGAAAATCCCTCTTTTAATTAAATAAATAAAATCCCCACCCCCACGGGTTAGGTGAGTTGGTCTAAGGTTGTGGGTAGCTCCCCATGGTCTCGGGTTCAACTGTCCTGCCTAGAATTATTTGGCCACGCCCACTTGGGGGTGATGCAGATTGCAATGTGGCCACAAGGATTAGTCTCACCTCAAACTTGCCCTCTAAAGGGAACCCATTGGGTTTGAGTCAGAGGGATACCCTGCGATACCAAAATAAATAAATAAATAAATAAAATCTCCACTTAAATCTCTCTTTGTGATGAAAAAAGGAAATAAATCAAATAAAAATAAATAAAAATTTCTTTTTCCTCTACACTTTGAATGCACATATTTCTAGGTGGTGGGGTTTTTGTCTTTTTCCTCATACTTGCCTTTTTAGGGATTTATCCCACATTGCCCTCAAGGATGCATTCCTCTCCACACTTTCCTTTATAAGGAATCCTCTCCTTCTCATTTTAGGCTTGGAGATTTTGTAGATCAAGATTTTAGATATCCAGATTTTATGTTATTGTTATGATGGAGGTTTGGAGAGTGATTTTGGAGGAGAGTTTGAGCACTTGAACTTGAACATTGCAACTTCTCTTTTGTTGTCTTCTTCTCTCACGTCTCCATGGTAATCCATTTAGATTACTCTTGCACTTGCATGGTAGATTAGATTATTATTTTATTTAATAGAATAATCCTACATGCGTATTTCCTTTCATAGATTAGTTTTCTTTCATGCATTGTTATCATATAGAATAGCTTCCATTTTCATTTGCATGCATATTTGATGATCATGGAGACTAGTATTATTTCTTTTCCTCTTTGAATATCTCATTTTATGGTTTACTTGTATGGGCACAAACTAGGTCTAAACTAAGGGCCTCCATTATAAACCCTTGAACTCCATGAATAGAGAGCTATGAGTTGCCATTTGAGACCTCATTCTTGAGCAATCTTGGATATAAGGACTCATAGAAGTGTGTCAACATTTTAGCACACACCTTGTGCCTTATTGGTATTTGTATCTCCTACCCCACCCTTAGAAGTAGACTCTTTGTACATTATTTTCTATATCAATGGAATCTATTGGTGAAAGATTATGTCTCTCTATTATAGAATTTTATAGGTATTTGCACATTTTGAGAGGTTGATCAATCCTAAAATATCAACTATGATGAAACATTGCAAACAATTCACAACATTCAAGTAAAACTACCATTGGAACCTTCATTGAATTTTTAATATGGAGGATATAGTAACGGATGGAAAAATGAAAAATATGTGGATTTTATTCACAAGATGATTCAATAAGAAAAATTTAAAAAAGTTCAACTCATTCTTGACTGAAATCAATGATATCTTTAATCCATTTCAAACTATTAGCATCTATGAGGTCAACAATCGGATTATATTCTTATTGCACCAACTATGTTGAATCCTATGTATCTCTCTAATTCTTAATTATAAAACATGGAGCTACACCTATAGTACAATTTTCCTAAAAAAAATATATTAAATTATAATATAAAAATAATAAAAATAAATTACAACAAATATTATTAAAATATAATAAAGTTTAATGAGTAGCCAAAAGGTAGGAAATGAATAGTTATAAATTTCTCATGAGATATAAAATTGAGATCATTTCATTTGAGAAGGGCATCAATCCATTAATTAATGATCAATCAGAGTAGGAGGCATTTGTTAAATCTATAAATCTATAATTTATTTTAAAAGATTATAATTAGCATTGATTATTTTTCTCTTTCAAAGGTAAAATTTATGAAAGGTTGTGACTAACATAATTTTAAGATATATAATCTGATCAAATAAATTAGGGTGGAATTAATTTAGTTAATAATAATTCAGAGAAAAAAATAAAATGATAAGAAATATTAAACAGTCTTGAGAGATATGGAAAATAATTTGTTATTCTCAAAAGGTAGCAATGAACATAGTTGAATCATTTATTATGAAAGGTGGTGCCTTTCACCATTAGAATATAAATAAGAGATCAATTCAAGGGTCTAATCATCACTCTATTAGGTTAACATTCATTTGATCACTAACCAATACTTCAAATCATAAATCACTATATCATCACCCATGAATACATGAAAGGAAATTACTCAATCTCCCATCAAAAATCAATTAGAAAAAAAGGAATCAAGATAACAACCATTAAAACCTACAATCACTAGTCATTCAAACATAAAACATTCGAGCATAAAATATTCAAATATTAATCATTGAGACATCAACCATTCAAGAATCAATTCGTTGAAGTAACATTTAAGAATTCACTTATTGATTCTCTGAGAAATGACAATATATATCTAAAAAAAGAAACCATAAATAATCTACCAAATGCATCAAGATATTATTTGTTAATACTAACTAATACTTTCAAACTAGATAGTGCTTTAGCCCATGTCATGTGATAATATTTGGAAGGAAAAGGTCTTTCCCTACTCTTTTGAAACCAAACAACAAGGTCCTTGGTATTGTCATTGGATAAGGCCAAGCTCATAGGGTAAGCTAAGGTTTGTAAGGAGAGTTTTTTTCCTACATTTCACAAACTAGAGATAGTGTCTTTGGTTTTGTAACTATTAAGCATATGGACAAGTTATTTGAAGTTAGTATATTTGTAATATATTTAGGGAGAATTCATGTGTTGGTTGATTGAGTATTATGCTATGATTTAGTAATCTAATTATTATTGATCTTTGGAAAGACACACTGAAAGATAATTATTATAGAAAATTAAGATAAGTTCTATCTTTTAAATTATTCATATAATTTTTTATTTTTTTATTTTTTTTGGTGAAAAAGTGGCAAGTCACTTAAAATATATTAATAATAAAAGCTGGTTCAAGAGCTCCTGGAAGAAAGAACCAGCAAAGAAAACCTCCATTCCTTGCTCAAAATTCCGAAGAATATTTGAAAGTAAACCCTAGAACACTATCCTCCCAAAGCTTCACAACAAGATTTTCCATTTCAGCCCTTGACTTCAACGTAGGCATGCCAATCCTGGATGAGAATGATCATTTATAACCTAAGACAAAGTTGATTTCACAAGTGTAAATACTGTGTTAAAGGACCACAAAACCTACACTATATACGAGTCTTCATAACGGTCAAGACCATCCATAAAGACAATTATGCAGAGCTTTTCCTTTGGAGCTGATCCAAATTTGGGAACACCAGTCTTTTCAATCTTCTCCTCCAGCAAACCCCACAAACTCATCGATTTTTCCCCTAAATGCACTGCTAAAAGCACTTCCAGACTACTAAATGCACTTCCTGAGCTTGTTGAGGAGTAGCCACTTTGCCAGTACCAATAGTCCAAACGGGTTCATATGCAATAACCACATTAGCTCAGCTGGGCACACAATCAGAAAATGCCTTTAGTAGTTCATAGCAGACATCAAAAGATCTCCCTCCTTCACGTTCTTCCAATTTTTCTCCTATGCATGCAATCACCTTGAGATTCTCACTCAATGCATATGCAGCTTTTTCCCAATAAATAGGTTGTCCTCTCCAATAACATGTCTACGCTCAGAATGCCCAAGGATAACCCATTCACACCCTATATCCTTCAACTACTCCACGCTGATTTTTCCAGTGAATGGCCCACCCTTGCCAACCCAGGAATTTTGGGCTGAAATCTCTATACAATCATTTAAATTGCTATTCACAAAATCAATATAGACAAATGGTGGTGCCACCACAATATCTACATCATGTTCCAAAATCTCACTGTTCAAGTCAGCCACAAGCTTTGAAATGGAAGCTTTAGTGCCAGTACATTTCCAGTTCCCTTCGACAAAAAACTTGCCAGTCCCTGCCATACAGGTGACAACTCCGCGTGTGGGCTAGGCCTTGCTTGTGCCCAAAAAAAATCATATAATTGTAAGGTGAATATGTATAAAAAATTCTTCAGTTTTGGATAAGATTATATTTATGAATATATTAGAATTTGTATCTTAAGTTGGAACTATTATTAGTGAAAAAATACGAAATATCATAAAAAGGGGACATCATGAAATTCTTCTAAAGAATTAGAAACATCAAATATCTCATTTTTTATTTGAAACAAATGCCATGTGCAATGAGCGTACATCTTAGTTCTCCTAATACCCACCTCTATAAAACCACAAGGACTCCCTCCACTCATAGCTATAAATTTGAGCACAATAGTCTTGTGTATATAAATAAATTCTAGAGTTTTGAGGTCATAAAAACAAGTCTCCCTTAAAATTGTGCAATATTAACAACTTGCCCATTTACAAGTCATTGAGCTCAATTTTGATGTCACATTAAAAGTACTATCACAAAATAGTCTTCCCTATACCTACCACAATATGCCCAAATACATAATAAAGTAGAACATCCCTCTTCTTATATAATCATTATCCATGCAAGGCAAGCGCTCACGAATCAAAGAAATGAAATAGATCATCTCCATTTCATTATTAGTTGCCATGGCTAGATCTAGAGTCCCTCCTACAAGTTGAGATGTTGTAGTGCAAAGAGCATACTTGTATGTTCCCTCCAATTAGAAAAGAACACCTCATTAATTGATATAATTTTTAAGTAATACTCAAGCGGAATTTTAATATATAGTGTATTTTTCATTGGCTTAAGATTGGACAACTTGTAATCTCTTGAATCAAACTTAATAAAAGAGGTTCATATAGTTTTCCCTACACTCACAACTAAGAATTATAAGACCATGGTAATATTGTGTATATTAATCCAATCTAGAGTATTAGCACTAATTATGGAGTTTATTACATGTAATATTAGTAACATACCTCCTACAAATTCTTGAGATTCTACTATCTTACCCAATTTTGATGTCACCCTCAAAATCTTATCCTCGGAGATAATATTGCCTATACCCAAAAATATATGCTTAAATGAAAAATAAATAAAATCATCTCCCATAAGAATTAAAGTGTTATCACCAATGACAGTATGGTTTGTCAACTTTCCTCCTTTGAAAAAATCATTTTCCATGCAAGGAAAATAATCATGAATTAAAGACATGGTATCAATGATCTCCACTGCAAGGGTGGATGATATGACCAAATAGCCAAATACCATTCGCTCCTACAAGTTTACATTATGTAGTGCAAAGAGTTAGTTTTATTCCTTTGCATATCTAGTGGATGTTGGAAACTTTCCCAAATAATCTCAAAATAATTTTGACCTGTGCTCCTACCATAATTAAATTATCGAACTCCAACATTGATGCCTTGAAAGCCTTCAATCTTTTATTGGATTGCCAAATTGATCATCCTCACTAATCAAATAATCAATTATAACTCCATCTTTACAAATTTAAAATGGTAGACATGTTTCTCAAAGTATTCTCATGGTTAGATACCCAAACAATAGTCTTCTTTGAGAGATTGGCATACCAAATGCCAATATACTAGTTATTGAGATTGTTGGAACAAAAAGTCCCAATCGAAATGTGTCATCCTTTGATATTGTGGTTTGATTTTGGGTGAGGGAATTCTCCAATAGAAGGGTGTCTCCCTTATCAATTATCAATGATTGACATATGTATAAAACAATAATTGTAATGCAACACAAAAGACAACCTTTCAAACAAGTTTTGGTTACAATAATGTTTCTAAGCATTTTCACATTCTTCAAAGCTCCTCGCTCCTATATTCAATTTAAAATAGAATAGAATTATTTTTAATGCTAATGAGATTATAGATAGTTTACAAGATAATAGATCTTGTTGTTTTTATTTTGTTAAGTGTTTATCTTCAATCACTATTTGATTTAATGCATTCTCCCCTTCTTGCAATTATCTCTTCATTTAAGAAACCTTTCAAAGGAGCTATGGATAAATTACTTACATATACTATCCATATGTCTTTATAAACTTTAGAGTAAAAAAAATAGTGTTTCTCTACTTCAAACAGTCTTAGCTATACGAAAAATCCATACTCTCTCTTCATATAACGAAAGTAAATATGAGTCAACCATCGCATACTAATAAAGAATGTTCAATCTCTTAAAAAATATTGATTTCTAAATAGGATTGTAATTACAAAAAATAAGTTTTAAATTGACAGAAACATCTATGCAGCCCTTAAAATGCATATTGACTCCCTGTATTCTGATTTTAATTAATTACTAATCATGATCAAATGTATATCCAGGAACCTGAAAAGACTTTTCCTAAATTGACTACTGCTCGCTATATTTGAACGGATAAGCTCTGGTTCTACTTGATAGTCTAAATACGAGAGTAAGCACTGCACTGAAGGAATAAGTCAATACCAAGGGTGGTTGAAGAGATGAATCTCCCATTTATTTCGTATTCAAAACATGACTTAACTTCTTGAGTCATTGAATTGTTCTTCAAAATCTGATCCTTACATTGAGATAACGCAACGATAAAATTAAATACCTCAAATTCTTATCGCTCTTGTCAATATGTTGAAGAGAGATAAATGCAGATGTGGATCATTTTTTTGTGTGGCTTTAATGTGGATGATCCACACCATCATCTTTTTTGTGTGGATGGGAAGAAATATGATGGTGTGGATCATCTTTTTTGTGTGGATGGGAACAATAGTGACGCACCATGCCCGTAGACAGTTCAAAGTGAAGGGCAAAGCAATGTTTACCCTAGAGTCACACCCGAGACGTAGAAGACACTAGCCATAGACCTCATCAAAACCAAGTCATATTCCTAGCTTTCATTCTTTGACCTTTTCTAAATAATGGAAGTCTATGCAAAAGAAGGTATAACAGAATGTAAAAAGAAACATGCTCTACAAAGCCAATAATCTATACTCCGAGTAGTTTTTCTACTATTTAACCTAATGCAATCCAATAAAAGTGCTTTGATGCAATCAAACAGCAATAAGTGGTTGTCTCTTATAAGGACGATGCCAATGAGTTACCTATTTGAATTTTTTTGATCTCTAGTATTTCTAAAACATGTATACAAATAGGTTTAATGTTGCTAAATAAAATAATTGAAGGGTTTGATGAGAAAGCAAATTTTCAACAGCGATGATAACTCTTCTTTAAGTTGTTATATTTTGAAAATTGATATAAAGCAAAATCACCAGATATAAAAAAGATTTCAAATATTCCCTTTGTCCTATCAAATGATAATTATTATTTGAATTAATAAACTAAAAACATAAGATTGTGGTCTTTAAGTTAGCTAATGTGACTATTTTTAACTTAGGGAATGCTACAAATATATCTATTGTAAACTCAATATGCAATAGATAGAATTTATTGGAATGAATAGAGGTAGATGACTTCTAAATAAAATTATATCTATGTTTTAATTATTTCTTTTTAATTTATTACTTTGAATGTTTGAACACTTTATATTTTTCAATCAAGTGTAAAGATATAAAATTTAATGTATTCATATAAATGATGATCTTGTGTTAGTAACTGTGTGAATCAATAGTTTTTAATTTAACATTATCATAACCTAATACTATATAAGGTTGAATCTATTTATTGGTAGTTCAGTCCTAATATGAACTCTTCTATAATTCAAACACAAGATTTGAGGAAAATATGGATTCTTTTTTTCCATTAATCTCTCTTTACCAATGCTTGTCATTTAGATAGCTTTATGAGTTGATTTCAAATAGAACAAACTTGTATTATCATAAAAGTTAAATTAGTTGTTATCATGGCTAAATTGGCACAATTTTTTTTGATAGATAAAGCAGCAAGAGGGTGCTGGCCCGAGGAACAAAGACTAGTAGCACATTAATGGAACTAGTCAAAGCAGATAGAACAATTTTAACAGCATAATCACCAAGTCTAAATCTGCCCCTATCAAAAACAAAAATCACAGTACTGATCAATAGAAATAAACCAAAGTACTTAAAACAAATAGTAGCATGAAGAGTATCAGTCATAAGCCACGCAGGGCTGAACAAAAGGGTATAAAAACTAACATTAACCCCAACCACAAACCAGGGGATCTGAGGGCCAAGCCAAGTCGAGTACCATTGTTATTTAACCATTGTCTTTAGATTTTAAATTCAAAGAGAGATAAAAAGAAAGAGCTTAAAGAATAAAAATTTGATTAAAATGCTTACAAATTATTGAAATTGTGTTATATTTCATAATTGTGAACCTAGAAATTCTAGAAATAATTTTAAAATGGTCCTATCATAGACAATCATATGTTTGAGTGAGTTTAATCCTTAATAATAATATAAGAATATTTTTTTATATTAATTTGAAAATAGAACAATTTACAAATATTCTGCACAAATGTTTTGGAAAAAAACATTTATTAAGAAAAGAAAGAAAATCTATGAACTACTGAGGAGTCTATTTGAATTTTCCACAGTCACCGCTTCTCAACTAGAATTGCCTCCTTTCGAACACATCGCAAATGATGATAGGAGATTATTTTTTTTGGTTTTGGCATAAAAGGTCTATTCGGATGCCTTTGACATCAAAGATTTAATCTTTCCAAATGATGATGATTTTTCATAATCTGTTTTATCTGAAATAAGAATGGAGGACAGGGTATTTGTGAATGAAGGATAGTGTACCAGAGAAATACCTTATTTTAGACTAGTCCTCTAGAAGCATTGTGAGGAACTACTTGAAAATGGTGAGGAATAAGATTGTAGCCATAGCATGGCCGAAGTATTCTCTGTTGTACTTTGTCATGATTATTCTACTGCATAAATGCTGATCTTTGACAATTGATAGGGGAGACATCCTTCCAGAGGGCAGTACCCTCACTGGAAATCAGACCCTCGTCTCAAAGAATGGCACATTTGCATTGGGATTTTTCAATCCTAACAACAGCGAGAATTGGTATATCGGTATCTGGTATGCAAAAATCTCTGAGAAAACTATTGTTTGGGTGGCCAACCGGGAAAATCCTCTGAGAAACATGCCTGGCATTTTGAATTTGTCCAGAGACGGTTATCTTCAACTGTTTGATTTACAAGGACGGTCAGTTTGGTCGCCCAGCAACAGCATGAAGGCATTTCGGGCATCTATGTTGGAATCAGGTAATTTGGTCATGGTAGGAACACGGGCCGAGAATATTTCTGAAATTGTTAGGGAAAGTTTCCAGTATCCGGTAGATACATGGCTGCCAGGGATGAAGATGTGGAAAGGAATGAAACTAACTTCTTGGAAGAGCTCTGGTGATCCGGCACCTGGACCTTTTCATTTTCAAATCGACCCATCACCAGGGAAGACTCGGCTTTTGCTCTTCTCTCACAACAATGGTCCGTACTGGTCTAGCGGAGAGTGGAATGGAAAGTACTTCGCAAATATGCCAGGATTTGCCTCGCCAGGCTCTATTGCTAATGTGGTGTTTGTAACTCATTCTCCTTCAATAATGTACTGTACATATACAATGAGTAGTATGATAATGGGACGCAATGTTTTGGAAAAGAATGGTGAACTTTGGGGGTACTATATTATGCAAAACAGTGGGTGGATACCTAATGGGTTCGGGCCGAGGGATCAATGCAATGTTTATGGTGTGTGTGGGGCTAACGCAGCATGCATTGGCTATTAAAACTTGAGTGCCAATGACAGGTGCACATGTCTGCAGGGGTTCAGGCCCAAAAACAGTCGTGCTTGGGATTCACAACAGTGGTGGTTAAGTGGTTGTGTTCGCCGAAGTCCATTGCAGTGCTCTCTCATAAATTCTACCGATGTTTTTTCATAAGTGAAGGACAAGTATTTGGCCGATGATGAAGGGGTTCTGTATAGCAAGGAGCAAACTCTGAATGGATGTAAACTCGCCTGCCTCAACAACTGCTCATGCATGGCTTTCTCACTCGCTAGCTCATCTGCTCCTTTGTGTCGATTGTGGTTTGGGGATCTGATGAATGTGCGCGACTCCCCCGGCGGCCAGTCATTCTATCTCCGTTTGGCACCTTCTGAGCTACAAGTTCCGACATCCAAGGCAAGAAAAAAATCCTTTGCCATTCATATTTTGATTCCATTGGTTGCTGCAGGTATTGTTCTTGTTCTCTTTCTAGTCATGTTTATTGTGTGGAAACGTGGAAGAGTTAGTGAGAAGGATGACGTTCTCACGTCTCTCAGAACATTCAGTTTCCAACAGTTGCGGGTTGCAACCAAGAATTTCAGGTATAACCTAGGAAGCGGATCATTCGGCTCGGTGTTCAAAGGAACTCTACCAGATAAAACTCTAGTCGCTCTCAAAAGATTAGAGGGCTCAGTGCAAGCAGAGTAGCAATTCCGTGCAGAAATAAGTACCATTGGTGAAATACAGCATGTTAATCTGGTGAGGCTGTGGGGATTTTGCGCGGAGCGTTCTCGAAGGCTACTCGTTTATGAGTATATGCCCAACGGCTCTCCTTTCTGTTCCGTGGGAAAGACGGTGAAAATCAAGGGAAGTTGTTGAATTGGCAAACCATATTTCAAATAGCGTTGGGCACTGCGCGGGCATTAGCTTATCTTCACAACGAATGCAGAGATCACATCATTCACTGTGATATTAAGCCAGAAAACATTCTCCTTGATGCCGAGTTCTGTCCCAAATTAGCTGATTTTGGGCTGGCAAAACTTGTGGGTAGAGATTTCAGCCGCGTACTGACGACGACAAGTGGAACGATAGGCTATTTGGCTCCGGAGTGGATCTCAGGTCTTCCCATCACTAAAAAGGCAGACGTGTATAGTTTTGGCATGACACTGCTGGAGATCATATCAGGACGAAGGAATTTGGACATAAATGTGGCCGAGCCCAGCTCTTATTACTTTCCTCCCTGGGCTGCCGATCAATTACCCAAAGGAAACCTCATGGCTATTGTTGATGGGAGGATAGCAAGTGAGGCAGATGCTCAAGAGGTTAGAAGGGCCGTTGCAGAGAGCATGTTATGCAATCAAAGAGACGAAAATGTTAGGCCAGCCATGGCTCAAGTTGTGTAAATACTCCAAGGGACAGTGGAGACCAAGACAACACAATTTCAGGCGTCTCTTGATAGTCTTCGAGATCACCATTGAGGCGAGGAAAATGGCCTTTTAATTCAATAGTTAGTCCTTTTCTAATTTTTATATATGGTCATTGTGATAGTAGTTAAAACTATAAGCTGGCAATGTTAATGCCAGCTATATAGATTTATGAGTAGAAATGTTTTGTCACAATATTTCTATTATATTATTTCAAAACAATTGTTAATGTTCTTTAAGTCTAGATTGATTTATCAATTTTACAGATACAAATGTTGGCTCTAAATTCAAGATACTAACAATATCACTTAGAGTATGGTAGTTTTCCAATTAGAAAGTGATAATCATTATTTTAACTTTTATATACTAATGTAATAACTCTTTATAAGACTAATTTTCTAAAAAAATCAAATATTTCTTTTAGTCATTATATGCTCTTTTCAAACTCATCGCATATCATTTTCAAAACCTAACAAGTGAATTGAGTTCTATGCTTGTGAGTATACAAATATTCAAGTGGAAACACCATAAGTACATAGTTATTAGAGAATAGTACTCGATGAATGCATTGTTTCTATTATGCTACTGAACCATAAAATACATACACAATGTATCCTTTAGCGCTAAATTTTTCCTTCCACTCTAGTGATAGTTTCCAAATAGAATAGTTTTTCTAGATAGTATGGTTTGATTTTTTAACATGTGTTAAAAGTTCTCAAAATTGTCTTAAACCTTTATGCATTTAAATAGTTTCTTTCCAATTAAAATTATTAACTATTCCGTTCAATTTGGCCAAACAATTTCTTTCACAAATATATGAGCATAACTAGAATATTATACATTTCAAATTTCTAGGTATTAAATAACCTAGGAACCAAATTAATTAATTTGGTACAACTAAAAGACTATCATTCTTATTCCTAGACTCGAGAAATTAAGAAATAAAATATTAGATATTATTATCTACTAATTTAATACAATCTCACATGAATATAATTATTCTCTAATATTCCTTTACCATATGATATTTCAAACATTTTTCTATAAATGAGATAACTTTTGGTTCATTCCAACCTAATCATTATATTACTTAACTCATTATACATCCTTGTAACCCCCAAAGATGACAAAAATATGGGATATAATATGCTTCAATAACTTCTACTAAGGTGGTTCATTATTACACCCTTTAAAAGTAATTATGTAACCTAGTAAGTTTCTTTTTATTGTTTCCTTTTAATAAAAAGAGTGCTTGGAATGATAGCTTGCAATACACATGTCACAGTCTAAAAAATCCTTGAGGTGTGTTGTAACTAATTAAAAATAGATTGTGATGAATAGTTACATTTTGTACCAAAAATATTGTTCTTTTAGATTGATCACATAAATGATAGAAATAATTGAGCGTGTAAGATATTATTGGGTGTGACGAATAGGTTGATTGAATTCTAGTAACATTTCACAATGTGTAGATTATGTTTGATATTTTATATTGTTAAAATATCATTGTATTTACAAGCACATCTCATTGATACTAGAAGTGAATTAATTTGAAAACATTTTTTCTCCCTTTCATTTTTTTTATTTCCTTATGTTGTTATGTGTATGAATGTGTTTCTTTATTTGTTTATTTTTTAAGCTCTAAACATTGAATGGGAAATTAGATTGAAATTAAAGTTTATAGCATCATTATCCAATAGTAACATAATATAAAATAAATAGTTGGAATTCATAGCAATGTTTCTCATTACATTACATTGTGGCTTTATATAGCCAAGTATATTCTACACTACCTTATTTATAGAATTTTAACATCCCAACTAACCTTAGTACTAGGAATTAATTTTATTCATTTACTATTACCTAACTTATATTATTATAAATTAATGGTTATATGTTAATTTATTTTTATTATTTAATCTAACCTAAAATAGATATAATAAATATAACATTATGACTGTGTTATATCAATCTAAACAAAGGAGTGATAATTATAATTTAGTTCTGATTAAGTCAATTAGAAAAGGGCTCAAATTGATAAGGCAGTTCAAAAGGAATTTACAAGAAGTTAACTTAAATAGAAAACTACCAAACCAAAAAAATCTAATTAAACTACCAACAATAGAAAAGACAAAAATCTAGAATAGAAACAAAAGCATAGATAGAAACTAAAGGCAAGGGGTTTTACCCTCCTTCCATTCTTGATTTAACTCCTTTAGAGTTTCCAAGAATGAGGCTTTCCTGTGCAATTGTTGAGTTGAGGCCAAAGTAGACATGCCATCTCTCCCTAGAAAAGTAGATGCCTACTTTTTGGAAAAATGGTGGGGAAAACATTTGGGCCCTGAATCCTTGTAAGGTCTTATAGAGAAAGACACTTTCTTGACTTTATTAACTAAGAAAATAGTACACATTCCCTTGACATCCTCTAGAGAAAGGAGCTTAGGAATGTTTTCTAAATGAGAATCTGAAATCTAGGAAACATGAAGGTCAGATATAAAAGCATCCAATTTAGAATAAAACTAAAGTAATCAACTACTTCCTTATTAATATCTTTTTATATGCTAAGAATAGAGCCATCAAGGAAAATTAATTCTTATATAGAATTCCCTTTTTAATGTCCTACGCCATATTGATATACGATTTTAGTATTACAATCCCCCTGTTTAATCCATTGAACTCTTAATCTTTGTTTCTGTAAGAGTTCCTCTTATGAGATCGTGTTGTGAAGTTCAACCATCAAAGTTTTCTTTTTTAGGCCAGTCTCTAAATCCCAACTATCTCTTTCAATTTGATTTTGAATCTTCGTAATTTTCTATTTCAACTACTTTTTCTAAAGGAAAATGTTTCAAAGGTGGATTTGGTCGAATCCCTTAATTTCTCCTATACAAGTTTCAATTTACTAACCAATCTAAACATCCTCATGCCTTGGACATCAATGGTACACCAAAGAGATGTGAGATCTATAAATTCTAGGTGATATGTCCACATCACTTCAAATCTAAAAGGAAGAATATTCCTAGCCTTATTTGAGTCTCAATTACATAGGATAGGACAATGATTGAATCCAAATCTGATTAGATAAGATAAGTTCCATTTATCGTAGATCAGCCACGAGGAGGAAATAAAAAAACAATCTAATATGACTTGAATCAAATGATTACTAGAATGCATATTAGACTAACTGAAACTTTTACCAAGAAAGTCCAAATCCAAGAGAAGGCTATTAGAAACAAATTCATGAAGGCCTTGCACAGAGTCTATAAAATTAGGAGAACCTCCTTATTTCTCAAAGGGATAAAGTGTGTTATTGAAGTACCCCATTATCATCTAATCATAATCTAAGAATGAGATATGATCAATAAGAAGTCATCCCTATGTTAGAACAACTAATAGGGGGGTGAATCAGTTAGACTAGTTATCCTACAGTCCCAAATACTAAGATGTACCTTACAAAATAATTCCAAAAAATCATGTAGCTCAGTAACATAAAATATCAATATGTCTATCCAATTTACCGATTACTGGTAATTATCCAACTGTGATTATCGATTAAATAAACTATGTAGTATGTAAAGTATGATAGAAAAACAATCATAACAAGTAACACATAACACAATGATTATCGACTAAATAAACTATGTAGTATGTCAAGTATGATAGAAAAATAATCATAACAAGTAACACATAACACAATGATTTAACGTGGACTGGTAACCCAATATAATTCACTTTTTGGAAGTGAGCTTGGTGAAGAGCCAACCCTGTTAAAGGTTACAATACACCCTATTAAGTGTAACCTGGTTAGAGGATTTATCACTAACAGTTAACTTTTGGCCAACATTCACTATGGTGTCAATAAGATAACACTTTACATTCAACGAATATCATAGGGTATTACAATAAGACTGTTAAGTCCACTCAATTAAGAGATTTTCTAAATCAATGCAGTACTAATCTAATTCAAATACAACTAAATTGAAAATATTCAGATCTATGCTAAGCCCATAAAAATATCCTCTGATAATTAATCAATTTCACTTCCTCAATATTTCTCAACTTAATTTCACTTGGTAAATAGTTCTTTGATGCTCGGTAATGTTTGCAACTTGGTTCTTTCAATAACTAGATTGATTAGGCATGCATGAATACAATATTCACATGAAATCTTTGCAGTGTTCTTCTTTCTAGCATGTTTCAATAATGAAACTCATATATCTTATATAGACAAGTAAATCATTTTCGTATCAGCCATTAGATTTTACCTCTTAATCTCCTTCATACATTTTGCCTCTTAAACCTTCCTTGGTAGATATGTCATTAACATGTTTCAATCTCATCCTTTAGATCATCTCTAAATTTTGTCATATGTGGATCTCATAACAAACTTTATCCTTAACGTTGCAATCATAACAATTTCTAGCTCATCAAATTCAGTCGGCTGTTCTTGGCATTTAATGTTTTCATCCATACTCAGTTAATATAGAAATGTGTCAGTGATAACTAGCTTACTAGCTCGGTTATTATTGTCACTCAGTATACACTACACTGGCTTGATGTATATAGAAATATTCAATTAACAACCACATTGACATGTTCAATTTCAAATCTCTTCTTCATAATAGATTAATGTAACATGTTCAAGTCAACAATATAAAGCCATACACTCATCAATAAGTTACCCAATGTTTACCTTATCCTTATCTGTCATATCCATCTTTTCCTCATGTAGATATCTTAGTTCTTCATCTTTTCTTCCTTCAATAGATGTTTAGATGTTTGTAACTAACATGGTAAGTACTATCAAAAACTAGTTGACAAAAATGACAACATATTGACTGATTTAATCATCTTACATATCATTCAAGTAGCTTTGTGATCTTTAATCACAGTTCCTTCAATTCAGTAGATATTCAATCAGTTGTAGTTCATCACCCTAGAGATCTCCTCTATGAGACTGATTATTATGAACAAACACATTAATTAGAATCTATTGAACTAGAGAGTTGTCTTCCTTACAGGTAATATATTGGGGTTTTTTTGGGGGGGAGTGTAGAGAACCAACAAGCTTTTTGGGTTTCTAAAGAGAAACAAGGCCTCTCAAAGACCCTTCAACACAAATAACTAAAGATTTGTAGAAAGACCATATGTATTTATCATCTATGTAGAAGGCTTCTTAGGTCATTTTAGTCTCCTAAAGAAGAAAAATATTTGGGTGAAGGTATTTGATTAGATTTTTTACTAAAATACTTTTCTAAGGACCATTGAGTCCTCTTATATTCTAAGATAGAATAATCATCCTTTTTATTTATGGGAGCAATATTTCTCCAAATTACTTTAGCTACCATTTTCTAGTTCTATGGTTGCACTTGTTTCTCTCATATCTTTTACCAATGTACAACTATTCTTTTAAATCCACACATTAGAATACTTTTGAATCTTCAAGTAAGAAGCCAAAGGAGTGGAATCCTTACCCATTAATAATAATGAAAGGAGGAGGGTGTAGATCTACAAGAGTAAGGACATGGAAAACAAGAAAGAGAGAGACCAGATCTCATGAGGCAACAAAGATAGAGGGAGGGGTAGATGGATCAACAAGAAAGGGAGAATTATTGGGGAGAGAAAACTTTGAGTGAGGGTTAGGTAGGTCACAAAAAGGGACAATTTATAGCAAAGGAGAGGTAATATTTGAATATGACCTTTCTAGAGACTTTGATCAATTGGCTTCACCAATCCTCTTTTCTCACCCAAGATACACCAAATTGACTCCATTAGAAAATCTCTTCATTGAAGAACTTTTGAAACTCATGTACAACATGAGATAATATAAAGGGGCATCATCCTTCATGCACAATGAGGGAACACATTTATTTTAAAAAGTCCTTATCGCCTTTGAGTGTGTCAAAATCCCTCCTATTATTGCACATAAGATAAAAAGTCTCCTTTGCTAATTCACATCTACAAGCCAAATGTGTAGATATCCCTCCTCTAGTGTTAAGGAAACAATCCCTCATTAATTATATAGAAAAACCTAAAAAAGGAATAGATTAAATGCATCAACAAAAACAAGCCCACATACTCCTTGAAGGGACACAAATATAGAAAGTGCTTCTCATCTAATAATTATCAAGATGTGAAAGGCTAGCTATGTATTAGAAAATATCTACATCTTTTTGATGTCTCTTTCCTTTAGTATTATCCATTATTCATCCATAGTTAGATGTAGAAATAAGCTCTATAAGAAGCATTACATATAGCATCAACCATAGAATCTCCATATGCACTTACCTAAGAGAATGTATCATTTCTTAGAAATTTGTTATTTAAAACAAGAATTATCCTATTAAAATATTTTCTTTCAAGATATTTGATAAGTGACTTCAAAAGTGAAAACTTAAACTAATTTATACATAAGGATTTTAACTTGTGAGGACTCTACTCACCTCTCCATAGTACCATATTTTTTATATAGTAAAATTTTGTATGTAAAATTATTTGACCAAAGCTATTCAAAATTAATAATAAAAAATCGCTATAAATATATACTACATCGATAGGCATCTCTTTGGACTTTTTCTGCCATAAATTTGTCAGCCATGTCTGAAAGTAGATTTCCAGTGGCTTTTGTAGTGGCTTTTCATGGAGACATTTTCCGTGGTCTTTCCTCATCTTCTCTCGGTGCCTTACCTTCTCTTGGTCTGATGAATATATAAATCTTTTGAATACTGAAGAGCTCCCCATTTTCTCTAGAAGCAAGATTTATTAGATAGAGGTAAGTTAGTTTGTGCAATATTGTAGAGCCAGTTAAAGTTTCTTTAATTTTTCTTTTGGGTATATTTATTTAATTTATGCCTCTCACTGAAGTTCGACAACATTTTCTCATTTATTGTAAGAGTTTTATCTTTTTAATCTTCCAAATCACATTGTCGCGATCAAGATTTAGACAAGTTGGTAGTATTTTATTATGTAAGTATTACCATTGCCAAATTAAGGGTTTTTAAGTTTTTGGATTTTTGTGAAGTATGTTTCATAATACTTGTACTGAGGGTTTTACCAAGATGTGATTTATTGATCTTGCCTTGTCGTAGGACTTCAGATGGTTGAGTTAGCTTATTGAACTTTTATGTGGGTATATTTTTCTATGAGTGCTTTTATGTTCTACAAACTAAAATTTTGCAGGTCACGGTTCTATTACAGAAACCCTTTGGTCCAAGGTATTTTGGCATGAAAAATAACCATCTCGTATTATGTATATCTTGAAAATTGTAACACCTATTATCGACCCACAAATGAGTATTCCAGAATGGAAGATGGGTTTATACTTCTTCTTTTAGCCATTCAATTTTTTATTCAGATAGAAAACACTTTTCTTTTCAAGAATGTATAGTTTAAGAAGGTTTTGTTTGATTTTTGTAGTGCTTCAAGAAATAATGGCACAAGCCTTAAGGTTTCATTTCCACTAGCTTTTAGATGGCTTTGTAAATTAGAATTTCCTTTGACTGAACTTCAACCTGACGGGTTGGAGAAATAGCTATCCAAATAATTATAATCAATCCTTTGAAAAAATTGGCTCAACGTGTTGTACTTAGCATTGTATTTCGGAAAGAGAAACAACAATCTTGTATTATGTTTGTCTTGAAAAGTGTAAGCATTTTATTTTTAGAACATATCTTTAGCTACGTTTAATTCAATTATTTTTTATTGCATGAAGATAACTTTCACTTACCATAAAAAAGGAGATTTATCCTATTTTGTAGGTATATATCTAAATTCAACTAATGTAGATGATTATTTTCTTGAATCTATTATAAGATCTGTGGGTGATTCTAATGCAGGAGAAGTTTACATTACTGGTTTGAACTAGAGTTCCTTAGGTGGACCATATTAATCTGATAAAATGATATTTATAATTAATAGATCTATACCAGCTATGCCAAATTGATAATTATAGTTTCACTTTGATCTTTTCTTTTTTAGGTCTACTCTTGTTGGTATTGTGATTTGGATTTTCTTGTCAATTACTTCACTCTGTTTGGTCATTCACTAATGTGCTTCATAGGCATGGATGTCAATGTTCCAATGATGGTAGTGTTTATCTTTACCTTTTGTATTTTATCCAATTCTAGGATATTTAAAGTAAACCAGTGCTTGATTTTATATATTTTTTTTAGAGAGTTGTGCTTTGCATTTTCTAAGCAATGAAATTCTACTTGAATAGGCTTGGGTCATAAAATTTGAAATATATAACTTATCTAGTAATAATCCAACATTTTGTCTAACAAGTTCCATACATAGTACAAGTTAGTCCAATGTTATCTATGATTTCTAATATATTACTAATAACTAAAAATAACATAGTTCTAAATAATCAAGAGAATTTCTCGGGTCTAGCTATATGCCTAAGGAGCAAGAACAAGGAGGCTACCCCTCTGGACAATATTGTCAACAATTTTAGTGATAATAACATAGATATCATTAGAGAAAATCAGCCTTTGGCCATGTTCTTGTATGTTGCTTTGGGGTTTGTAGTCCCCTATTTTTTACTTTTGTTTTGCATCTGGCTCTTGTCTAGTTTTTGTCTGGTGTTACCTTTTAATAGGATAAACCTTTTTTTTCTAAAATTTGGGGTTTTGGTCCCTGTAAAACCAATTTTCCCCTAATAAAAAACATAGTTCCAAATAATCATTCAAATTTTCATATTAATTGTGTGAAGGTGATTTGCAGGATAATGAAGTGAGAGTGAATGAAAGTGGGAGATACATATATCCAAGGAGTATTGCTTTCGCAAATGGGTTGGTGGTAGCATTGGCTCTAGTGATGGCTCGGGTGGTTACAAATGTTGCAGTTGGTTGTCTTTGTTGTGGAAGACATGTTCATTATTAGGCACCATTGAACATGAGCATTTCTATCATATGCCTCATTTGTTCATGGTGTGTAAATATACATTTTGTACAATTTTTTTCAAACATACAAAGTACTCTATTGTGCATCTCTTATAAGTTTGATCCTTATATTTTTTCTTCAAGTGTATTTATGTCTCTACAATGACCATTGGTCAATTCCTTTATTCTTAAATGATATTGAACCTTTTTCAAAGATACAAAGTACTTTTTTGTGCATCTCCTATAAGATTAAACCTTATTCTTTTTTCTTTATTTATGTCTCTACAATTATTGTTGGCCAATTCCTATATTCTTAAATCATATGTTTAATATTTATGATGATGGACCTCCTCATCAACTAACTTCCTTATTTGGGTCTTGCTGAGAACTATTTTTCATTTTTTTATTACCATTTACTGTGACTTTGGTGCTTTAGTGCACTTGTCTCAGATTATCCCTTCTAAAATTTTATTTAGATACTCTAGTTCCTATCAATTTGGGCAATGTGTATGTATACTTAAGATGCATCTTTACCATTAAAGTTAGGATATATCATTTAGTTAATAAATAAGTCGAAGGTGCATTTTAGGTACTGTATAGACATTTTGTGTTTCACAATGTCAAAATCCATCTAACAAGTAGAATATGATCTATGAAGCCAAAATATTTTCTATTTAACTTATTTTAATAAAATATAATAGTACAATATAGAATAAAAGATGATAGAGAAACATGCCTATAAAGTCTAAAGAAATCAAGCCCATACAAATGACAATAAACATAAAAAAAATTAATAATTTACATTTTTTATTAATTTTGTAACTGTTCCACATATCGAAATTCCAACTAGTTCAAAATATCTAACATTTAGGATTTTTCTACTAATCTATTTTCTTTTCTCTCCTCATGAGGGGTCTATTAGTAAGACCTTCAAAGTATACACTAATTTAATAACACAAAAAATTACAAATAACTCTTATTCTAATTTATAAATTTATTCTTCCATTATTTTTTCTCATTTAGCTAACTATTCTGATAAATTGTATGCCCCAAAATTGTTTGCATCAATTTTACATGTGTTACTAATAAGCATCCCACGTTCATTCAACTATAATCTGGAAGAACATCAAAATTTTCAAGCGAGTGGTATAAATGAGTTCTTGTTAAATCAATAACTTCGTATTTAAATCCAATGGTTGTGGACTATTCCACTTGTTTATCCTTTTTCTTTTAATTTTTTGTTCACAGCTTGATTAGAGACTTTCCATTTTAAGTGCATAATACAGTATGCATCTATATATGCTATTATAACCAAGACCATGAAAGTGAGTTAATAAAATAGAGATTACCATCTTTTTCTATGGATGTGGCTATTGATGATGAACCATGTAACTTCAAGTATTGTATGTCCTCTATGCATTTGCTAGCTTAAAATTTAGATTTGTTTATTTTTTTATCTTCTCTTCATTCTCAACATTTTCATGGTACCGTTTCTCTTAGATATTTATAATATAATAAAAATAATTATCTACATTTGATTCGTCATGGCTTGTACTTATCATTAACTTAGAATTATCCCATAAAATTACACTTGAACTCGATACCTTCTCCCATAATCGCCTTTGAAAAGTAAATTACATTAAATGTTCTATATATTGTAAATACTACAAATTATTTAATAGAATATTTTCATGTATTAATGACTAAAAATTACTTACAAGAAATGCTAAGGTAAATGCATCCTTATTCATGTTTTAGATCTTCATTCTTTTCCTCTCACAACAATCAAGGAGAAAGGTTATATAAATTTAAACACTTTAAGTCCTCTAAGATTATTGTATTTTCTTGATTTAAATTGAAATTATAATTGGAATTTGAAATTCAACATTTTATGACAGTTGAGATATATGTGAACAAGGTTACATTTATAATTTCATTCAATGTCCTTTTAGCTAAAGCTTCTCTAAATGACTAGCACAATGAAGATGAAGCTTTTTTATCTACTTATTGTTATGTGGTGAAGACTGGGATCTTTTTAGGAGGATAATTTTTTTGTTAATGGTCAATGTACAATACTTTACATTATCTACTATATAATTGTTTTTTCTATTAAAAACTCAGCTTCCTAGACGCATGAGAATCAATATGTTTATATGACACAATGACAATCTGGAACATCAAATGCCCAACCTAATTTTGTACCAAAAAATGCATACGCCCAATATTATGAGAATCCCCCAATACATCATGGATGGCTCATAGAAGATCTCCAAACCAACAGATCCTATATAAATTTCAACTTGGAGGTCTGGTCACTGAAATATGTTATGTGTCTATTGACATACTCTTACATTTTTGAACATATTATTATTGAATTGGGTATATGTTTGGAATCTTCTTCACATATATCAAGAAAACCATGTTATTCTTATGGTAAAGGGTATAAATGTGGATGATTTTTGTAGCTAAACTTCATCTAGCAAACTAATTAGAATCCAACTTTTTGTAAGTAGTGTTGTATTAGTTTTTTAATCTTATTAGTACTTGCAGTATTCTTGTAATCATTTTATAATTTTTTATTTTAATTAATAGTTTTGTTATAGTTTTGTGTAAATATATTTTAAATTTTTAAATTGTGAAAAATATTTTATGACTATTTCATTGATCAAAACAATTTAACTTTTATTACGTCATTCCATCACTAATTTATCCTCCTGATATGTCTTAATAGTGGTTCTAGTACAAAAATTATGTTGAAGTGGAGCAATATTTTCTATTTTTTAGATTCCAAAAAGAGGAGACACATTGATAAGGCAAGAATAGTCATATTTAAGTAATCTCAACTAATTTATTTTGTTAGAGTAAAGTATTAATTATATTAATTAATACTTACTCCCTTCTTAAGATGTCAACTTCCTTTTGCTTTAGTTAAAAGCACATGCATTAGTTGGTCTAAACTCATGCATTAGTCATGTAATAGTCAAACTAATTATTGCATGCACTAGACTTTTCCTTTCAAGGCTTTTGATCTCCTTTATAAGGATGATCCATTGTACATTATTATTTATTCATTATTGAGGATATTTTCTTCTTCATATTCTGAGTCAAACCCTTGGCCTCTTCTTCTCTCTACTTCCTTGTAACAGGTTTTTTGTATGTAGGTGATCTTGGCATTCTGTGGATTTGTATTGCTAAAATCCTACATGGTATCAGAGCTTGGCATGGAAAGCTGAGTCATCAATCAATAAATGCCCAATACTTTGATGGGATCTGGCACATGTTCGTGCTATTTTTACTCGCACTCCATTATAAAGTGCCGAGGGCGTTTGATGTTTTCCATCTTCTTTTGTCATGTGAGCATTCCTCCAACAACATTAGCCTCAGGTATCTCTATATGTGTTTGTACTCTTTCTGCACATTCAATGTTTCAAATTCATCTTAATCTTGCAATTCATATTGGATGATCTTCTCAATGTACCTATCATTACTCCCTTGTCAACAGTATGGGGGGGTTTCTACTATTCGTTCTGCTACTTCCTTGGTTTGATTGTATGAGCCATGTATTTAGCATTTGATCCTATGTACTAGGCGGTTGCAGTGGCTAGGTACCTATGCATTCTGGTGAGATGGATCATTTACCATATGGACACTCTTTTCTTTCCTATTTTTTATGCACTCTTCTAGCTTTGATTGATCAACTCTTTAGGCTTTTGGTGTTTATGCCATGTGTATCTTTGAGTTCAGGTGTTTGCCTTTGTTTGCCTCCTGATTCGAGTAGTGTTATTTGAGGGCACTCATGCAGATTACAATCTTCTCTACCTGGTCATATTGACAGAGTTTGCATATTCATGCTTCAGTGATGTTGTAAATGTTTATCTTTGTTCCTATTTTCTAGAACATTCCTAGTTTTGGAGGCTTCTTCAGTCTTTTAGACTAGTCTTTTTCTCTTTCTGGAGTAGAGTTTTTCCCATGTGGTTTTCTCTATTTCTCCACTTTTCAGAGACTCTCTTTTGTACTTGGGCACCTGATCAGGCCTTTGTTGCTGGGACCCATTTGCTTTCTTCTTGCACTATTTGTAGATGCATCGTTTCTCATATTAAGGGGGGGTGTTAGAGTAAAGTATTAATTATATTAATTAATACTTACTCCCTTCTTAAGATGTCAACTTCCTTTTGCTTTAGTTGAAAGCACATGCACTAGTTGGTCTAAACTCATGCATTAGTCATGTAATAGTCAAACTGATCATTGCATGCACTAGACTTTTCCTTTCAAGGCTTTTGATCTCCTTTATAAGGATGATCCATTGTACATTATTATTAATTCATTATTGAGGATATTTTCTTCTTCATATTCTGAGTCAAACCCTTGGCCTCTTCTTCTCTCTACTTCCTTGTAACAGGCTTTTTGTATGCAGGTGATCTTGGCATTCTACGGATTTGTATTGCTCAAATCCTACATCTTTCACCACAACAAGAAAATAAAAAAATATTTTTTGTTACCATTTGTTTTTGATAGATAAAAGAAGCAAGAGGGTGCTAGCCTGTGGTATAGAGGACTAGAAGCACATTAAAAACATATTAATAGCACTAGTCAAAGAATTTCATCAATAGTTTGTTAGCAGGAAAACCAAAGTATAATTTGCCTCTATCAAAAACAAATAAAATAGTTCTTTCCAAAAAAGTTGAACAAGAGTATCTTAAGCAAATAGAAACAACCAAATTAATAGTATCATGCCACGCAGGGCTAGACCAAGAACTAGACAGATTATCCTTAAAATAGGAAGCACCATAGAAAAACTAGGGTCAACATGCCCAATAAAAAATAAAGACCTCATGAAAGCAGAAAAAGCTAAGATCTCCTACCCAAATGTTTGGACATCAGGTTTGTGGCCCACTCCTCCTGCAGGAAGAAGAAGAGTTCTTTGTTGTCTTCGTCAGCCTCTAGTTTTCCACCAGCCAACTTCTCCTGCACAGTGTAGAGGGTCATAGCTGATGCATGCATGATCCCAGGAGAAAACTTGTTAGTATCCATGATGCATTTTTTTATGTCTTGCATGTCCCGTTTGATGCTTACAATCTCATTGTCCAGTTCCACAAACTTTAGCTTCAGGGAGCCCTTAAACCTATCATTACCATCCAGAGACATAGAGATGTGCTTGGTAGTGGGGGACTTGGTCTATTGATCATCGGGGGAAGCTAAGGCCGTGGTAATGCTTTGGGGATTCTCCATGTTTTTCTGGGGGTTCAGGGGGGGAGTGGTGCCAGTCTTGTGTGAGCTTGGGTGGTAATCAGAAGAGCCCTTAATCAACTTAGCAATATGGGAGTCATTTCCTAAAGGGGACTTCTCCTTCAAGGTCATTTCCCTAATTCTGGTTTATCATCTCTCTTTAGAAATTCTATGAGAACGGCAAGCATAACCCCCCAAATCCACCTCAAGCTTGACATGGCTATCCAAAATCCTCCATTTTTTGGGTTTCCTTTTAGTCTCAGGGGTACTGTCCATCTCCTTCAAATATTTAGCTTCTAGGGACTCTAAGACATGGGATTCCTCAAGGTCCTTCACCCTTTTAAAAGTGTTTTTCACACACCTTTAATGGCTTTTACCATCTTTTGGAACAAGGTTCATTTCTTGGATTTCCTGGATAGAGTGGGAGGTGGATTGAGTGGGATTGTCAGTTTTCAGAGGAGAGTCCTCCTATGTGACCTCTTGGATAAGAGAGGGAGGTTGTGGCAGAGGGCAGATGGCCTTATGGAAGTTATAAAGATAGAGCAGGAGGCCCAAGTGGAGAATAGGAATTGGCTTTTTCAGGGTTTTCCTTAATATCTAGAATATTACTTCCAATAGAATGCAGGAGGTAAAAGGGAATGGATATGAGATTGTTATTCCTAATGTGATTTAGAAAAGGTAAATGGTAATAGTAAAACACTAGGAATTTACCTTCCAAAGTGAAGTGCTTCATCATAATGAGGCATATTTTGGGCTAGAACTCTGGGAGCTCCTTGCGATTGAAACCTCCAGACTTCTTCACAAGAATCTCCCCCTCCTTGAAGAATTGTTTGAGGCTGGTTGGGTCTGGTGTCCTACTAGTTTTTTTATATTTTTTGCCATCTAGGGAGAGCCCTGTCATCTTGGCAATAACTTCCTCATTAATTTGGAAATGAATACCTCCAACAAAGGCATTCCTATTATTCTAGGAAGAGACGATCTACTTGGATAATCGCTCATCATGCCCTCGCTTCATTCACTCCATGAAACCCTAGATACCACTTTATTTATAGTAGTGGATCACCAGAGGGTCAGAGTTGAACACACCATCAATCTTATCAGGCTCAATGTGAAGGGTATTTCCTCCCATGTCAATACTCTCCTTATCCTAGGCCAAATTTTCCTGAGAATTGTAGGGTCGAGCGTTGTGAAACAAAGCATAAAACTAGTTGTTTTGAGTTAGCTATTTAAATGAGATAATATGCTCAAAAGGCAGGCCTTGGGTGGTTTTTGGGGAGTCGAGCTCCATAAAATGATATCCATTAGATCTCCAGGCGCAATAATTAGCATTTATGCCCGATCTTCACTTAGTGTCGCTGTTAACCAAAAAAACCTGTTGATGTGGACAACTATCTTTCCACACGTATTCACGCGAAAGGAAATTATGATGCTTTCAGGGGTTTTGGGCATGCTTATTCATAATCAAACACATCATCAACTTACGCTAACACATAATAAGGGTAGGGCCTTTAGTAAAATTGACAGCTTGGCACATTTTAAATATTAATGTTATAATTTTTCTCTCGCCCGATTAGTTGCTGAGTCTCCCTAGGTAGCTCTTTGATCTCCTCCAAACTACATAGCCTAGTTTGTTTCAGACCAATAGTAGCCATGAAATCTGCCACCACATTTCCCTCTTTATAAGTGTGGGAAATAGACTGATGAACTACAACTAATTTAGAACCTAATTGTAGAATCTATGATTAGAGATTACTGAGTTGTTAATTAGATATGTAATATGATTAAATCAGTAATATGTTGTGATTGATGTCAACTTGTTTGAAAAAAATTATCTTGTAAGTTACTATATTGAATCATCTATAGAAAAAGGAGAAAAAGAGATGAAGAATAGAAATATCTACATGAGGAAGATGTATATGATAGATGAGGATACATTGGGTAACTTGTTCATGAGTCTATGCCCTTATGTTATTGACTTAATTATGTTTCATTCATCTATGATGAAGAAAAGAGCTGAAAGACATAAGACAGTGTGGTTAGTTGATGAAGCATTTCAGTATACACTGATGAAGTGTAGTGTATACCGAGCACAGTATAAACCGAGCTTGTGTTCACTGACACATTTATTTGTTAACAGAGTAGGAGAAAGGAACTAAATGATTAGTTTAGTCAATAAGGATTAATGAGTTGGAAAGTACCTAGAGATAGGAGATGGAGATAAAGTTTGTTACAAAGATCGATGGCTAACATAATTTGAGGAAGATCTAAAGGATGAAATCAAAACATGTTATTGACACATCAGCCAAGGAAGGTTTAAGCTGCAAAATCAATGAAGGTGATTAAGCGACAAAATCCAATGGAGGAGAATAAAATAGTTTACGTGTCTATTTAAGAGACTAGAGTTTCATAATGAAACTAATGCCAATAGAAGGAAGCTCCAGAGATATCACATGAACAAGTTTTAATGTATGCCTGGTCAAACTAGTTAAGGAGAACTGAACTACAAAGTTTACTGAGTGTTGAGAAGCTATAACCGAGTGATAGTAAGTTAATGGAAATTGATTGAAACATAATAGATACATTTATTAGAGGATTTGAATGAGCTTAACATAGATCTAATAATCTACAATTGAAGTTGTGTTATGATCAAATCAACTACTATTACATTTTAACCATTGTAAATAGAGAAATCTCTTAACCGAGTGGACTAGGAAAGTCTTTTATGTATCATTCATAGAATGAACATTGTTATCCTATCAACCCCATAGTGAATGCTGGTTGGACAATATTGGTTGGTCTAAAATCCTCTAACAAGGTCACACCTAACAGTGTGTTTGTAACCTTTAATAGGGTTGGGTCTTCACCGACCTTACTTCAGAAGAGTGAACATTTTTGGGTTGCCTGTTCGAGGTGGTTTTTTCCTTCATAGAGTTTCCATGTTAAATCTTTTCTGTTACATGCTCATTGTGGTGATTGTTTGTTATCATAATTTACATATTGCATATTAGATTTGGTCAGTAATCATTATATGTTGTTGACTGGTAATTGGTAAAAGAAAAGACAGTATTAAATTTTGTGTTACCGAGGTGCAGAAGTTTAAGTAATTTGTTTTGGATTATACATTTTGATTTGGGACTATGGATAATTGATTCACGCCCCCTCTCAATTATTCTAACAATTGGTATTAGAGATGTGGTTGCTTAGAAAAGAGTTTTATGGACTTCAGTATAAAGGTCTCAAAATGTTTAACAGGGAAATGCCTAAGCTAAACAATGATAACTTCACAATATGGAAAAGTCAAATGAAGATGGATGTATCTGGAATTGGGAATTGAACCCTCACACTAATGGAGAATGGATACCTTGCACCACCCACTGGTCCCCTGACCCTTGATCAACTAAGAGATAGGCATGAACATAATGTTACCATGATAGAGATTGTTGTTGCTATTTAGATGCTGAATTTGAAGACATCAAGGACTGTGATACTGCTAAGAAGATATGGGATAAACTTGCACAAATATAGAGTGGAGATGTGAATGTCAAGAGAGCAAGATCCAAAAGCTTAAGAAGAAGATTCAATGACATGAAGATGAAAGAAGGTGAAAACATTTTTCAATACTCAAACATAATAAAAGAGGTAGTTCACGTGATTAGAGCATTGGATGGAGTTATTGATGAAGACACTATGGTAAGCAAAATTCTAAGAACCAAGTATTACCTATCTATGCCATCAGAATATCTACAATTCATGAAAATAGGTTAGCACCTAACAACACACTCACTCTTGATAATCTGATTGGTAAGCTAACAAAATTTAAACTAAATAATTATGATAATAGTGTTGTACCAAATGTTGAATCCGCTTTCATGACTTATCTAAAAATTGGTAACTCTAGTAGTAGAAATAATATGGATGATAGTGATAGCAATACTGATGATGAGCTTGATGAACTTGAAGCTCTGATGGCCAGAAGGTTACCTAAAGGAAAAGGAACTTGGTATAGAGGTAAGTTACCTTTAGTATTCTTTAACTGTAAATAGGTTGGTCACATTGCTACTAGATGTCCACATAAGAAAGATGATGAAAGATCCAAAGACCGATCTAAAGGAAGCTCTGGGAGAAGAAACAACATGAGCTACCAACACAACACTAGAGACAACTGAGACAATAATGATAGAGGTAAAAAGGTATGTTACATATCAGGATAAAATGAATCTGAATCTGACTCTGATGATGATGTAGAAGTTGTATTTGTTTCTATGAAAGATGATTCCGAGGAAGAAGAAAAACATGTAGAAATAGTACTAATTTCAAAAGTTAATAAAAAAAATACATGGATCATAGACAGTGGTTGTACACATCACATAACTGGCGATGATGATAAATTTGATCATCTTGACCAATACAGCAGAGGATCTATTAAGATGGGTAATGACACAGCTTGTATGGTAAGAGGTAAAGGATCCCTGATAATAAATGATAGAATAAAATGTAAAAATGCTTATTGGGTAGCAAGATTGAACTATAATTTGCAAAGTGTGGTACAACTAAACAATTCAAGTCACCAAGTTGCTTTTGAGCTCAAGAAAGTGAAAATATTTGATGATGGAGGAAGACTAGTTGGAACTAGAGCACAATCAAGAGGTAATCTATTTTATCTTGATATTGATGAGTCTCCTTTCTTGATGATGAAAAATGAAGATGCTTGGTTGTGGCATAAAAGGTTATGCCATGTGAATTTTGATAACATGATTAAGATCAGTAAAAAGAAAAGAGTTAGAGGTCTACCTAACTTGTCAAAGCCTGATCATGTTATGTGTCATGAATGTCAAAAAGGTAAAATAACTAAATCTAGTTTCAAAATAAAAGATTATTCAACAAAGAAGATACTTGAGTTGGTTCATACTGACCTATGTGATCCTATGAGAACTCAGATTTATTATGGAGATATATACTTTATTCTTTTGGTTGATGATTATACTAGGTTGATGACTGTCATGTTTCTAAAAGAAAAATTTGAGGCATTCAATATGTTCAAGTGGTATAAAGCTAAAGTAGAAAAAGAGACTGGTAAAGAATTGAAATGCTTAAGATCTAATAGAGGAGGTGAATTTATCTCTGATATATATACTAATTTCTTTAATGAACATGGTATTAAAAGATAGGTCTCTGCACCGATGACACCTCAGTAGAATGGCATTGCTGAAAGAAGGAATAGGTCAATAGTCGATTGTGCTAGGACATTAATGATAGAAAAGAATGTTGCTAAGACATACTGGAAAGAAGTTGTTAGCATAGCTGTTTATGATCAGAACTGAGTACAACTGAAGAAAGACACCAACAAGACACCCTATGAGTTATGGTTTGGACACAAACCCATTGTAAGTTATTTTAGGATTTTTGGAGGCAAATGTTTTATTCTAAAAGATGAAAGAAATGGAAAGTTTGACTCAAAAGGTGATGAAGGGATATTTATAGGATATTCCACTAAAAGTAAAGCATAAAGTGTTTGAACAGAGTTACTAATAAAATGATTGAAAGTACTAATGTTTGATTTGATGATAAGAATGCAGAGAAAAGTAGAAAGGAACTAGAAGACTACGGTAGATTCACTTACATTGAACAACCTGAGTATCTACCAAAGCCACATACTATGACAACTAGTCAGTAGGAGAAAAATATCAAGGAACATGAAAGAGAAACCAACGAGCAGGATGGACCTACCGAGAAAACAAATGAACCTGCACAGGATGAACAAGAAAGAAGAGATTGTGTACTGGCAAGATTATTTAGAAGACACCATCCTGAGACACAAATCATAGGAGATAGACAAGCTAGCATGCAAACAAGGACTAAGACAAGACAAGGTACATGTCTAGTTTGTGAACATGAACTGAAGAATGTAAAAGTTGCATTAGAAAATGATGAATGGGTTAATGAAATGAAAGAGGAAATAGAACAGATAGAGAATAAGAAAACCTAGACCTTAGTACCTAGACCTAAAGATAAGAATGTTATCAGTACTAAGTAGATATTCAGGAACAAGATAAACAAAAATGGAGAGGTAACAAGAAATAAAGCTAGATTAGTATGCAAGGGATATGCATAGGAGGAAGGAATTGATTATGGTGAAACATTTACACCTGTTGTTAGATTAGAAGGAGTTAGAATGTTACTTGCATATGCTGCACACAAAATGTTCAAAGTTTATCAAATGGATGTTAAGTCAGCATTTTTTAATGCAATACTTGAAGAAGAAGTCTACATAGAACAACCCGAAGGGTTCGTTGATCCAGAAAAGAAAGATATGGTATGTAGATTACATAAAGCTTTATATGGTTTAAAGAAAGCATCAAGAGCCTGGTATGAAAGACTACATACTTATTTGTTAAGTATTGGATTTGTTAGAACTAGTGAGAACAACAATTTGTATATGAAAGGAGATACTGACGATACTATTCTTATTGCTAAAATATTTGTGGATGATATTATTTTTGGAGGTCAAGATCACATATGTAAATCATTTGCCGATGAGATGAGAATAGAGTTTGAAATGTCTATGTTTGGAGAGATTAAGTTCTTTCTAGGACTACAAGTGATTCAACAGAGTGATGGGATATTCATCACATAATCTAAATATATCAAGGAAGTAATAAGGACATTTTGCATGGAAGATGCTAAACCTATTGGAACACTGATGGCTTCTAGATGTAAACTGACTAAGGAAGATGAAACTATAGAGGTAAACTAGACATTGTACCGATGTATGATTGGTAAGTTAATGTATGTAGTTCATAGTAGACCAGATATAGCACATGTTGTGGGAATTGTTGCAAGATTTTTTGCAAATCCTACAGAGTTACACATGGTTTCTACAAAGAGAATCTTAAGATACCTAAATAAAATAGAAGATTATGGATTATGGTATCCTAAGGAAGGAAAATTTTAACTAAAGGTCTATACCAATGCTGATTGGGATAGAAATGTGGATGACAGAAAAAGTACCATCAAAGGAGTATTTTTCTTTGGTGAAAGACTTGTTACATGGATGAGTAAGAAGCAGGCTTGCATTTCTTAGTCTATAGTTGAACCAGAGTATGTTGCTACTACTACAAACTGTTCAAATATTGCATATATTAAGAAAGTGTTGGAAGGTATGAATGAGGTAATCACTCAGCCAGTGATTATATATTGTGACAACACCAATGCAATAAACATGTCAAAGAATCCAATGATGCACTCTAAAATAAAGAATATATCTATTAAGTATCACTACTTAAGAGAACAAGTACAAGAGAAGGAAGTGAAGCTAGAATTTGTTACATCTAAAGAACAACTTGCAAATATATTTACTTGAGGACTAGACTTGGAGTCTGTCCCCTATCTACAAGTTACTAATGTGATCTAGATGTTGCATTAGCCTAATCTTGTTAGAAGATCATTCATGTTGATGCAACATAGTTCACACTTTGGATCATGTCTAAGGATGTGAAAAGTTTGAAGAACTAGAATAGATTGGCATATCAGTATAAATAGATATAGAGAATGCACTAGACAACAAAGCGTTACATGGCTATTACAGAGCTGTATGTTTATTTATTTCTTTGGCATTACTGTCAAAGGGAGAGATAAATAATATGAAACAATATGCACTGATGAGAACACTGAAACATCTATCTAAGGGAGAGATAATCTGGAAGAAAGGGAGAACACTAAAGATCGGTTATTGAGATAAAAAGAACATATCTACAGAATGTCAAAGCTGCATTTGTAATGATGTTTTAGTAATGTAGTAATTAAACATATTAAGCTATAGAGAGCTTGTACAACATTTATTCATAGAGTTGTAGAATACATGTTTGGTATGTGTATGGTACATTTCATATTACTTGAGTTGCCATCAATGCCAAAGGGAGAGATTGATGAACTACAATTGATTTAGAACCTAATTGAAGAATCTGTGATTAGAGATCACTGAGTTGCTGATTAGATATGTAATATAATTAAATCAATAATATGTTGTCATTGATGTCAACTTATTTTTCAGCACTTATCTTGTAAGTGTTTGCATTAAGTATGTTTTTCATTAGTGACAACACTTATTTAGACAAGGCAGTGTTTACCAAGTAGACAAGGCAGTGTTTATCGAGCAGTCCGAGTAGTGTTTACCGAGTGACACTATATCTACCGAGTCTCCAGTATACACAGAGTTCGAAACTATGACCGAGTGATTAGTATGGACCGAGTCTCCACTTCTACCAAGTGCATGACGATGTCGAGTAATGCAGTGGACACCGAGTATCAGAAAGTCACCGAGTTAGTTTGTAGTAACTAAGTCACTATATTTGGGCCGACTCAGTAATATTTGTGTTTGTTTATTTAAGAGCCAACTTTGTAATTCTTTTGTAATTGTTTGGATTGATATATAAACAACAATGTGGAAGAGAAGAATGTGAAGAAGTGTGAAAACATAGAGAAAGGCAGAGATAAGCAAATTACAAAGGGCTACAGTAATATAAGGAACAACATAGACATATCTATCATAGAAGGTGATCAGTACATTAGAGAATCTCATTTAGAAAGTACAGTTGCAAGTAAGAGATCTACTGTTTCATCCTAACAGGTGAATCAGCCCCAAAATCCTTTAACAGGGTAGACTTAACAGTCTTTTGTAAAATCTCTTTACCGAGTGCATACTTCATTGTATGTTTGTAAATCCTTTAATAAGGTGACCTATCAGTCCTTATTGCTCCTAACATGGTAGGTCATCAGAAGTGATCATTGTAAGCCTTAATGGGCAAACTTTATACTGCAGCATTAAATTTTTATGGGTCTCATCCCCACCCCAATTTTAATTTCTATTTGGAAGGTTTCTGGGTTACCAAATTTGTGTGTTCAAAGTGTTGTGAATGTTTCATTCTTTCAGTTATTCACACATGCAGTTGGATTGTTAATATAAATATGATTAAGATCTGAATTGGTTCAAAGTTTTTGAAGTTACTAATTCACCCCTCCCCTCTCAGTAACTTGGATAGTCTTGATTATTTCCAACAATTGGTATCAGAGCATTGTGGTTCTCAGGATAAAGTTTGATAGCTTGAGTAAAGATCTAGGATAATTGAGAATGAAAAGCTAGATCTGGAAATGGCCATAGCTAAACTCAAGGAAGCAAAAGAACATCTTTCCCATTCCCTAAATAGAAGGAAGGAACTTGCAAATCAGATGGATGACCACTAGTATGTTGAAGAAAATATTGAAGATTTTTTCCCTTCAAGTAGCTCCGATGAAGCAAACAATGCAATCAAAGAACTCCTAGCAAAGAATAGATCTCTACAAGAAGTAAGAAAATTGAAAAGAGAATAGGAAATTTAGTCAACAAGATTTTGTGAAATCTTGGAACAAAGAAACAAAATGAAAGATGAAATAGATGAGAAGAACAATGAAATCCAGAATCAAACTCTTCAGCTAGAAAATGTTATTGATTAGATCTCCAATACAAATGAAGAAATCTTGACTCTCAGATCAGAAAATGAAAATATAAGAGACGAGCTGAGATCTGAAAAAGAAATTAGTTTAAGATTGATAGATGACCTAAACACTTGAAGGAAAATCAATGAAAGAATGTTGAAGTCTCAGGAAGATATGAATCAACTGTATGAACAAAACCTTCATATACAAAAAGGAAAAGCAGGACTTGGACACAATAAAGAAGGCGAATCCTCTAATCAAGGTACTCAAAGGAATCAGAAACCTACTTGTAATCACTGTGGTAAAATTGGTCACACTTCAAACAAATGTTGGAACAATGGAAAAGCAAAATTCAATGGAAAATGCTACAACTGCAATCAGGATGGTCGTAAAGCAAATGAATGCAAGGAGAAACCAAGATTCAAAGGCAAATGTCACACATGTAACAAACAAGGTAACAAGGCATCAGAATGTAGGTCTAAAACACCCAATCTAGTAGAACAAATTATGAAAGCAATATTTGGTTGGGATTACAACACTTGGTGTAGATGTCATTACTGTGGTGAATATGGACACATTGGCAAAAATTGTGTAAGGCATCACTTGAGAAAAAGGGATACTACCATAAGATGTTATAAATGCACTAAACTTGGTCATATAGCTAAAAATTGCATGAATCTAGGCGAAGTTGAAGATGAAAAGAAAGCAAAAGTAGATAGCATCAAGAAGCAGATGAAACAACAATGGATTCCTAAATCTACCGAGCATATCAGTCCTAGTAATGAAGTCACTCATGAAGAGAGTGGCTCCATCAATTCCAATTGAGTCTTCATGGAAGCACTGGAACTGTACCTTCATACAAATTCCAAACAGTTCCTGAATTAAGAGAAAGTAAGATCCAATTAGTATACAAGATACAAAAGGATCACAGGAAGGTTGGTATCAGTTTTAACTGAGCAAGGTCGGGAGTAACGTAACTTCATATGGTTACTGAGTAAGGTCGGGACAATATGTTTGTCGAGCTAAGGAATCTTTACCGAGCAATTAATGCATAGTGGATGACAGTCTGTCAAGTTCAATACCCTAATTCCTACGGAGCATTAATGACAAAATTTTAACAAAAAGCATGAAATCGAGTTCATTCTTTACCGCAAATATCAGCATATCAAGCAAAGAAAATTTCTAGTGCGATCAAGCAATTTAGAGAAAAAAATTTCTTTTGGAGAATTTCTTTGTCTACCGAGCTACCATGGCATCATCCAGCACAAAAGTGAAGAAAAGTTTGGAAATGTTAGTACAAGGAGAATGGAAAGCGCCAGATTTCAAACTTGTGCCCGCGATTGCAGAAACCCTAGATCTGAGTGGAGCTCAATCACAAATTCCTCCTAAGGTACTTCTTGTAAACGACATTCACAGTCATTTTAAGTGTACAATTCAAGAGCTTGGAACCCACGAAATAGATGTTGTTCATAATGAACTGTGTGTTGATGGTGTTCTAAAATCAAAACATAAACATTTGGAAGATAAAGGTTTAGTTCACTTCACTCATTTACCTTAGAGTTTTCAGTTAAAATGGATAAGATACATCCTAAGCCGAGTACATGAAGGCAAAATTTGGCTAGAGAAACCAGTAGAGATAACCAAGAAGATGATCCACCGAATCACTGGTCTTGCCATGCTTAACAAAATAAAATCTACTAAAACCCCAGGTCGGGTAGAGCTAGAAGAGAAAACCCTAGCCAAGTGGGATGGTAGAGGTATGAAAATCAGTAGCATTACCAATGTAGAACTAAAATTTTGCACATATGTCATAGCTCACAAAATATACAGTTCAAGTCGACAGAATAGTGTTCCATGTGAAGCAATTGACTTAACCTACAAAATTGTGAAGAACAATCTATCTTTTGATCTAGCAGATTTGTTGTTAAACCAGTTCAACCAGAATATGGAGAGAATTCAAACCTCAAAGAACAATCCATGTAAGTTTGGCTCACTGTTGGTTTGTCTATTTTTCTATGTTCAAAAGTTTTTCCCATCAAAAGGCACAGTAGTATGGAGAAAGGATGTGCCTGCTCTTTATCAGATAAACGAGTAAATTGTAGAAATGGGTGAGAATTTTGAAATCATAATGGATAACTATTTTGAATCTTTCAAAGAAAAGATGAATAACAGATTCGGGATTCCACAGAAATTGGTGGAAGATTATAAAGATGATGTTTGTTTCATGGTTGATTGTGATAGAGTATATATTCAAGTAGTAAGGCCTAGGATTGTATGGGTGAAACCTCTTCCTTATGAGGTAAATATTGATGAGACAAAGGCTATAATTGAAGCCCTAGTTAATCAACCCATTGATCGAAAGGTTCCATACTTTGGAACATATGATGAAGCTAAGGTAAGAATTGAGCTAAGCATAAAGCTCCCATAGGTGGTTAACAAAGGAAGAAAGAGGATGGCCCAGATGCAATCTATCACACCTCTAATGTTAACCTAAGGTAAAGGAGAGGATGTTGTAGAAGGAGAAGAAAAGAATGAAAGTAAAGAAGAACAAGTTCCTGTAAAGAAGAAAGGAAAGGTAACTATCACCAAGGTACCTAAGGAACCCACTACAGTATTCACAAGGAAAAGAACAAGGGACAAGGCAGGTAAAGGAAACACTGATATTGTATTCAAAAAGCCTCCTCCCTCTTTTGAAGAAAAGATCAAGAATTTGAGAGAAGGATCTGGAATTGCAAATTTCAAATCTCTCAAATATGAGATAAGATCTAGAGTAGAGCAGCAAGAAATTGAAGATGTTGTTATTGAGAAAATGGGAAAATGGAAGCACTCACCTGAAGACATGGCTTCTCAAATCCCAGGAGTTTTACTAGACAAAATCAAGTTAAGATGGTCCAATGCCAGGAAAACTGTCAAAGACATATATGCTCAAAACTTAAGACAGTTGATGCCAAGTTTGAAAAATGCTGAAATTAATAAGGCATTGATAAAAAATGAGAATAAGATGACACTAAAATTCAACAGTTGTCTAATCTTAATCAATAATATAGAGTCAGTTGTGAGAAGTGAAAAATCTACTTGGAAAAACATCTATCATCTTCACAAACTGAGTATTGAAACTGTTACAATTAAAGACATTGAAGATGACAGTGAAGAAGAAGAAGAAGAAGAAGCAGTTCAGATAGATAATGTTGAGGTAGAAGAAGTAGAGAAAGAAGCTACCAAGGAAGGAAAACAAAATGATGAGGAAGATGACCTAGTTTAGATAGCTGCAGAAGTAATTGCCTCACTTCCTCACTCTCCAACAAAAATTGCTACATCCAGCTTGGAGATAGCTTCAAGTGTGATTGTGACAACTCCTATAGATACATCAAATGTCCAATCATCACTAGCACAGCTCAATACATCAGAAGTGGCTACCATTTCATCCACCAAGCTTCATCTTCCTTCTTCCACCGAGTTGCAAACTCCAGCACCATCTTCTGTACCTACTTCAGTTTTGAATTTTTTAGCCGTAAGTACTCCAGATTCTACAGTTGTACATACTTCAGTTTTTCCAGTTAAAACAGTTGAAAGTTTACCATTTTTCACTGCAAATCCTACTATGTCTACAACAATTTCTACCACAAAGGCATTTAGTACAAGATTTTTGAGTAAGAATGTAGAAGAGGACATAGACTTAGATGAAAAGATAGAGATTCCCCAACTAGACTTTGCAAACCTCACAGCAGATCAAATGCAAATGGTTGGTGAACTTCTCTAGAAGAAGGGAAAATAGGAAAAGTTAAAAGAAGAAAGAAATAAGGAATATAGGATTATTGAGGATGCCAAGAATATTTTGACAGAAGCTGTAGGTGTTGAGGTTGATTCCTCTAAACACATTTTGTTATAGTTGGCAGAAGCAGTTAACAAATTCAATGAGGATTCCTTTGGATCAGATAAGTTGCTTGAGAAGGCTGAGAAGTAGTTTGAAAATAAAGTGCTTGAGCACATTGCTAAGCAAATAGCTATCAATCAGGCAGAGTTACATTCAGTTTTGGCTAACATTGAGTCCTCCTATTCCAAGGTAACATCACTTTTTGTCAAGCTATGTAATGTTTCTGAGTTCTCACAGGAGATAAAGGACAAATTAAAGAAGATTGATGAGGATTTGAAGGTCAGTGCACAAAAGTTGCAACTTGAACCTAGTTCAAGCTCTGCACATCATATGACAATCAGACTCCTATCTGATAAGCAGTCAGAGTTATTGAGAGAAGATGCAAGGATCAGGACAACACTAATAGATATTCAGAATATGATCCTTCCCATCATGGATACAATGCAGAAGAATATTGCACACTCAAAAACATTGATCCATGACAATCCATTTTCTATTGCAAATCATATGATTGAACTCTCTGTGGAAGTCCAAGCTGCACTCTATACATGCAAGATTCTGCAAGAGAACTAGGACAAAAATCTAGCACTAATCAAGAAGGTACATTCTAATTTTCTTTCACAGTTTGGCATCTCCGTGTAAAATATCTGTATATACATCTTTGGCATTATTGTCAAAAAGGGGGAGAAAGTATATGTATATAAGATTTGTGAGATATGAAAAGTAGAAAGTATAAAATTAAAAAATATATATGAATATAGATATTTGTATATGTATGGGGGAGTCATGAAATATATATACAGCAGTATGACAAAGATAAATTTTGGAAAATCAAAAAATAGATTCAGCATGATCTTTGTATATAAGCTTTGGAAAATAAGTGTTTTTGTCACTAATGACAAAGGGGGAGATTGTTGGCATTAAGTATGTTTGTCATTAGTGACAACAATTATTCAGACAAGGCAGTCTTTACCTAGCAGTTTACTGAGTAGACAAGGCAGTGTTTACCGAGCATTTTACCGAGCAGTCCGAGTAGTGTTTACTGAGTGACACTATATCTACCGACTCTCCAGTATACACTGAGTTCAAATCTATGATTGAGTGATTAGTATGGGCCAAGTCTCCACTTCTACTGAGTGCATGATGATGTCGAGTAACGCAGTGGACACCGAGTATCAGAAAGTCACCGAGTTAGTTTGCAGTAACCAAGTCACTATATTTGGGCCGACTCAATAATAGTTGTGTTTGTTTATTTAAGAGCTGACTTTGTAATTCTTTTGTAATTGTTTGGATTGATATATAAACAACAATGTGGAAGAGCATAATGTGAAGAAGTGTGAAAACATAGAGAAAGGCAGAGATAAGCGAATTACAAAGGGCTACAGTAATATAAGGAACAACAGAGACATATCTATCACAAAAGGTGATTAGTACATCAAAGAATCTCATTCAGAAAGTACAGTTACAAGTAAGAGATCTACTGTTTCATTGTAACAGGTGAATCAGCCCCCAAATCCTTTAACAGGGTAGCCTTAACAGTCTTTTGTAAAATCTCTAACAGTCTTTTGTAAAATCTCTTTACCGAGTGCATACTTCATTGTATGTTTGTAAATCCTTTAACAAGGTGGACCTAGCAGTCCTTATTGCTCCTAACAGTGCAGGTCATCAGAAGTGATCAGTGTGTGTTCAAAGTGTTGTGAATGTTTCATTCTTTCAGTTATTCACACATGCAGTTGTATTGTTAATATAAATATGATTAAGATCTGAATTGGTTAAAAGTTTTTGAAGTTACTGATTCACCCCTCCCCTCTCAGTAACTTGGATAGTCTTGATTATTTCCAATAGTAAGTTACTATACCGAATCATCTGTAGAAAAAGGAGAAAAAGAGATGAAGAGCATAAATATCTACATGAGGAAGATGTATATGATAGATGAGGATAAGGAATACATTGGGTAACTTGCTGATGAGTCTATGACCTTATGTTATTCACTTGATTATGTTTCATTCATCTATGATGAAGAAAAGTGTTGAAAGACACAAGGCAGTGTGGTCGGTTGATGAAGCATTTTAGTATACACTGACGAAGTGTAGTGTATACCAAGCATAGTATAAATTGAGCTTGTGTTCACCGACACATTTCTTTATTAACCAAGTAGGAGAAAGGAACTAAATGATTGGTTTAGTATATAAGGATTGATGAGCTGGAAAGTACCTCGAGATAGGAGATGGAGATAAAGTTTGTTACAAAGATCGACAGCTAACATAATGCGAAGATCTAAATGATGAAATCAAAACATGTTATTGACACATCAGCCGAGGAAGGTTTAAGAGAAAAAATTAATGAAGGTGATTAAATGACAAAATCTAATAGAGGGGAAGAAAACGGTTTACTTGTCTATTTAAGAGACCAAAGTTTCACAATGAAACTAATGCTAGGAAGAGACTGCAGAGATATCGCATGAACAAGTTTTCATGTATGCTTGATCAAACTGGTTAAGGAGAATAGAACTATAGAGTTTACCGAGCGTTAGGAAGCTATAACCAAGCGATAATAAGTTAATGGAAATTGATTGAAACATAATAGATACATTGATTAGAAGATTTCAATGAGCTTAACATAGATATGATAATCTACAATTAAAGTTGTGTTATGATCAAATCAACAACTATTACATTTTCACCATTATAAATAGAGAAATCTCTTAACCGAGTGGACTAGGAAAGTCTTTTATGTATCATTCATAGAATGAACATTGTTATCCTGTCAACCCCATAGTGAATACTGGTTGGACAATAACGGTTGGTCTAAAATCCTCTAACAAGGTCACACCTAACAGTGTGTTTGTAACCTTTACTAGGGTTGGGTCTTCACCGACCTCACTTTAGAAGAGTGAACATTTTTGGGTTGCTAGTCCCAGGTGGTTTTCCATTCACAGGGTTTCCACGTTAAATCTTTTGTGTTATGTGTTGATTGTGGTGATTTCTTGTTATCATACTTTACATATTACATATTAGATTTGGTCGGTAATCATTATATGTTATTGGCTGGTAATTGGTAAAAGCACAGATGGTATAGTATTTTGTGTTACTGAGCTAGAAAAGTTTAAGTAATTTGTTTTGGATTATAGATTTTGATTTGGGACTGTGGATAATTGATTCACCCCCCCTCTTAGTTATTATAACAATAGTCATGCATTGGAGATTGTTGAGAAGGTCATGGATTTCTAGAATAATTGTGCTAACATGCCATCCCACATTAGCACTACATTTGATAGCCTCTACCACCACTGTGGAATCCCCCTAAATTTCCAGTAGTCTGGTGTTTATTTGTATGGAAAATTTAACCCCCCATAGGAGAGCCATGCCCTTTGCTTGATTGACTGTGGAATTATTAAGTGACCCCACATAAGCTAAGAGGCAAGTACCATTGTGATCTGTTATCACACCTCCCCCACCCTCAGTGAGGTTATTAGCCACACCATCAAAGTTTAATTTGGTCCAACCTCTATGCGAGGCAACCCATTGGGCAGCCTTCCTAGCTAATAACTTGGAGTCATCAAACCTGGAGAAGTCTGTCGGTAGGTTCCAATTATCATCCATTTTAATTTCCCAGGCAGAGGGGGGAACTGAGGGGAGTTTCCACTTAGTCGCGCTAACATTGTCGCAAAGGAGCCTGGTTCTAAGATAGAGGCAAGCCTCTTGCTTATTGACTTGTTGTTGGAAACATAGCTTTTGGATGTTTTTTTTTAAAAAAATTGTAATGTATTCCACATAGAAATATGACAAAGGAATAATAGATCATTTGTATAACATTAATCATCTATTGGAATATAAGAAAACAAATCTTTAGCATTGAAAAACTTTCCATTCACATTTTGTAGCATAACACCAGAGTTATGCTTACTAAATTCACTTTGTTTTATAAAGAGGTCACTAAGTACGTAAAATTGTTTCTTGTAGAACTTCTAACTAAAATTATGTTTTTGAACAGACCTACATAGTTGGATATTCTTGGAATACTTTAATCCCTCTATTTTAACATGTTCTTCAAGTATTTCTTTTGGTTCTTTTGTATTTGAGGTCTGCACACATTAATGTTAAAACTAAGATAAAAATAATATCCAATAAAAAGTAAGAGGCACATATCTATAGTGGATTCATTAAGCTAATCATTCTACTTTCATGTCAATTCTATATTATCCCTAATAGATTTGGGCATGTTTCCTATCCTCCTTTTTTTTTATAATGAGAATGATGGTTGCCATTTTCCATTCCATTTTCAACTTCAAAAATATCACTTATATTTAAAAAAACCATTTATTTGTTAATTTGGTCACTCAAGAATGATTAAAAAATATTTAAAGGTTGTCCTATGTAATAGTAATTCATTTACACTTACAAAATGAGAGACCATACACCTAAACTATGTTTGGAAAACAAAGCGAAAAAGGATATTTATTCATAAAACAAATCTCAAACCAAAATATTTAGCAAACACTTATAGAGAGGTGTTTGTTTATATTGAACCACACTTATACTATGTATATCACACCACCTCTGCCTAATATTTTCTTTAGATGCCTTTAAGCTACCAACTATGTGCATATCTCTTTTGGTAGTCATGAGCCACATATGCTAGAAAAAATTATTGACAAATTAATTTTTCTTGAGAATAGGAAATGTCCATTCGACTTTCATTATTAATTATTTGTATGATTGATAATAACTATTCTACCTTCTATGATTTGAACTTGGGTTTTTTATGAATTTGACAAGGTTCTCAAATGTATTTGGATGCATCCCGTTATTTATGGTCTTTGTTTCCCTCCAGTCTATCAATATGGATCTATACACATCCATATATTTCCTACAACAATAACACCTTCAACAACAACAACAGAAGTGCTTTGCACATCAATAATAGTACCGACACATTCAATTGTTGGACCACGATCAACAACACAGAAATCATCAAAACCACCAGTAGCAACACCCAAGTCATCGACACCAAGGACAAGTTAATAATCACAAATGAGTTAATCAAGAGTACCAAATTGGTTATTTACATGTGCAAGTCTATTATATTACACCCTACAAATGAGCATTTAATATCATTTTCAATTGTATACATCATATGATAGATATTTCCTTTTGTTGGATACAACATGGGATACCACATTTTAAGGTGGATTCATAATATCTAAAGCTATATTTAATCGTAACATATATGTGAATTAAGCGTGGGATACCATGTATGTCTAAAAGATTGATTTTGATTGAATCATAGATTTGAGATTTGTATTTACCTCATTGTAATATTTTAGATAGGGTCTTCAAAAGAATGTAATAGGGTGACTTTGGGATAATTTTTGGATGACCTTTTGAATGGATAAGAACCTATTGATTCATTTCTAATCTCTTTATAGAAGGTTGCTTCACCATATCTTAATCCTTATCTCCATAAAAAAATTAGGAGGATAGAAAACTATTCCATTTGACTTTATGTAGTGTTTTCTAAGAATTTTTTTGCTCTTTATCTTGGGTTCCACCCACAATTCAAAATATCATTTTATAATTCGATATTGAGAATTGAGGTTTTAAAGTTAATGTCATATACTACTATATAAATTATGAACACATTTCAAAAATAAATGGGTCAATGAAATCACACCACAAGTATAACATATTGACTACTAACACACTAAGATGAAATTTTACATGTCAATAATTTGTTCTCTTTTTTGAATGGTCGTTAGTTTTGACTTGTAAATATATTTCTTATCTATGTGCAACACCCAACAATTTTTTATCAAAAAATTATAAAAATCATGCTTTTATCTAAAATAAATCATGCATTTATCTAAAATAGTCATATTTGTTACAAAAAATAAAATTATAATTTATTACCACTCCTTTGCTTTGCTTGACAAGCCTGACAAACTTCTAATGTGGCCAGAGATAAAGGCCTTGTACAATATACTCCTTCTTAGAAGAAACCTTTCCAAAAAAATTAAAAAGTAAAACCATCTCACTCTTCCAATGTGCTTACACAAAATTATTGTCACATGCACCATTCTCTTTCTTTCCAAAATTGTATGCCTATCAGCGATCCATTGCATGCAAAATAAAACATACAATTCCTAATCTATTAGTGTATTATATAACCATGTGCAGGTTCCTAAATCATTTATTGAACTACATTAGAGGGGGGATTTTTCTCTCAAAAAGGACATTTCCCATGTCCAAATATGCTTCAATACAATTTTATTTATGTCTCACATGCATTTATTTTCTGTAATTATAAAGATCTAATGTTTACACAATAATCAATTCCATATTAGTTTAGCAGGTGTTTAAATGTACCTTACATCATTTTATTTTAAATTATAGATAACTACGTTAACAAACCTAATCTACGTATGGTTCATAAATGGAAACAAAATTCCACCTCTACTGCACTTATAAAACTTGTTAAAAATATTTTAATAAATATCAGAGTTGAGGATGATTCAATGATTGGAAGGAAGATGGTGTTCATTAGTGTTCTTTGGCCATCAATTATATTAATTCACAACAATGTGCTTATTATTAATTTCTGCACATCATATTCATCTTATATTACTCAAATCATCCACATTGGCATAGTGAAGGAATTTAGATTTTAAAATGGTGAGTCATTTTCTGTACATTTTAAAAGCTGAAGATCTTGTCTGTGAGCTGTATACATATTTTCTTACAAATCAAAAATTATATTTTTAGAATATCATTGGGATTATTTTATGAAATGGAGAAAGGGTTCCCTTTCACAGTGTTGAAAATCCACACCATCTATGTCTCGGGTGTTGACTCTATGCTAAACGTCACTTGCCCTTCACTTTGAACTTTTTTCACTCATGGTGTCTCACTATTGTTCTAGGGCAATGTGATTTGGCTTTCTTGAGGTCTATGGCTAGTGTCTTCTACATCTCAGGTGTTGACTCTAGGGTAAACGTCGCTTTCCGTTCACTATTGTTCTCATCCACACCATCACACTGGAGCCACACAAAAAAGATGACCAGAATGATAAGAATTTGAGGTTCTCGTTCAGGGTATTTAATTTACTCGTTGCAAGTGACAATGTCAATGTGACTTGGCTTTCTCGAGGTCTATGGCTAGTGTCTTCTACATTTCAGGTGTTGACTTCCGTTCACTATTGTTCTCATCCACACCATCACACTGGAGCCACACAAAAAGGATGACCCACATGTGCATTTATATCTGTTCAAACACATTGACAAGAATTTTAGGTTCTCGTTGAGGGTATTTAATTTACTCGTTGCAAGTGACAATCAACCATGCTCTTGTGTTATTTCAATGTAAGGATAAGATTTTGAAGGACAAGTCGATGACTCAAGAAGTCAAGTCATATTTTGAATACGATATAAATTGGAGAGCTATGTCTTGTATTGACTTGTTCCTTCACTACAATGCTTCCTCTCATATTTAGACTATCAAGTAGAACCAGAGCTTATCCGTTCAAATCTAGCGAGCACTAGTCAATTTAGCCAAAGTCTTTTCAGGTTCCCGAATATACATGTGATCATATTTAGTTATTAATTAAAATCAGAATAGAGAAATTTTTTTTAATTAATTATTTAGAAATCAATATTTTTAAAGAGATTGAACGTTCTTATCACTATGCGTTGGTTGATTCGTATTTACTTTGGTTATAGGAAGATATCAGTATGTGTCTTAATATATTTAAGATTGTTTGAAATAGAGAAATATTATACTTTTTATTCTAAATATTATAAAGACATATGGATGATGTATGTACGTAATTTATAGGTGGAAAATTATCAAATAATGATTGAAGATCAACACACAACAAAATAAAAATAAAAAGATCTACTATTTTATAAATTATGTCTAACTTCAATATTCTAATCTATTTTATATTTACTATAAGAGCAAGGAGTTTTGACGAATATAAAAATGCTTAGGAACAATATTGTATCTAAAACTTCTTTGAACGGTTTTCAATTGTGGTCTATTATGATTATTGTTCTACACTTATATCAGTTATTGAAAATTTATAGGGGAGACACCCTTCTATAAGAGCGTTCCCTCACTAAAAATCAAACCACAATATCAAAGGATGACACATTTGGATTGGGAGTTTTAGTTCCGACAACCTCAACAA
>BSBK01002233.1:602500-790000 GCA_027943335.1 Chamaecyparis obtusa
AATCAACATATCCACTGCCCTCTATATTTCAGGACTGTGAGGTTGAATATCTGCCATTCAAGCTAACTCTTTTAATATTGCGTGAAGGACCCTTTTTAGTGCAACCACAGGATTAACCTCTGATAAAAAATCAACATCGAATGGATCCTGCTCATTCTATGGCTCCTCATAGACTACTTGTTCCTTTCCCTTTTTCTGATCAACACTCGTTTGTGAGAACAATATTATTAGCCCTTTATTTAAAAGCAATCCAAAATAGTAGAACAACAAAAAATATGCATTAACATAACAAAATATACGTATTAACATTTTTATTGTATGTGAATTTGTACAACAAAAATGAGTTTTACCTGTCGGGAAGAAGTCCCATGAGAACTATCACCACCATGTGTATCGTGTGGCTGTTGATTCATACTATAGCTCTGTATTTTAAAAAAATCATTCAAACATGTTAAAACACGTGTTCTTATTCTAAGTTACGTTGAATAATAGACAATTATCAAAATGTGTACCAGCTTGTCCATGATAGTGATGGGGTTTTTTGTATCTATGTGATTCAAATTGTAATTGATAAGCAGCTCCTCACCTCCATGTATTGATTTGATCGCACATATAAATACATGATTTCCCTCACGCACCTCAAATATGCAATTGGGTTACTTCTTAGTTGACGCAGACCGTGTACTATTTATAAAACTTGCAATATTCCCTGATGCTTTTGGTCTTCCATCAACATATATAGCTACTATTTTACTTTGTTCACTAACTTTTTGTTGTATATAATTTGTCTCGAGTGCATACCTACACATACTTTTTTTATATTTAACAATCTGCATCCAACTAATATAATCATAACAAGGTTCAACATGTAAGATTTCACAAATGTGCAAATCCACAAAAAACCAAGATAACCTGCAAGCAAAATACCAGAAGCTGGAGCGAAAACCTGAGAGAGAGAGAGAGCAAGGGTTTTGAGAATCTCAGCGGAGTGAGAGCAAAATTGTATTTCCCAAAAGTATGAACAATAATTATAAAAAGCGGCTTATAAGGTGAGAAACCCTAAAGCCGGAGAAAGCTAGGTTTGTGCATTTAATAATTAATAAACATATTAATTATTATGCACCTAAATGACAAGCTTAAGTGAAAAAAGAATAATAGTGACCTTTAATAATTAAATCAGATAGACTTAATTATAAAGGTAAATAGACTATTACTCTAACACCCCCCCTTAAGCGAAGCTCAGGAGGAAACTAACCTAGCATAGCTAAGAAAGCAGGAAAATGGGTCCCGGCAACAAGGCCTGATCAGGTACCCAACAACAAAGAAATCTCTGTGAACCAAGGAAATAGAGAAAACCCAGTGGGAAAAACCCTACCCCAAAAAGAGATACAACAACATGCTGAAAAGAAACATGAAGGAAGGAAGGACTCAACAAGACCCCCCAAGGACAACTTCCGTCACCCCAAGCATAGAACGCAACTGAAGATAGCGCGGAGATGCAAAGGGTTTGGTGAAGATGTCAGCAACCTGCGCGTCAGTGGGAATGTACTCCAAAGTGAGAACACCATCCTGAATCTGCTGACGGATGAAGTGCATATGAAGCTCAATGTGTTTAGTGCGTTGATGCTCCACCAGGTTGCGGGAAATGTGAATAGCACTCTGATTATCGCACCACAGAACAGTGGGACGATCAGGAGGAAAATCAAACTCAGTCATCAACTGCCGAAGCCATAAAATCTCCTGACTAGCATGAACTGCCGCTCTGTACTCAGCCTCTGTAGATGAAAGTGCTCGAGCGTTCTGCTTCTTGCACGACCATGTGATAGGACCAGAGCCAAGACAAAAAACAAAGCCAGAAGTGGACTTCCAATCATCAACATCACCAGCCCAATCTGAGTCAGTGTAGCCAACAATGTGAGGAGCCCCTGATGTGTAGTGAATGCCATACATAAGTGTGCCCTGAATGTATCTCAAAATACGCTTGGCAGCTTGCCAATGACTCTCATGAGGCTCATGTGAGAACCGAGAGACTAGACCAACTGCAAAGGAGAGATCAGGACGAGTGTGTGTCAGGTATAACAAACTGCCAACCAACTGCCGATACAAAGTAGCATCCACTGAAGGCGTAGTGCAAGAGGTAGACAAAGTAACACCCGACTGAAAAGGTGTGGGAGAAGGCTTGCAATCAAGCATATCAAAGCGCTGAAGCATGTCAAGAGCATACTTCTGCTGGTAAACAAAGATCCCAGTAGGTGACTGCACAATCTGTAGACCCAGAAAGAAGTGTAAAAGACCAAGGTCTGTCATCTCAAACTGCTCCATCAATGCGCACTGAACATCCTGAATCATAGAAGATGAGCTACCTGTGATGAGAAGATCATCAACATATAGCACAAGTATCAAAATCTCATCCTCAAGACGCTGAATGTAGACTGTAGGATCGGAATGACAGCGTGTGAATCCTGTAGAAAGAAAAAAAGAGTCCATCTTCTCATACCAAGCCCGAGGGGCCTGTTTGAGACCATATAAAGAACGCCAAAGTCTACAAACCAAGGAGGAATCCTGCACAAATCCTTGAGGCTGCTCCATGTAAATCTCCTCACTAAGATCACCGTGCAAGAAAGCACTCTTCACATCCATCTGAAAAATGGGCCATCCCTGAGAAGCTGCGAGGGATAAGACAAGGCGAATAGAGTTCATCTTGGCGACAGGGGCAAATGTCTCAGTGTAATCAATACCCTCAACCTGTGAAAAACCCTTCGCAACAAGACGTGCCTTGTACTTATCAATAGAACCATCAGCAGCAAACTTAGTACGATACAACCACTTGCATCGCACTAACTTTCTTCCCTTAGGAAGCGAACAAAGATCCCAAGTATGATTCTTCATCAAAGAAGAATACTCCTCCATAGCACTGTCCCACTCAGTATGTCCTGTCACTGCCCCAAATGTCTGAGAATCACCACAAATAGCATGACTCAGAAGACTGGAACCTGCAATATGAGACCGGGTGCGACGAGAGGTGGAAGGGTCACCAGCCAGAGATCCTGCAGCATCAACTATAACACGAGCCCATCTAGGCATCTGTGGAGGATCCTGTGGTGGAGGTAAATGGGGATCACCAAGATCATCATCCTCATCATCCTGAAACACAACTGGAAGAGAGGAGGGAGTAGTGGTGAGTGAAGTAGACTCTGGAAGCGGGGTATCTACTGCAGGAAGGCGCTCATCAAACTGGACATCCCGTCAAAACAGGACCTCTCTGGAATCAGGATCAAACAACCTATATGCCTTAACATCCTCGCAGTAGCCAACAAAAATGAGGTGTCGGCTCTTCCGCTCCATCGCTTTCCTCTGAGCGTCAGGCACAAATGCCCATGCTTCACTACCAAAAACTCGAAATGAAGATACATCAGGCTTGACATGAGACCAAGCCTCCTCAGGAGTCATATGTCGAACTGCCTTGTGAGGCATCCGATTCTGAATATAGGTGGCACAATTGACTGCCTCTGCCCAAAAGGACGAATCCATGGACCTGGACTGTATCATACAATTAGCCATCTCCCGAAGTGTTCTGTTCTTTCTCTCTGCCACACCATTTTGCTGAGGGGTGTAGGGCACTGAAAACTGATGCTGAAGACCATGTTCAGAGCAAAAATCTTGGAAAGCCTGGTTCACATACTCCCCCCATTATCTGTGCGTATCCGGCGAATAGAAAGACCAGATTGCTTCTCCACAAATGTCTTAAAGACTCGAAATGAATCAAAGACATCAGACTTGTACTTCAAAAAGTACACCCATGTGCGCCTGGAGAAGTCATCAATAAATGTGAGCACATATCTGGCACCAGAAAAAGGAGTAGGAAAGGACATGAGGTCACTGTGAATCAACTCCAATGGTGCCAAAGCATGAGTAGCTCGTCCCTGAGGAAAAGGATCCCTATGTTGTTTGCCAAGAACACAACCCTAACAAACCCCATCAGTGCAAGTAATCTGTGGAAGCCCAAGAACAAGTGCCTGTGTGCTCATCTGCTGAAGATATCTGTAATTGACATGGCCCAAACGCTCATGCCAAAGTCTACTCACTGAATCTGCATGTGCTATAAGATAGGAACCTGTGCCAACAGAAGACTCAAATCCATCAAATCTGTATAGGTGGGATGCAGTGTCAACACTCCCAGTAGCCACAATCATCTCAGTATCATGTAAGTCCCGAATAACCACATCATGTGGTGAGAACTCAACTATCTTACCAGAGCCAGAGTGGCAAATCTGATAGATAGACAGAAGGTTCGTCGAAATGTCGGGGACAAAAAAAACATCCTGAAGAGAACCCCCAGCGAATGCAACTGAACCAGAACCCAAAACCGAAAGATGAGATGAGTTCCCAACAGCAATCTGCGAAGTAGCGCAAGGAGCAATTGAGGTGACCAACTGCTGAGTGTGAGTAATGTGGTGAGAAGCACCAGAATCAAGAATCCAGGTGGGCCCAGAAGTCATAGCTCGTGCAGTAAGAGCATGACCTTTCCCTGCAGGGGAGGAGGTGGACTGGGGAGCTGAAATGTGATGCTCCTGCATGGCTTCCTCTAAAGCCTCCAAACGTTTCCAACACCTGGAAACGGGATGTCCATCCTTGCCACAAAAGCTACAGGTCTCAACTGATTTCTTCTTAGTCTTGAAGGTAGACTCAGTAGACTTCGAAGAAGATTTACCCTTAGAAGGGTTTGCTGGAGGTTTGGAATCATTTTTCTGTGCAGGTTTGGAGGAAGACTCATTGCCTGCGGAATCTTTCTTCGGTTTGCCTTTCTATTTTGGTTTCCCCTGTGAGGACTGAGCAACCAATGCTTGGCTAGAAGAGCCAGAAGCATCCATCTGTTGGATCTTTGCCTGTTCCCGTGTCAACCGATCACAGAATGTCTCAAAAGAAGGCATGGTGTGCCTAGCACCCAAAGCATCCATGGTGGAGTAGAAAGTGGAAGAAAAGATTTGATACTGTCCTCGCAACTTTGAGAGTATCAAGAAGATACACTCATCATCTGTCTTTGTTTTCCCACATCCCTGCAAAACTGAACGCAGAGACTTGAACTTCATCAAGAAGTCCTCAATGGTGGGAAAGCTGGTAGGAGTCAAAGTAGTCAACTCTGCATCAAGCTGAAGTGCCCTGAACTCATTAACTGTGCCAAACAAATCTGAAAACTTGCCCCAAATGGCCCTAGGAGTGGTCAAACCTTCCAAGTGAAAGAGGAGACTGTCGGAGATGTTCAGTGCAATCAAGCCCATGGCTTCATCCATCTTATTCCTGTGCTGAAGAATCTCAAAGGGACGTTGCAGGACAGGTTGGTTCTCATCCAGACATGACCATAAGCCACGTGACATAAGAAGTCTGGTCATGTGTGATTTCCAGGTATGATAATTATGCGGTGTCAGCCGGGCCACAGAGGGATCTGACATTGAGAGAAGAAGAAGACAGAAGTAGAAGGGTCTTTTCTGAAGTAAATTACAGAAAGGAAAAACACCCCCCCACAATGTATAAATCAAACCCCCGTACAGCAAATAACTGAAAGCACAAAAAAAATGAGGAGAAAACTTGGACTCCAGAAGTAGAGAAGGAGGAAAAGAGAAGCCTTGACTTTGACGCTAAAAAAGAGAGCTCAAATGGCTGAATCGGCAAACCAAACCAGCATCATTGCGTCCGTCTCGGAAAGACCTTTCCGGTGATATATCATATGTCGATTTTCGAGTCCGTATGAACCCTGTAGGAGCAAAAAAGCCCAAGTACCCCCAAATGTAAGCTCTCTGAAAAAACCAGGGACGGCAAAAAATTTGATGGCCGTATGACCGTCATTGGGCCGTCGCTGATGTCAGCATGACGTCAGAACCATACCGTCAGAAAAATTGTAAAAAACCCGCCGGAAAATTTTTTTACGGCGCCGGAAAAAAGAGGTGACGTCAGCTTGTGACGTCACCTGCTGCAGTGGCCGGCGGAGCAGCGGTGGCGGCTGGGGGTGGCGGCACCGGAGGTGGCGGAGCGCGGGCGGCGGGTGAGCCGGGCGCGGGCGGCGCGCTGGCTGAGTGGAGGCGGTGGCCGAGCGCGGTGGCTCAGCGGCGGAGCCCGGCGGCGCAGCGGGGGCGCGCTGGCGGCGCGCTGCCCGGCAGCCGCTGCGGGTGGCGCGGTGGCGGCGCGTCCTTTTTTTGTAAAAAAAACTTTTTTTTTGATTTTCGAGATTTTTTTTTCTCGATTTTCGAGCCGTACGGCCCTGGTAGGGCAAATTTTTTTTCCTATGGTCACGGGTGCCAAACTGAGTCAAGTTTTATATGATTTCGACTCTCCCGGACCTTCTGAACGCAATGGCGGAGTCCGTTTCTGCTCAATCTGCTCCAGAAGATTGTGCCTCCTTCAAAGTGACAGAAAACCCCAGAAACAAGCTGTGGCTGTCGTCTTCGAATCCAGGCTCCAAGAACTTCAACCTCGGCAGCGGCAGGGAGGCTCTGATACCATGTAAGATTTCACAAATGTGCAAATCCACAAAAAACCAAGATCACCTGCAAGCAAAATACCAGAAGCTGGAGCGAAAACCTGAGAGAGAGAGAGAGCAAGGGTTTTGAGAATCTCAGCGGAGTGAGAGCAAAATTGTATTTCCCAAAAGTATGAACAATAATTACAAAAAGCGGCTTATAAGGTGAGAAACCCTAAAGCCGGAGAAAACTAGGTTTGTGCATTTAATAATTAATAAACATATTAATTATTATGCACCTAAATGACAAGCTTAAGTGAAAAAAGAATAATAGTGACCTTTAATAATTAAATCAGATAGACTTAATTATAAAGGTAAATAGACTATTACTCTAACACAACATACTCCATCAATTCGACAACTTTGTTGTAAGAGACCTTTATTCCATCCATGGAAAATAGTCCCAAACCATGTAATGAAGATGGTGCTATGCGATATATCCTCTCTTTAACACAAAAATCAGTGTTTATTGAAGGAAGTTCATCAGGGACCCATTGTTTCTATAGATGTTTGTACCTAAAGGGCAGCTCAGAGTCGCCTTTGCTCTCGTCATCATAAGAACACGGGCCCCCTTGAGCAAGGAAAAATTTCATGCATTTATTGAATTTATTTCTGATCTTTTGACCTCGAGTCGATCTCATTGAATTACACATACTAAATGTCTCACTTTCTTCTTCCATTCCTAGATTTTCCTCATTTGAGGAAGACAATTCTGACAAATACCTATTCGTTGGTACCTGCACTTCATGCAATGAGAAATACAGGTGGCAATGAGAGAGATATTTTAAAAATGGTAAAAGACATTAATCTCTATGGGGTGTATTGACTTGTACCTGACAATCCATGAGATTGTGTGGGATACCTAACATAAGATAATAGTTATACAATCAGACAAACATAGTTCACTCCATAGTTTTCATTATATCTTGTGAAGGACATTATAAATTTTTAAAATTATCTATTTATTCAACAATATTTTGAATATCTCAGCATTGCATGAGACATTGGACTATTGTGGTATTTTGTCAAACTGTTATCATGCCTTGCTAGTGTTTTTATTACATCTTGTGAAGGACTGTATACATTGTTAAACTTATCTATTTATACTTTCAGAATTATCTCACTCCATTATAGGGAACAAAGAGAAACCACTGTGATTTAACATCATTGAGATGCCTCCTTTCATTAGCTTCATGTCACCTTCTCATAGCTTCTCATAGCTTCCTATGTATTTCATCCATCATTTATACACATACTTCAACCAAAATTTTAATTTCCTGACAGATTTCGCCAAAGGCTTTGTAGGAAACCAAGTAAGGGGTATTCTTGAGTTCAAACACATTGAGATGCTACAACTGAATTATAAATAATGAATTCACTATAAATCCAGGGGCATTATAAATCATGAATTCGCTATAAAATTAATGTATTGCTCTAGATTTCATATGGAAATTTTGTCAAATGGTTGGCATGTATGTTTATTCAAATGGAGTTAGATCATTTGGAATGGATAAATGATTAGTTGATATTGAATTCTATGTCAAGATTTACAACATTAAATTGATCATAGTTAGAAGACTCAAACACAAGAAGAATATGAGTATAGCCACTTTTCAGAAGAATATGAATGAATGCAAACATACATAAGTGGATGAACATAAATATGTTAGAATAACTGAGAGGGGGGTGAATCAGTTATCCACTGTCCCATAGTTTTCAAAATGAATAATCCAAAACAATTCTACTACTTCTGCTACTCGGTAAACATAAAATACTTTCACTGTCTGTGTTATTACCGATTGTTATTCTAAACTTTATAATAGGTACTGATTAAATATAACATGTAATATGCAAAGTATGATAACAAACAAATATCACAATCAACACATAACACAAGAGATTTAATGTGGAAACCCTATGAAGGGAAAATCCACCTGGGACCGGCAACCCAAAATTATTCACTCTTCTGTAGTGAGGTCAGTGAAGACCCAACCCTGTTAAAGGTTACAAACACACTGTTAGGTGTGACCTTGTTAGAGGATTTTAGACCAAAAGCTATTGTCCAACCAATAGTCACTCTGGGGTTGATAGGATAACAATGTTCACTCTATGAATGAAACATCAAAAGACTTTCATAGTCCACTCGGTTAAGAGATTTGACTATGTACAATGGTTAAATATGTAACAGTGGATGATCTACCTTAACACAACTTTAATTTGTAGTTTACAGATCAATGTTCTGCTCATTCAAATATTTCTAATCAATATAACACTTCAGATTCAATTCTATATCAACTTATTGTCCATCGGTAATTACTCTCTGTAGCTCGGTAATTGTTCTGCAATTTGGTTCTTATTAACCAGTATGATCAGAATGCATGAAAAATTCTTCATGTGATAATTCTGCAGTATCTTCTTCTTTTGACTATTTTTCAATAATGAAACCAATGTCTCTTATATAGACGAGTAAATCATTTTCTTTTCCTTCATCAAATTTTGCTGCTTAATCATATTCATATATTTTTTCTCTTTAGGCTTCCTCGGCTGATGTGTTAGTAACACATTTCAATATGCTCCATTAGATCCTTTTTTATTTATGTTAGCCGTCGATCTCCATAACAAACCTTATCTATTACCTTGATTTTATACACTTTATAGCTCATCACTATATCGACTAAACTGATCATTTAATTCCTTTCTATTTTTCTCGGTTAACAAAGAAATACATTGGTGAACACAAGCTTGGTTAACACTGTGCTTGGTATACACTACATTTCATTGGTGTATACTAAAATGCTTTATTTATCAACAACACTGCTTTGTGTCTTTCAGTGCTATTCTTCATCATAGATGAATGCAACATAATAAATTCAATTTCATCAAGTCATAGACTCATCAACAAGTTACTCAGTGTATTCCTTATCCTCATCTGACATATGCATCTTCCTCATGTAGATATTTCTAATCTTCATCTCTTTCACCTTTCTTCAGATGTGTCGGTATAGTAACTTTACAAGATAAGTATTGTCAAGCTAGTTCACATCAATGACAACATAATACTGATTTGATCATCTTGCATATATAATCATCAACTCCTCAATAATCTTAAATTACAGATTCTTCATTCAAGTTCTAAATCAGTTGTAGTTCATCAATCTCTCCCTTTGGCATTGATGGAAACTCAAGTAATATGAAATGTACCATACACATACCAAACATGTATTCTACAACTTTATGATCAAATGTTGTACAAGATCTCCCTAGCTTAATATGTTTAATCACTATGTTACTCAACAGCATTATGAAATACAACTTTGTCATTTTGTAGATATAACCTTTTCAGTTCTTAGGTTCCTTTTAGATTATCTCTCCCTTAGATAGTTCTCATTGGTGCATATCTCTCCTTTTAATTTTCATATTATTTATCTCTCCCTTTGACAACAATGCCAAAGAAATAAATAAACAATAAGCTCTGTAGTAGATAAGTAACTCTCTGTTGTCCATTACATTCTCTATATCGTAGTATACTGATATCCCAATCTGTTTCAATTCTTCAAACTTAATCAAAACCTTGAACAATATCCAAAGTGTGGACTATGTTGCATCAACATGAATGATCTTCTGATAAGATTAGGCTGATGCAACATCCATATCACATTAGTGACTGATAGATAGGGGATGGACCCCAAGTCTAGTCCTCAAATATTCAAATGTGTCCTTTGGTAGAGGCTTTGTAAAAATGTTTGCAAGTTTTTCTTTAGATGTAACAAATTCTAACTTCACTTGCTTCTCTTGCACTTGTTCTCTTAAGTAGTGATACTTAATTGATATATGCTTGTCTTAGAGTGCATCACTGGATTCTTTGAAATATTAATAGCACTTGTGTTGTCATAGTATATGATCATCGGGTCAGTAATTACCTCATTCATTCCTTCCAACACTTGCTTGATATATGCAATGTTTGAGCAATTAGTAGTAGCAGCAACATACTCTGCTTCAGCTATATACTGAGAAATACAAGCCTACTTTTTACTTGTCCAATTTATAAGTCTTTCACCAAAGAAAAATGCTCCTTTGGTGGTACTTTTTTTGTCATCCACATTTCCAGCCCAATTAGCATCGGTATAAAACTTCAACTCAAACTTACCTTCCTTAGGATACCATAATCCATAATCCTCTATCTTTTTTAGATATCTTAAGATCCTTTTAGTAGCAATCATGTGTGATTCTCTAGGATTAGCAGAACATCTAGCAACAATTCCCACAACATGTGCTATATCTGGTCTACTGTGAACTACATACATGAGCTTACCAATCATGGATTGGTAAAGTGTCTGATTTACCTCTATAGTTTCATCTTCCTTTGTCAATTTACTTCCAGTAGCCATTGGTGTTCCCATTGGTTTAGCATCTTCCATGCCAAATGTCTTCAAGACTTCCTTTATGTACTTGGACTGTGTGATGAATATCCCATCACTCTGCTGAATCACTTGTAATCCAAGAAAGAATTTAATCACTCCGAACATAGACATTTCAAAATCACTCCTCATGTCATTAGCAAAAGATTTACATACATGATCTTGAACTCTAAAAATAATATCATCAACAAAAAATTTAGCAATAATAATAGTGTCATCAGTATCACCTTTCATGTACAAATTTTTGTTCTCACTAGTTCTTACAAATCCAATACTTAACAAGTAAGTATGTAGTCTTTCATACCATGCTCTTGGTGCTTGCTTCAAACCATATAAAGCTTTGTGTAATCTACATACCATGTTTTTATTGTCTGGATCAACAAATCCTTTAGGTTGTTCTATGTAGACCTCTTCTTCAAGTATACCATTCAGAAATGCTAACTTCACATCCATTTGATAAACCTTAAATTTCTTGTGTGCAGCATATGCAAATAGCATTCTAACTCCTTCCAATCTAGCAACAGATGCAAATGTCTCACCATAGTCAATGCCTTCTTCCTATTCATATCCCTTGCATACCAATCTCACTTTATTTCTTGTCACTTCACCATTTTCATTTAGTTTGTTTCTGAATATCCATTTAGTACCGATAACATTCTTATCTCTAGGTTGGGGTACTAAGGACCAAGTTTTGTTTTTCTCTATTTTTTCTATTTCCTCCTTCATTACATTAACCCATTCTTTATTTTCTAATGCAACTTTCACATTCTTTGGTTCAAATTCACAGACTAGACATGTACCTTATCTTGTTTTTCTTTTTTCTGCATTCCAGCTTGTCTGTTTCCAATAATTTGTGTCTCAGGATGATGTCTTCTGACAAAACTAGCCATTACTCAGTTTCTTCTTTCTTGTTCATCCTATTCAGGTTCATGTGCTTTCTCGATAGCACCATCTTGTTTGTTGGTTTCCCTTTCCTATTCCTCGGGGTTATTTTCCTGCTGATTGGTTATCACAGGTTGCGACTTCGGTAGATAGTCAGGAAGTTCAATGTAAGTGAATCTACCATAGTCTTTTGGTTCCTTTCTTTTTTCCACATTCTTGTCATCAAACTCATCAACACAGACATTAGTACTTTCAATCATCTTATTTGTAACCTTATTTAGACATTTGTATGCTTTACTCTTAGTAGAATATCCTAAGAATATTCCTTCATCACCTTTAGAATCAAATTTCCCATTGCTCTCATCTTTCAAAATAAAACATTTGCTTCCAAAAATCTTGAAATAACTTATAGTAGGTTTGTGTCCAAACCATAGCTCATAAGGTGTTCAGTTGGTGTCCTTCAGTTGTACTCAGTTAAGCACATATACAACTGTGCTGATAGCTTCCCTCCAATATGTCTGAGAAATATTCTTTTGTAGCATTAGTGTTCTAGCATAGTCAATGATTGACCTGTTCCTTCTTTCAGCAATCCCATTTTGCTGAGGTGTTCTCGGTGCAGAGACCCGTCTCTTAATACCATTCTCATTACATAATTAGTAAATTCATCAAAGATAAATTCATTTCCTCTATCAGATCTTAAGCATTTAATTTCTTTTCTAGTCTCTTTTTCTACCTTCACCTTATACCATTTAAATATCTTAAAAGCTTCAAATTTCTCTTTCAGGAACATAACAGTCATTAGTCTAGTATAGTCATCAACAAAAGAATAAATTATCTATCACTGTAATAGCTCCGAGTTCTCATAGGACCACATAGGTTGGTATGAAACAACTCAAGTATCTTCTTTGTTGAGTAGTCTTTGCTCTTAAAACTAGACTTAGTCATCTTACCTTTCTGACATTCATGGCACATATCATGATCCAGTTTTGACAAGTTAGGCAACCCTCTAACTCTTTTCTTCTTACTAATCTTGATCATGTTATCAAGATTCACATGACATAACCTCTTATGCCACAACCATGCATCTTCATCTTTTATTAATAAACAAGAAGACTGATCAATATCAAGATAAAATATATTACCTCTGGATTGTGTACCGGTTCTGACAAGTCTTCCTCCATCATCATAGATTCTTACCTTTCTGCTCTCAAAAGAAAGTCAGTGGCCTAAGTTATTCAGTTGTGCCACACTTAATAAATTGTAGTTCAGTCCATCTACCTAGTATGCATTCTCACATTTTATTCTATCATTAATCATTAGTGAACCTTTACCTCTCACCATGCAAGGTGCATCATTTCCCATTCTAACAGATCCACCGTCATATTCATCAAGTAGATCAAATTTCTCTATATCACTAGTCATATGATTTGTACAGCCACTGTCTATGATCCATGTATCATTTCTTCTTACTTTAGAGATCAGTGTTGTTTCTTCATGTTTCTCTTCTTCCTCTGAATCATCTTTCATTGCAACAAATACTACTTCTACATCATCATCAGTGTCAGATTCAGATTCAAATTCTTCAACGATGTAACATACCTTTTTCCCTTTGTTATAGCTATCTGAGTTGTCTCTGTTGTTGTGTCGGTAGCCTCTATTGACTCTTCTCCCATAGCTTCCTTTGGATTGGTCTTTGGATCTATCATCTTCTTTCTTATTCGGACATCTAGCAGCAATGTGGCCAACTTCTTTACAATTAAAACATTCTAGAGGTAACTTGCCTCTATACCTTCCCTTACCTTTGGGTAATCTTCTAGCCATAAGAGCTTCAAGCTCATCAAGTTTATCATTGGTATTACTATCACTATCATTATTCTTATCATTCTTGCTACTAGACTTACCAATCTTCAAAGAAGACATGAAAGTGGATTCAACAGAATGTACAACACTAATGTCAAAGTCATTCAATTCAAAGGTTGTAAGCTTACCAATCAGAGTGTCAAGAGTGAGGTTGGATGTAGCCCTTGTCTCATGAATTGCAGAGATACTGATCTCATAAACTGGCAGCAAAGTTTTGAGAATCTTGCTTATTACTGTTTCATCATCAATAACTCCACTGGATGTTCTAATAGCATGTACTACCTCTTTTAGTCTATTTTTATATTGCACAATGTTCTCACCTTCTTTCATCTTCATATCATCAAATCGATCTCTTAGGCTTTCTGCTCTGGCTCTCTTAACATTCACATCTCCACTGTATATTAGAGTCAGCTTGTCCCACATCTTCTTAGCTGTATTGCAATCCTTGATGTCTTCAAATTCAGCATCGGTATAGGCAACAACTAGTTCCATCATAGTAATATTGTGTTCATGCCTATCCTTCATTTGATCAAGAGTTAAGGGACTAGTGGGTGGTTCAATGTAGCCATTCTCCATCAATTCCAGTGCAGAATTCCCAATTCCAGATATGTGCAACTTCATCTAGCTTTGCCATACCGTGAAGTTATCTTTGTTTAGCTTTGGCACTTCCCTCTTATATATCTTGAGACCTTTTTGCTGGAGTCCTTAAAACTCTATTCTGAGCAACCACAACTCTGATACCAATTTTTAGAATAATTGAGAGGGGGGTGAATCAATTATCCAGTCTCCCACAGTTTTCAAAATGAATAATCCAAAAAAATTCTACTACTTCTGCTACTCGGTAAGCATAAAATACTTTCACTATCTATGTTATTACCGATTGTCAGTCTAAAATTTATAATAGTTACTGATTAAATCTAACATGTAATATGCAAAGTATGATAACAAACAAATATCACAATAAACACATAACACAAGAGATTTAACATGGAAACCCTATGAAGGGAAAAACCACCTGGGATTGGCAACCCAAAATTGTTCACTCTTTTGAAGTGAGGTCGATGAAGACCCAACCCTGTTAAAGGTTACAAACACACTATTAGGTGTGACCTTGTTAGAGGATTTTAGACCAAAAGTTATCATCCAACCAATAGTCACTCTGGGGTTGACAGGATAACAATGTTCACTCTATGAATGAAACATCAAAAGACTTTCATAGTCCACTTGGTTAAGAGATTTGACTATGTACAATGGTTAAATATGTAACAGTGGATGATCTGCCTTAAAACAACTTCAATTTGCAGTTTACAGATCAATGTTTTGCTCATTCAAATATTTCTGATCAATATAACACTTCAGATTCAATACTATATCAACTTAATTTCCATCGGTAATTACTCTCTGTAGCTTAGTAATTGTTCTAAAATTTGGTTCTTATTAACCAGTATGATCAGAATGCATGAAAAATCCTTCATGCGATAATTGTGCAGTATATTCTTCTGGTTGTTTTTCAATAATGAAACCAATGTCTCTTATATAGACGAGTAAATCATTTTCTTTTCCTCCATCAGATTTTTCTGCTTAATCATATTCATAGATTTTTTCACTTTAAGCTTCCTCGGCTGATGTGTTAGTAACACGTTTTAATTTGCTCCATTAGATCCTTTTTGATTTATGTTAGCCATTGATCTCCATAAAAAACCTTATCTGTTACCTCGATTTCATACACTTTACAGCTCATCACTTTATCAACTAAACTGATCATTTAATTCGTTTCTATTTTGCTCGATTAGCAAAGAAATGTGTCAGTGAACACAAGCTTAGTTAACACTGCACTTGGTATACACTACATTTCATCAATGTCTACTAAAATGCTTTATTTACCAACAATACTGCTTTGTGTCTTTCAACTCTATTCTTCATCATAGATGAATGCAACATAATAAAGTCAATTTCATCAAGTCATAGACTCATCAACAAGTTACTCAGTGTATTCCTTATCCTCATCTGACATATACATCTTCCTCATGTAGATATTTCTATTCTTCATCTCTTTCACCTTTCTTCAGATTTGTCGGTATTGTAACTTTACAAGATAAATATTGTCAAGCTAGTTGACATCAATGACAACATAATACTGATTTGATCATCTTGCATATCTAATGATCAAATCCTCACTAATCTTAAATTATAGATTCTTCATTCAGGTTCTAAATCAATTGTAGTTCATCAAAATAATGAAGGTACCTGATATTGCCTAAAGTAATAAAGTTTTGACCCTAGGTTCAATCCAGTATGCTCATGTATGATCCAAAAACTACAAGGAAAGAAAGGATGGGGTTAGATCCAAAGCATCTAAGCAATGCCTAACACCCTATTAATTATCCTCATCTACAATTATGCATGTGCATAGTTAAGCCATACACTTCTAAAAGGAACTATGCTACCGAACATGTGCACTTAGGAACATGTGTAGTGTATAGGTGCTAGAATCCAAATGAAGCCCTACATTTATGTCTCTATGAACACCTGGTGAATCACTCTTCTAGCTATATTTATGTCTCTATGAACACTTGGTGAATCACTGTTGTGACTACATCATCCAAATAGTGCAAAAACAACATGAAATGTTTTTGTTCCTTCTGATGTTGGTATGGCATCATTTCCAAATGATGCATCCACAATAGTAACCCACCATGCCCATCAACACAAGGTAGACATGATCAAGCATAAGTAATGGAGGGGATGTTATCAAGGTCAAAGAAAGTGTGATTTGTAATTTTTGTGAATTCGAAGAGCTACCACGAAGATGACACTACACTTTTGTATGGCGTGAAGAGGGCATTCAAGTTTGGTATGCGCGGAGAGGCTGACACCGTGTGGGAAGAGGGCACTAGCACTTGAGGTAGGCATTCAAGCTTTGTCTTCTCATTAAATCAATTTCATTTTGATGGCATTTGTTGATTTAATGGCATAATATGAATGTTAATAGTGGCATTGTTTACATCTTAGCATTTGGAATGCTCGATGATCATTTCATGAGGAAATATCTTGATGGCTCGCGGGCTGCAAGCTAGGGCATCATGCATTGTTTATGAGCTCACTGTTTGATCACCTCATGTCCCTATTTGATTGGATGATGCTCTGTTTGTTATATTGAGTTTACATCATATATTTAGTCCTAATAAATATCTTATAAAACAACATAAAACTAACCCAAAATAATTTGTCTTAATAAAATCTTAATAAAACAATATATTTAGTCTTAATAAAATTTTATAAAATAACATATATTGTGTGAAGTGTTTGATCTTTCTTTATTTGTTTTGCTGTTGATATTCACTAGCTATGTGGTACTCCCCATTTATGATCATTTCATGAGGAAATGTCTTGATTGCTCATGGGCTGCAAGCTAGGGCATCATACATTGTTCATGAGCTCACTATTTAATAATGACATTGTTTACATCTTTTCATTTGGAATGCTTGATGACCAGTGAGCTTTGAGAGCTAGGGCATCATTTCTATTACCTTCAAGGCATTGTGTGAAGTGTTTGATTTCTCTTTATTTGTTTTGATGTTGATATTCACTATGTGGTACTCCCTATTTATGATCATTTCATGAGGAAATGTCTTGATGGCTCACGGGCTGCAAGCTAGGGCATCATGCATTGTTTATGAGCTCACTATCTGAGCACCGACCAATCAAATAGGGACATGAGGTGCTCAAACAATGAGCTCATAAACAATGCATGATGGCCTAGCTTGCAGCCCACGAGCCATCAAGACATTTCCTCATGAAATGATCATAAACAGGGAGTACCACATAGTGAATATCAATAACAAAACAAATAAAGAGAGATTAAACACTTCACACAATATATGTTGTCCTATAAGATTTTATTAAGACTAAATATAGTTTTTTATTAAGACAAAGTATTTTGGGTTAGTTTTATGTTGTTTTCTAAGATTTTATTAAGACTAAATATATGATGTAAACTCATGATTATACTTGATATATATAATACAATGGTATGTATAGTAGTATAATCTATACATTTGTGAGATGTGATTAATTCTAGCTATATGATATTTTGGGATTAAATTGGTGAGTTTGTATACTTTCTCTATTTTGAACTAACCTATGACTTCAAAGGAGGAATTATGAAATATAGTTGTAGGTAGTTATCTCTTCTATAATGATGGAGGAGTGAAAGGTAATGATAATTGAGGTTGCTTCTATTAGATCATACCTTAATACACTTACTATTTTTGAATTTGAGCTCAGGCATCATGCAATGTTATTGCATGCTTGCTGCTGGTGTACACCATATATTGTTTTATACACTATTTATTTCATTGAGACCATGAGCTTGGAATTTGTAATGTATTTTATGTTATTGGATCAATGCTACCATGTTGTTGAGGCTGTAGATGCATTGAATCACCACTACCATTCTTTTTTTATAGCAACAATATAATAAATAGAGAACCGACCAATCAAATAGGGACATCAGTAAGACATTTAATGCATTATTACTTCATCATGATGATAAAAATTTCATTGGCTCAAAGCACATAGAATGTGGGTAGATGCATTGAATCACCACTTCCATTCTATTTTGATGAAGATGAACTATGTTATAAAATTTCAAGGCATGAAATTTTATAACTGTACATATATTTTATAACTATACAATAGAAAAGCACCCACATGCCTTGATTGTTATTGGTCTATGAAAGGTTTTGGTTTGCCTTTCCCAATTGAGATGTCATCCTAAGATTCAAAAGGACCAAGGTAATAATAAGTATTGAACATAGATGCATGATTGTGGATCCTCAAGTAGGAGTTGTGATGCAAAGGAAGAAAACTTATATGGTTTTACCCACATAAGGACAATGGTTTCTTTCATCTTTCTTTCAAGTGCTCTTGAGTACTTTCCTTGGCCACTAGGCTTGGGAATCTTATAGGGGTTGAACCAAAATTATGAAGGCAATAAAGACACATAGAACAATAGGTTTGGGGACTTAGAATTATGTTCAATCCTTAGTAATGGTTTGGGGAACTAATTACTAGATGAGTGACTATAATACCCTAGTTTGCATTATTAGAGGATCTTGTTTAATTTGTGTTCATTTCATGCAAAGATACATGTAAAGGAAAATAAATTTTTGCATCTAAAGATTACATGTGTATATATGAAAAATAACTTGTATATACTATACAAGGAAAATAAATTTTAGAAGAAAATGCAAGAGTACAGACATACATAAGAGGATGAACATAAATAATAAGGGTGCCAGACATTGCCTAAAGTGATGAATTTTTGACCCGGGTATGAATCTAGTGTGCCCTTGTGTGATCCAGAACCTACAAAGAAATGAGAGATGGGGGTTAGATAAAAAATATCTAAGCAATGAACGACATCCTATTACTGATCCTTATCAACAATTATGCATGTGCATAGTCAAGCCATACACTTCTGAAAGAAAAACCATGGTACAAGACATGTGCACTCAAAAGAATGTTGCAGAGAGTAAATGGCTACATTTATGTTTTCATGAACACCTGGTGAGTCACTATTGTGACTACATCATTCAAACAATGCAATAGCAACACTAAATGTTGTTGTTTCATCTGGTGTTGCTGTGACATCATTTCCAAATGATGCACCCACAACAGTCACACACCATGCCCATCAGCACAAGGTAGTCATGAGAAAGCATGAGTAAGAAATGGAAGGAGCATACATCATCATCAAATCAGAGGAGAAAAGCATCAAATCTGCATATTAAGGGAGGAGTACATCATGGATTTCAAGTAAAGATCATAACATCACAACATGGTTGGAAGCCCCAAGGAGGTCCCATTGCATGGAGTGAGTAAGCCACATCAAAACAAAGAGGTACACAAATCTGCATCATCTATACATTAATACAATGGCATGAAGTATATTTGAATCTGCATTTTAAAGAATAATTAATAAAGCTGCATGATGCTAGTGAAATTAACAAAGGTATAGATCTAATGAAGTAATGAAGCTACCCACATTCTATGTGCTTTGAGCCAATGAAATTTTTATCATCATGATGAAGTAATAATGCATTAAATGTCTTCCTAATGTCCCTATTTGATTGGATGCTGCTCTGTTTGTTATATTGCTGCTATCAAAATAGAATGACAGTGGTGATTCAATGCATCTATAGCCTCAACAACATGGTGACATCGATCTAATAATAAAAAATACATTACAAATGCCAAGATCACTATCTCAATGAAATAAACAACGTATAAAATAATATATGGTGCACAACAACAGCAAGCATGCAATGACACCAATAACATTGCATGATGCCCAATCTCAAATTCAAAACAGTAAGTGTATTAATGTATGATCTAATAGCAACAACCTCATTGATCATTACCTTTCACTCCTTCATCATTATTGAAGAGATAACTACCTACAACTATATTTCATAATTCCTCCTTTGAAGTATGTATATATATATATATATATATATATATATATATATATATATATATATATATATATATATATATATATATATATATATATATATATATATATATATATATATATATATATCAAGTATAATTATGAGTTTACATCATATATTTAGTCTTAATAAAATCTTATAAAACAACATAAAACTAACCCAAAATACTTTGTCTTAATAAACTCTTAATAAAACAATATATTTAGTCTTAATAAAATCTTATAAAACAACATACATTGTGTGAAGTGTTTGATCTCTCTTTATTTGTTTTGCTGTTGATATTCACTATGTGGTACTCCCCAATTATGCTCATTTTATGAGGAAATATCTTGATGGCTCGTGGGCTGCAAGCTAGGGCATCAAGTATTGTTTATGAGCTCACTATTTGAGCACTAGCCAATCAAACAGGAACATGAGGTGCTCAAACAATGAGCTCATAAACAATGCATGATGCCCTAGCTTGCACCCTACGATCCATCAACACATTTCCTCATGAAATGATCATAAACAAGGAGTACCACATAGTGAATATCAACAACAAAACAAATAAAGATATATCAAACATTTCACACAATTCCTTAAAGGTAATAGAAACGATGCCCTAGCTCTCAAATCTCGCGGGTCATCAAGAATTCCAAATGAAAAGATGTAAACAATGCTAGTATTAAACAATGAGCTCATGAACAATGTATGATGCCCTAGCTTGCAGCCCACAAGCTATCAAGACATTTCCTCATGAAATGATCATAAACAGGGAGTACCACATAGCTAGAATATCAACAACAAAACAAATAAAGAGAGATCAAACATTTCAGACAATATATGTTATTTTATAAGATTTTATTAAGACTAAATATATTGTTTTATGAGCTCACTGTTTGAGCACCTCATGTTCCTATTTGATTGGTCAGTGCTCTGTTTGTTATATTGATGCTATTAGATCAAATAGGGACATTAGTAATAAAATAATACACTTACTATTTTGAATTTGAACTCATAAAGATTAAGATATCCCTATTTTATTGTTGATGTCCTTATTTACATCTTTTCATCAAATGACCCAAAAACATCAAGAATGGTCCTATATGGTCATTAATAGCCAACTTTCAGAAGAATATAAATGAATGCAAACATACATAAGTGGATGAACATAAATAATGAAGGTCCTATATGGACAATTCTAATGCTTTGCCATTACAACAATTGAGAATTCATCATTTGGTATATGAACAGGTGAAAAACATGTAGACATCTAGACATGTGTACTATGAGCTTTCCTGCAACAAATGGACTTGTGATGATTTTCACAATATAGTACATGTGTTGCAAGAAAGCTCAAAGTAATACTTAGGAAAATATGAATGTTCATCATCTATGCATATCAAAGTTTATCAGAGAAGGTATATGCACAACAAAACAAATAAAGACAGATCAAATACTTCACACAATGCCTTGAAGGTAATAGAAATGATCAAACACTTCAAAATAGGGACATCACTAATAAAATAGGGACATCAGTAATAAAATAATACACTTACTATTTTGAATTTAAGCTCATAAAGATTAAGATATCCCTATTTTATTACTGATGTCCCTATTTACATCTTTTCATCAAATGACCCAAAAACATCAAGAATGGTCCTATATGGTCACTAATAGGCAACTTTTAGAAGAATATGAATGAATGCAAACATACATAAGTGGATGAACATAAATAATGAAGGTACCAAACATTGCCTAAAGTAATGAAGTGTTGACTCAGGGTTCAATCCAGTATGCTCTTGTATGATCCAAAACCGGCAAGGAAGGAAAAGATGGGGTTAGATCCAAAGGATCTAAGAAATTCCTGGCACCCTATTACTGATCCTCATCTACAATTATGCATGTGCATAGTCAAGCCATACACTTCTAAAATGAACTATGCTACAAAACATGTGCACTTAGGAAACATATGCATGCAGTGAGTAAATCAAGACCAAAATGGACCAAAAAGTATGATGTCAAATGTGTTGTCAAGAAACACCTCATGGGCTATGAGTCAACATGGTATATATGTTGTTTATACAAGATCAGTAATTGGACATCTGCAACCTCAAAAATATGGAAATATCAATCCAATAATAGGAAATACATTACAAATGCCAAGCTCATGGTCTCAATCTCAACCTCAAGTGTCAGTGCCCTCTTCCCACATAGTGCCAACCTCTTCGCACATGAAAAACTAGAATTCCCTCTTCGCACCACTCAAAAGTGCAGTGCCATCTTCGCGATAGCTCTTTGAATTCACAAAAATTACAAATGACACTTTTTTTTTCTTTTTTTTGTTTATAACCAAAGGGGTGTCACAGGTTCAAAATAACCTATGACTTCAAAGGAGGAATTATGAAATATAGTTATAGGTAGTTATCTCTTCTATAATGATGGAGGAGTCAAAGGTAATGATCAATGAGGTTGCTGCTATTAGATCATACATTAATACACTTACTATTTTGACAACAATAACATTGCATGATGCCTGAGCTCAAATTCAAAATAGTAAGTGTATTATTTTATTAATGATGTCCCTATTTTATTACTCATGTCCCTATTTGATCTAATAGCATCAATATAACAAACAGAGCACCGACCAATCAAATAGGGACATGAGGTGCTCAAACAGTGAGCTCATAAACAATGCATGATGCCCTAACTTGCAGCCCGTGAGCCATCAAGACATTTCCTCATGAAATGATCATAAACGGTGAGTACCACATAGTGAATATCAACAACAAAACAAATAAAGAGAGACAAACACTTCACACAATGCCTTGAAGGTAATAGCAATGATGCCCTAGCTCTCAAAGCTCGCGGGTCATCGAGCATTCCAAATGCAAAGATGTAAACAATGCCATTATTAACATTCATATTTTTCCATTAAATCAACAAATGCCATCAAAATGAAATTGAGTTAATGAGAAGACAAAGCTCGAATGCCTACCTCAAGTCATGGCTGCCATATAAAGATCAAATGCTAAGGAACTATCTTATAAAATTTCATGCCAAATTTCAAGGCATGAAATTTTATCACTGTACATATATTTTCTTTGAATCCCCCACATTTTAAACTCAATGCTAAGGAGAAAAAAGTATCATGTCAAAAAGTATAAAATTTCATGTCTTGAAATTTTATAACATAGTTCCTTAGCAGCTGCCATATGAAGAGTAGTGCAAAGTGGCAACTTTCCCATTTTACCATAGTTAGGGCCCTCTTTTACCATGCTTTATGAGCTTTATGTTTTTTTTAAGTGAAGAAAAAGATTATCTTAATTTGTTATGTTTAAATTTTATTCATTTTATGATTTTAAAAATTGAAATAAAAAATATAAACTTTTAAGAAACTTTTACATCTTTTCATCAAATGACCCAAATGTTAGAAAGTAAAGTCCACCAAGATAACTGAGAGGGGGGGGGGGGGGGGGGGGGGTGTGAATCAGTTATCAGATAATTATAACCTTTATCAACTTCAACAACATTTAACCATGTAAGCAATGTAATTACCAACCATAGAAAGATATTCATACACAATGACACAATAACATAAGATATGCTGACTAGGGAACCTCTTGATTAAAGAGTAAACCCCCGTGGGAATGATGCCCAAAAAAGATGCACTAATATAAATATTCCTTGTAAAAGGATGGACTCTATTAGGAGTCTTATGAAATATATTTAGTACATATGAATCCCTATTAGGAGATTTTGAATCCCTGTTAAAAGATTCTAACCCTGTTAGGAGTTATGGAAGACAGAAAGACCCATTGCCCAAATAGCTTCAGGGTAAGATCACTGAACACATTGTCCAAATGACCTTAATATTATTTAGTATAATAATATGAAATATTTTACCTCCTTACTATGCCAAACCGCACTCACTGCTACACCAGATCTCAATTCTAGATCTCTGTACTTCGCATGTCTTCCTTCACAATTTTGCTTTCACAACTTCATTAGCTCTTTTCTTCACTTCATGCTTACATTCGCATTCAACCATACCATGCTCACATTTATTTCACATTACTACTACTACATTCAATAAAGAAAAACATTCCTTCCTTTATACCACACTCAAATAATTACAAATGAGTCAGCACGCAAATACAAAATAAAAGTTTCCACACGCTACATCAAAATTACACAAAACTGTTAGCTTCCAAATATAATAACTCTTCACTCATGTGACCTCACAGTTTGTGCTATGAACCAAATCAATATCAATGTGTCTCAACCTTCCCTTTAACTGCACAAAATCAGATTCCATCCCAATTAGGAGATATCATCCAATTTCCACAAACCGCTACTCAGGAACACTGCCTGAATACTGCTTCCACCAAAATTCTCATAGCTTCTATGAATAAATGAATTACTATCTGCACTCTTAACCATAGAAAAATAACATATCAAAGAATATAACCTCAACATCACATAGCTCCAACTGCAATATCCCACGTGTGCTAATCAAAACACTGTCTGCATCTCTGCTAGTCTCCAGAGGATCACTATGTTGACATCAATGACAATCATATTCATGAATGCAACAACAACTACTATAGAATGACTGCCAACATCTAGCATTCATTCCTAACACCAAAAACATCAAGAATCATTATATATGGTTTCTAATAGCCAACTTTCAGAAGAATATGAATGAATGAAAACATACATAAGTGGATGAACATAAATAATGAAGGTACCATACATTGCCTGAAGTAATGAAGTGTTGACCCGAGGTTCAATTGAGTATGCTCTTGTATGATCCAAAACCTGCAAGGAAGGAATAGATGGGGTTAGATCCAAAGGATCTAAGCAATTCCTGGCACCCTATTACTGATCTTCATCTAAATTATGCATGTGCATAGTCAATCTATACACTTCTAAAATGAACTATGCTATAGAACATGTGCACTCAGGAAACATATGCATGCAGTGAGTAAATCAAGACCAAGATAGAGAAAAAAGTATGATGTCAAATGTGTTATCAAGCAACACCTCATGGGCTGTGAGTCAACATGGTATATATGTTGTTAATATAAGATCAGTAAAAGGACATTAACAACCTCAACAACATGGCAATATTAATCCAATAACAGGAAATACATTACAAATGCCAAGCTCACGGTCTCAATGAAATAAATAGTGTATAAAACAATATATGATGCCCGAGCTCAAATTCAAAATAGTAAGTGTATTAATGTATGATCTAATAGAAGCAACCTCATTGATCATTACCTTTGACTCCTCCATCATTATAGAAGAGATAACTACCTACAACTATATTTCATAATTCCTCCTTTGAAGTCATAGGTTAGTTTAATTACTAGACAATGAGCTGATAGGAGTTTCGAATAGATTTGAATAAAAAATAAGAGTATTGAATTTTATTTGTTCCTATTGTGATTTCAGGGGAGAAGAAGGCTAAGACCTTTTCAGTAGATTAGGGTGGTGTATATAGCTTGTAAGTTTATACGTTTGCACTTTTTTGTTTGAGGCTTAATTATGTTAGTTTTTAAATAGAAAGATTTTTCTTTCTTATTTCAAATTCATTCCTTCATATGTCATACCTGATGCACAATGAATTCATAAGAGTTTCGAATAGATCATTTGAAGAAAAACTAAGAGCATTGAATTTTAACTATTCTTATTGTGAATTCAGGGGAGAATAAGGCTAAGATCTTTATAGCTGATCTTGTGTGGGCAAGGTACAAAATTTATTCTTGTCACAATCTAAAACTGTTTGGAGTTGACTTCAGCTCTTCATCATAGAAAGAGATCTATAATTTACAGATCATTGTGACAAGTATTTTTAATTCAAATTTATGACTAAGTGTTACAACTAAGAAATGTAAATTAGGTTGACTTCCAAACACGATAGGCAACTTTAGCATATCATGTTTGATGAAAATAATAATGAAATTTGGCATGTGCGGGTAAAGGAATCATGCGGTCATCATTTTGTTTGGGCTATGGTTTTCATGTATAGTGTTTGTAAAAGTTTTCATCCTTAAACTAAACCTATCCTTTCTAGTATCCAGATTATTGATGCTTATATTGGTATTAATTTGGATGCTAGTTCTCGTGCTCTTTGGTGCCTTTCCATGCTTTTTTTGGTGTTGAGTTTTTAACTTGCTAACCTCTTTGTTCTATCATCATCCTCTATGATTTCGGATGCTATATTTTCCCAAGTCTGGTTGGTGCCTTATTTTCCCCTCTTTGGTTCCATCTTGCTTACATTAAGAGTTCATTTTGTCTCTGATTAGGGCACTATTTCTCCTTGTCTATATTCTTTTGGGGTCTGATCTATTGTAGTTGTTTCTGTTTTCTTTGAATCATTGTTTACAATTACTTTTGATGCAATATTTGTGTGAAGAACAAGAAAAAAATGGTGAATGAGTGTATTTGACAAAGATAAACATGGCACATTTTGTTGGGCTAATTGGGTTGGCCTGGTACCATTTACATGGCCTGGCCAGATATTAAACAGTGAGCTCATGAACAATGCCAGTATTAAATAGTGAGCTCATGAACAATGTATGATGCCCTAGCTTGCAGCCCACAAGCCATCAAGATATTTCCTCATGAAATGATCATAAATGGGGAGTACCACATAGTGATTATCAACAACAAAACAAATAAAGAGAGATCAAACACTTCCAACAATGCCTTGAAGGTAATAGAAATGATTCCCTAGCTCTCAAAGCTCGCAGGTTATCAAGCATTCCAAATGAAAAGATGTAAACAATGCCAGTATTAAACATTGAGCTCATGAACAATGTATGATGCCTAGCTTGTAGCCCGTGAGCCATCAAGACATTTCCTCATGAAATGATCATAAACGGGGAGCACCACTTAGTGAATATCAACAACAAAACAAATAAAGAAAGATCAAACACTTCACACAATGCCTTGAAGGTAATAGCAATGATGCCCTAGCTCTCAAACCTCATAGGTCATCAAGCATTCCAAATGAAAAGATGTAAACAATGCTAGTATTCAATAGTGAGCTTATAAACAATGTATGATGCCCTAGCTTGCAGCCCGCAAGCCATCAAGACATTTCCTCATGAAATGATCATAAATAAGGAGTATCACATAGTGAATATCAACAAAAAATCAAATAAAGAGAGATCAAACAATTCACACAATGCTTTGAAGGTAATAGGAATGATGCCCTAGCTCTCAAATCTCGCAGGTCATTGAGCATTCCAAATGCTAAGATGTAAACAATGCGACTATTAACATTCATATTGTGCCATTAATTGAGTTAATGAGAAGAAAAATCTCGAATGCCTACCTCAAGTACTAGTGCCCTCTTCCCACATGGTGTTGGCCTCTTTGCACATGCCAAACTTGAATTCCCTCGTTGCACCATGCAAAAGTGCAATGTCATCTTCACGGTAGCTCTTCGAATTCACAAAAATTACAAATGACACTTTATTTTTCTTTTCTTTTTTGTTTATAACCAAAGGGGTGTCACAATTATGACATCAGCATCACTATTATGACACCATCGGGGGCATTTGCAAAAAAAAACACAAAAAACAAACACAAATTGTAGTGGCATCACAAATTGGCATTGAAATTCGACCCCAAATGTTGTAGTGGTATGCCACAGGGTGTAGCGATGTATGGTTGCATTTAGGTTGATAGATCACTATGGGGGCCCGTGGTCAATTTCAGGATAGCTTGCTAGGAGATAGAGCAGCTGGGTCATCTCCCATGGGATATGAGAGGTCATATTATTGATGGTAGGATGACCGATGATTATGCAGATTGGTTCGCTCAGAACCTGTTTCTAAGGTTTACAGATCCAGTTGAGAGGGTACCAAGTATTGATGAGGAGTTTGATGATGGTGGAGGGGATGGAGGTGGGGATGGGGATGGTGGTAGGGGTGGTAGGATATGAGCTCATTGGGGATGAATAGGTCATCGAGTAGTCAGAGCAGGCATAGTTTTGATACCAATTATTGCTACTACTCCCATTCTTCCTAGGGTTGGTGTTTAGATGAGGGGTTAGGGTGTGGATAGGGTTTTACATTGGGTTTCCATGGATCTGAAAACTAGATAGGGCCATCGCCAGGCTAGACATCAGTGAAAAATGGATGCCTAGGCTACATAGGCTTTACTAGATTAGGCACAAGACATGCACCTCCACAAGTTATCCTACCAACTGTTCCATAGGCTCCTCCAGCACAGGCTCCTGCTTCTACTTCTATGCCAGCTTCTTCATCTCATCCATCTTCTTCTTCCTTCATTCCTTCTTTATCTATTCCATCTTCATCCATGCCATCTTCTTCTATGCATCCACAAAAGACTCCTTCTACACAGGTTCCTAGTTCAGAGGCTCTGGCAACTGCATTAGACATTTAAGCCTTACAGTCAGATGTGTCTCAGATTAGGTAGCAGGTTAGCCAGCTTAGTAGTATGATGCAGACATTCATGGCTATTATGGGTTAGCATGGGATATAGGCTAGTTCAAGCCATCCTCCTGATACTAGTCCTGGTCTTGATGGTGCTCATGGTGCTGGTGGTTTAGCCAGTTGATCTATTGCGATGATATAGATATATATTATTTATTCATTGATGATGTATATGATCTCATTTTTTTTATTGAGACATTGGACTCTGCTATATTCTTTTGATTAGTTGATGTTCTTTATTTGTTATACGTTGATACTTTGATGGACTTTGATTTCCTGTTGTTTTATGATGATATCATAGACTTTGATTATTAGTTTGATAGATTTACTTTATGTGATGTCATCATGTATTGGACCTCATTTTTTAGGTGTTTTACTATGATATGTAGATCTACATGATTTTATCTCCTATATGCTTTGTTTTATGCTTTTCAAAATGCAATTTTATGATATGGATGCACATGTTCTATTTATGCTTAAATGGTTGTCTTATGTATGATATAGAATAGATGAATGGATGCATTATGGATTTAATGATGTGATTTATGATATTTAATGCTTTATGGATGCAAATGATACCTAAATGTTTTGGATGATGATGTAATGATTTAATGCGATGTAATTTGTTTATGGATATATTTATTTGGATATTAATGCAATAGATTTATGGTATGCAAATGTGATGTAACATGTTATGGACCTATATGATGTAATGAATAATAATTATGGATTTTAATGATTAATGATCTAAATGTTGCATGTGATATAGATGAATGATGAATGTAATGATATTTAGTGATAATGCAATGGATTTAAATGAATAATGTAATGTGCAATGTTTCCTAATGAAATGATAGGCACCTAATGATGAATTTATATGAATGATTTAAAGAATGCATACTAAATGGGATGGATTTTAAATGAACACAACCTAATGCAATGTTATTTAATGAAAGATAATGTTTAAAATGAATGAAACCTAATGCAATGTCCCTTAATGAATTGGATCTAAATGATGAATGCACCCTAATGCAATTAACTTGATGTAAGATGATGTAAGCTAAATGTAATGAACTTATATTAGAATGAATGAAAACTAATATAACAAATCTAATTGATACTTCTAGGATGAAAAGTCCTAAATGAATGCAACATAACATGAATCTAACAAATGCTCATGAACTAAAGTAATGCACCTTTCTTTTTTATTTTGATTTTGGATTTCCAACACATTCGATCACATAGAGTTTTTTATGCTTATTTGATTTTTGATCTGACTACACCCCCTTTCTATTTTCCTCTTGCAATTTAGTTCTTAGACTAAGAAAGGCAAATACATTAAATGCATTTAATCTAAGATGTATGCAACTAACTGTAACTATTCAAAAATTTGGAGCTTATATTCATCATTGAGCAGTTTTTGGAATCCCGATTTTAGTACAACCATCACTAGTTCAACTATGATGATATGAATACTTCTTTCACCTCTTTTGTTGCTTTCCCATCCTATGGTATGACTATCATTGATTGAAGTCAATCATGAGAGTGCGAATACCAATTTTTTCAAATTCTATGTTGCAAGTGGATTTTGGTATTATGATATTGAACATCAAAATATCCAAGGTATCCTTTTGCATAAACAAACAAAAATATTAGTTTCATCATATGCACAAGTCCTCGATGATTCTTTAATGATCATGTCCTTAGAAAAATAATACATGCTTTAAAACTTTGATTTTAAGATAGTCATTGAGAAATCCATAAAATATCATGCTTTCATCATAGCTTGTCTAGTTTAAAAACTTTCATCAATTTGCTAGAAAGACATGATTTCATCAATCAAGTCAACACTTTAAATTTTTTTACAATGTTTCTCAAATCCATATTTCATGTATATTTCCATCCATTTCATACTTTTGATCCTGATAAAGATAGGGTCGTGTAAGATCTAGGATCAAATTTTGCGTTTGGTTCAAATTGGATTAGAGTTAGGATTTGATTGAGTGTTTCACTTGCATTTTTGATGAATTGATTCGATGAATGATTAGAATTTTATTTTGATGAATCCTTCCTCCTTTAGAATAGATTTCCCCCAGTTTGATGTGATGATGTTTGTGGGACTTAGGACAATTTGCATATTAGGTGACCAAAATCTTTAGGTATTTGCAAATGCAACTGTGGGGTTTTATTATGCAATATATACAAATGCTGGTGGATGCAATATTTACAAGGATGAATGCTAGGTATGTGACTGACTTGGACTTTCAATGGAACTTGTTTACTAGGTTTTCACCGATTGAATGGATCTTTCTTTCTTTTTCTATTTTTAAAGCCTTTTTTCCTTTTTTGCTACCAAGGCGCCTATTTACTAGGTTTTCACCAAGGCACTTTTGCTCTTTTTTGATTTCTTTTGTATTTTCTCATTTTTCAAATTTTTTTCTCTTTGATTATCACCAAGGCACCTATTTTATAGGTTTTCACCAAGACAACATCTTTTTGAAGATCATATATAAATGTTTTTGGCTTTCTTCATGCTCAATTTTCCACTATTTTTGGTCTTTTCTGCATTTCTGATTTGTTTGCTCTTTTATGTTTTTCAATTTTTTATTATTTTCAAGATCTCTTTTGACTATATATAATAAATATGATGCTTTCCATTTGATATTTCTGATGCTTTTCCTCTCTCTGTATCTTTTTCATCTGCTTCATGTGTTGAACCTTTTTAGATGAATGCTATTGATAGGTTCTTGCAACTCCTCTCCATCACAATCAGCTAGCTTATAGGTTCCTATCCCAAAAGATGAAGTGATTACAAAAGGTCCTAACAAGTTTGCTTCTCATTTTCCTTTCTTTTCTCTTTCTGCCTAATTCTTGGGATTTTCTTGCAAAACTAAGTCACCTATTTGGAATGTTCTTGACTTGATATGCTTGTTATAGGTCCTTGACATTTGGTTTTGATATAATTTTAAGTGATCAAATGCTTGTTGATGTTTCTCATCTAGCAGTTCTAGTTCATGCAACCTAGCAACCCTATAATCTTCCTCACTTATCAAACCATGTAGAGATACTCTTAAAAATGGAAGTTCTACCTCCAAAGGTAAAATTGAATCTGTTCCAAAGACTAAAGAAAATGTTGTAGCTCCCGTTGCCATTCTGATACTTTTCCTATAAGCCCACAAGGTCGGGTTTATTTTTATATGCCAATCTCTACCTAAATTGTCCACAGTTCTCTTCAATATTTTTGAGATGTTTTTATTCATTGCTTCGGCTTGTCCATTACCTTGGGGGTAATATATTGATGAAGAATGATGTATCATTTGAAACTTTGTGCATAAATCCTTTAAATCCTCATTCTTGAAGTGTTTGGAATTTTTTGTTATGATGGAATGAGGTACACCATATCTACATATTATGTGGTTTAGAATAAATAAGGATATCTATTTTCTCGTGGTAGTTGATAAGGGTACAACTTCCACCCATTTGGTGAAGTACTCTGTTGCAGTGATGATAAATTTATGACCATTTGAAGATGGTGGTTGAATCATTCCTATCAAATCTAGACCCCATTAATAAAATGGCCAAGGTGTCGTCATGGGATGAAGCTCTTGTGCCGAAACATGGATCAAGTTTCCATGATATTGACACTTTCTACAAGTTTTAGCAAAGTGACAAGCATCTTTTTCCATGGTAGGCCAAAAATATCCTATCCTAAGAAGTTTCTTAGCTAGGGTCAAACCATTCAAATATGACCCAAATATCCCCTCAATAATTTCTCATAAGGCTACATCTAATTCCTCTTTCTCTAGACATCTTAGAAGCATTCCATCTAGGCTCTTACGATACAATGTGTTAGATATTAAGTTATAATGAGAGGCTTGGCATATGAAGCTTTTCTTTGGGTTCCTATTTTGATCTATGGGTAGGATTGTTAGGAATGAATGCTAAATTTTTGGCAGCCATTCTATAGTAGTAGTTGTTGCATTCATGACTATGATTGTCATTGATGTCAACACAGTGACTTACCGGAGACTTGCAGAGAAGCAGACAATGTTTAGATTAGCGCATGTGGGATATTGTAGTTGGAGCTATATAATGTTGAGGATATACTCTTTGATATGTTATATGTTTATGGTTAAGAGTGTAGACAGTAATTCATTTATTCATGGAAGTTATGAGCATTTTGGTGGAAGCAGTATTTAGACACTGTTCCCGAGTAGCGGTTTGTGGAAATCGGATGATATCTCCTAATCGGGATGGAATCTAGTTTTGCATAGTTAAAGGGAAGTTGAAGACACATTGTTAGTGATGTGGATGAAAACACAAACTTTGAGGTCACATGAGTGAAGAATTATTGTAGTTGGAAGCTGACAGTTTTGTGTAATTTTGATGTAGCGTGTGGAAACTTTTATTTTGTAATTGTATGTCGACTCATTTGTAATTACTTGAGTGTGGTATAAAGGACTGAATGTTTTTCCTTCTTGTAATATGGTTTAGAAATGGTGGAACTTGGTTGGATGTGTTGATGTATGCATGAAGTGAAGAAAAGAGCTAATGCAGTTGTGAAAGCGAATTTGTGAAGGAAGACATGCGAAGTACAAAGATCTAAAATTGAGATTTGGTGTAATAGTGAGTGTGGTTTGGCATAGTTAGAGAAGAGGTAACATATTATTCTATTGAGTAATACAAAGATCAGTTGGACAGTGTGTCTAGTGATCTTACCCTGAAGCTGTTTGGGCAGTGGGTCCTTTTGTCTTTCATAACTCTTAATAGGGTTAGAATCTTTTAACAGGGATTCACAATCTCCTAACAGGTATTCATATGTACTAAATGTATTTCATAAGACTCCTAACAGAGTCCATCCTTTCACAAGTAATATTCATATTAGTGCATCTTTTGTGGGCATCATTCCCACCGGGGTTTACTCTTTGATCAAGAGGTTCCCTAGTCAACATATCTTGTGTCATTGTGTTATTGTGTATGAATATCTTTCTATGGTTGGTAATTATATTTCTTACATGGTTTAATGTTGTTGAAATTGATAAAAGTTATAATTATCAGATAATTGATTCACCCCCCCCCTCTTAGTTATCTTGGTGGACTTTACTTTCTAACAAGGATTTGGTCTTTTAAGTAGGTATAAATGTCTCCATACAAAGGTGATTCATGTGTGGTTAGGAAAAAAATGGTATGAGGATGGGTGGGGTCAAATGTAGGTTGCTCAACTTCTTCTACTAGGAATTCATATATGGTGCTTTGATCTGGTATTTGGAGAAGTGATGCAAAAGTTTCCATTGCATCTGTTGCTTTATTCTTCTCTCTTGGGACTTTCTCAAATGTTATGAGAGTGAAATATGATGCAGGAGCATCCTGGGTGTAAGAGAAATGTTACATCTCCCAAAAATATTTATGTTTTTGTATTCAATAAGGGCTATCTTGTGCAGAGCTACTATTTATGGAAACTTGATATTTTTATTAAGTTGGTCATCCAATCTCAGAATGTTTTGATTTCTTCCCTAGAGGTTCATTTTGGTCATATTAGCCTGCCAGTAAAGTTTCATTGACAGATCAAGTCTAGCTTTGTAGATATTGAAGATTTTTGGTATTGGCAACATGGTATAAAAACTTTGAACTCAGTTTTAAAGGCTTTTGAGGCCCCGACTAAGGTAAAAAATTTGGGTTATAGGCACTTGCATGAGTCAAGCCTATAGAGCACTTCGTGGCCTTTCTGGAATGGGTTCATAGTAGCCAATTAGGTCAACTGGCGATGACTTATGGTCTTCAGAAGTTGGGTCACCTAAAATAGCGGAAAATGATTTTCCTTCAAAAATTTTGTTTGGGTTTAAAAATTTCTTTTGAGTTGACTTTGATGTAATAAATTTTAAAATAAAATAATTCTAGGTTCGGTCGGCCTTGTTGGCTAAAATTATGGAACCTTCCCAAGTGGTGGAAAATTGCCTATATAAGGAAGGCTGTAGTGTTGTCTTAGGCAGTTCAGGACAGTTGTGGGTAGTAGATCAGGGTATTGATTCAAGGATTTGTCCTATAGAATATTGTAAGGGAATGCCCATGTGGCTTTACATAATGTAATTCTAAAAGTTTGTAATTCCACATTTGTGGAGATAATAAGAAGCCCATTTTCTATTCTTGCAAATTGTTGTTGTTTCTCTGTTTCTATTATGTGTTTGTTGTATTAAGGGGAGCACCCTTCATCAAAATATTTCTTAATATTCTCAACCATAGTTTTGTATGGTATCAACTTGTCAACTTTAGTAATATATTCATCATTAATTTGATTGATAGCTAATTGTGAATCTCCATAAACTTGTAGCTCTGTCACTTTCCATTCTAATGCTAGTTTTATCCCAATGACCAATGCTTCATATTTTGCTATGTTATTTGTGCATGGAAATAACAATTTATATGATTTTGGAATGGTAGATCCTTGAGGAGTAATCAAAAGTATGCCTACTCCTGATCCATGTTGTGTGTATGAACCATCAAAATATAATTGCTATGTTTTTGCTTCAACATTCACAATTTCAGAATCTGGAAATTCCACTTGTATTGGATGTTCATCTTGTAATGGCAATTCTACTAACTGATCAGCTATCACTTGGCCCTTGATAGATTTACAATCCACATATTCTTTGTCAAATTCACTTAGCACCATTTCCCATTTGGCTAATCTCCCATTCAATGTTGTCTTGCTAAGAAGACACTTCAAGGGATCAATCTTTACAATGAGTCGAATCTTGCAGGATAACATATAATGGCATAGTTTTTGGGAAGAAAAAACTATGGCCAACCATGCTCTTTCAATGAATGTATAATTCAACTCATATTTCACTATAGTTCTGCTTATGTAGTAGATGGATTTTTCTTTTCTTGATTCATCTTCTTGTGCCAAGAGTGCCCCTAATGATTGTTCAGTTGTAGAAATGTATAGAATCAAAGGCTTTCCTCTTATAGGTGGCATCAAAGTTGGAGGGTTCATTAGATATTTCTTTAAGATATTGAAGGATTCTTCACATTTCTCATCCCATTTGAAAACTATGTCCTTATGAAGGAGTTGAGTGAAATTATGACACTTTTATGCCAATTGAGATATGAATCTTCATATGGATTGGCTCCCACCTTGAAGAGATCGCATCTGACTTATGTTTCTAGGTGCCCCCATTTCGATGATGGCTTTGACTTTGGTGGGGTCTACTTCTATTCCTTTTGTTGAAACAATGTACCCTAATAGCTTTCCTGATTGAACACCAAATGCACACTTTTTTGGATTTAGCCTTACTTTGAATTGCTCCAATCTTACAAATATTTTCTCTAAGATGGGTAGATGTTCTTCTCTTGAGTGAGAATTAGCAAGTATATCATCTACATAGTACTCCATGAACTTGTGCATCATGTCATGGAATATAGTCATCATGGCTCTTTGATAGGTTGCTCTGACGTTCTTTAGACCAAAAGGCATAACATTCCAATAGAATGTCCCCCATGCACATGTAAATGTCATTTTGTCTTGATTTTTAGGTGCTATTTTTATTTGATTATAGCCACTAAAACCATCCATAAGTGAGAAAATTGAATGTCCTGCTATCATATCTATGATGACATCTATGCTTGGTAAAGGAAAGTCATCTTTAGAGCATGCAAGATTGAGATCCCTAAAGTCCATGCAAATTATGATGGACTTTTCTTCTTTTGAAACTAGCACAATGTTTAAAATCCATTGGGCATAGTCAATGGCTCTTATAAACCCAACTTTCAGCAATTTTTCTAACTCCACTTTTACAAGTAAAGCTATGTGTGGATGTATCTCTCTTAATTTCTGCTTAACTAGTTTTACTCCTCTTATGTTCAAATGATGCATAATTAAATTTGGATCCAATCCTAGCATATCATCATACGACCATGAAAAATTGATTGTTTTTCCTTGAAAATTTTGATGAAGTCTTTTCTTTCTTCTCTAGATAGAGATGCTGCTAAGTGTATGATCCTTGGCTCTGATTTTGACCCAATGTTTACTTTTTCTATCAGCTCAATCAAGATAGGAGATATTTCTTCATAGTGCTTAGGTAAAGTATCCAAACTGCCTTCCTTAGTTGCCTCTATTGGGTTTTCACCATTGGAATCATTCTTTATTTCTTTCTCTTTTTGATCTAATGTTTCCACAATGTGGTTTTCAACATTATATTCTTTCCATTTTTTATTTATTTATTTTTTTTCATTTTTTGTTGAATTAGGAGTTTGGATACTTTCGTTTGTCACATCTTTTTGATATTCCATGGTAGAAGAAGGTTCAACCGCATTTAGGTATTGTGACACCAAGTTATCATTCAAAAATGTTGGGAGGATAGTAGGCTCAGTGGAACCCCATTCGATTAATTTTAGATAGATGAGGGTCAAAGGATCAATGCCTTGGTTTAGTCCAATGGGGTTTAGGGACATGACTTTGTTTGAAGGTTTGAACATTTTATCACTTAAGTCTATAACATGTTCCTCTTCAAGATGCTCTAGAGATCTAGGGTCAAAATCTTCCTCGCTAGAATCCTCTAAGGTTTTCGTTGGGTAAAAATCTCATGGATTAAACATAATGTTAGATTCTTCCATATCATATCTCCATGATGGTACATAGGGCTCTCCTAACTATTTATTTATTTTAATTTCTTGAATTGGGACATTATCTAGGACCACTTGGCTTGAGCTTGAGGCTTGATTCTGATTTGATTCTGAAATCGATTCTTTCCCTTTGCTAGGAGTGTAAGTATGAATGACATCAATACCTTTATCTTGACATGATTCATTTGAAAATGTATCCCATTCCCAATCATTCAAGTCTTCATCACTTTGTGACCCCAATTGTAATATTTGATCATAGACCCTAAGATAATTATTTTGAGTATACCCTTGTTCTAGGTATCCTAATCTAGTCTTTTCTTTGCTATCTCTCCATGTCATCTCAATGAGTTTGATGATTCCTTCATTTCTAGTTCCCAAAGGTCTTTGTCCTTTATATCCCATCTTTTGCATGATTTGAAATCCTTTCCCATATTGATGTTTGGGAATGCTTACATTTTGGATGCGTTCTTCATGTGCACTTGATTCCTCATCCTTATATGACCAATTTGGGATTTCATTGTCTTCTTCCTCCATAAATTAAGATGTATTCACCCTCAAAAAGTGATCATTGTATTTATGAGGTAGATTAGACGGCTCTCCATATGATTTTGGAGATAAGGGTAGGTCCATCATGGATAAGCAGTATTCACCTACACCTTTTTGTTTGATTTGACATTATTTTTCAAAGTTTTTCATCATATGGTCCATTTTTTGGTAATGAGCCTCCTTGGTGTAGATTTGAACATATTTATCTTGGTCTTCTTTCTTTTTCTCAAGAGTACTCTCCTCACTAACCTTTCCCTTTCCTTTTTTCGATGTAGTTAGGTTAGTAGAACTTTGAGTATTTTCAACAACAATTTCTTCCCTTTCTTCTTTTTCTTTTCCCTTTAAAGATGGAATATATTTAGAACTTTTTCCTTGCTCTATTCTTTGGGGTATGGACCCTTCTACATTATGTGGAACTAAGGAATCATTGATAGGCTTCATGTTATTGTAATATTGAAAGGGGTTTGAGTCCCCACTTACCATGATCTCTTGTCCTAGATAGGGGAATTTAAGACATTGATGGTAGGTCTATGATATGGATTGCATTTCATGGATCCACGACCTCCCTAATAAGATATTGTAAGTCATCTTTAGGTCAAGGTCTTGACAAATGGTGTCTTTTTGCATTGGTCCAACTCTAATAGGAAGTGCTATGACTCCTTTGGAAGCTCTCTCTTCATCATCATAGGCTTTTATAGTTATCTTTTTCTTTGGGTCAATAGCCTCCTCAGAAAATCCTAAGGCTTTTACCAAGTTTAGGGTACAAATATTCAAGCCAGCTGCTCCATCAATGAGGACTCTTTTCACTCTATGCTTATGAATTAGGACCTCTGTATGCAAATGAAAGTTTTGTGGGTGATTTAATGACATGTCATCTTGCTCTAAAAAAGATAGGCAATGATGTGCAATAAGATGTCCCACCATGATTTGAAATTTGTCTACCTCTAAATTTAGAGGCACATTAGTCTCTACCAAGGCTTTTTCTAGAATCTCCTTATGAGTTGGTGAGAGCTTGAGTAGTTCTAGAATAGAGATTTAAGTAGGGGTTCATTGTAATTGGTCTACCAAATTATATTGTTTTGATGATGAAGATGAAGCTTGATTTGGTAGAACAATTCTTGGGGCATTTCCAGGTAGAGTAATTTTTTAAGTTTGCCCCCTAGTTACAACATTAGATGTTGCTTCCCTTGATTTCTCTTTCACCACAATAACATTTATGGTGTTTTCATCACCATTTAAAGCATTAATTGTGTTATCATAGGTATGGGAAAAATTGATCTTCTCATTACCTCTTTTATTATTTTGATTGGTGTTTGATAACTGACCCTTTTCATGGTTTAGAAAGGGATTTTTGAAGGCCATATGATCCTCATTGTTTTGAGGTCCTTCTACCTTGATTGTCCCATCATCAATTAGATCTTGCACCAAATGTTTCAACTTCATGCACTTGTTGGTTTTATGGCCCTTATTGCGATGGTATTCACAATGGTGAGAATCATTCCAGCAATTTGGTTTAACTCGGGGCTCATATGGTGTTAATATGATTTAGAAAAATAGAGAGGGGAGGTGAATCAATTGTTCTTAGGTCCTGATGTATAAGACAAACTTAAATTTTTTTCCTTAAATCAGATCCAATAACCAAAACAAACTCGTTCATCACTGATTCAATAATAGAAACATCTAACAATGTAATCCACTAGCCAGCTGTAACTTAACTTGTAAAACATAGAAATGTTCAAACCAAAACATTCACACAACTATTAACACTAGTATTTATAGTGGAAACCCAATGTGGGAAAAACCACTTTGTAACATGCTACTATTATTTTCACTTTTCTGAAGTGAGCTCGGTTAAAAGCCAACCCTGTCAAAGGTTACAATACACACTGTTACGTGTGACTTGGTTAAAGGATTTCAATCACCCTGTTAAAAGTGAGCCTTGTCATAGGACTTAAATACACTCCATTAGAATGCAACCTTGTTCAAAGGATTTAACTTATGACTATTAGGTCAACCTCTATTAAAAGGATTTTGACTATTACAATGGTTAGAAAGTAGCAGCAATATTTATCTGAAAAACATACAACTCACTTTGCAAATATTAGATATGATTCCATACACTAATGCTGGTTTACTGACTTTGAAACTTTTCCATCTCCATCTTTGATCTACTCGAAACTTTTCTTCAAGCAACCACCACAATTCTCCTTCATCCTTTTTTTCTTATATAGTCAATAAAACTTTACTGATCTTCCAGCATTTTCTTTTTCATCCATGCACATACATATCTAATGGTCAGGTTCCCTTTAATACTTTCCTCAATTAGGTTAACTCATCTTATGCCACTCAATCTCATTCGTAGATCTTAGAGTTAGGTTAGATTCATTGAATCTACCCGCTTCATGTTCTTTGGCTTCATTTCTAGAATCATCTCAAATCTCTTAAAGATTTATAATAAAATGTTTTACAGTGCATTTAATGCTTTCAAACAATCAATAAATAAAGTCAACATGTTTTACATAATCCAAGAATTCAACAATGTCAGCTCCAAAACTAAATTCTCTTCAAATATAAAAATGCTAATGCTCGGTCAATACTATGATCAACTACTCAGTCTTCATGTAGAAAGCTCGGTCATTACTAGAAATGTTTCCTCTGCTTATACTATCTTCCTTAGGAATTAATTGTTGTTCGGTCGACACTAGAATTTTTCTCGGCATACACTGACTCGGTCGACACTAACATTACTCGGCTTAAACATGATTTCTCCATTCTTTGCTCAGTCAAGCCTACCAGTTTAGTCTTTAGTCTTACTAAGATAAACAATACATTGTCTCATCATTGTACAACATAGTCAAGTACACTTTGTAGTGTCAAGATAACTCAACCTTTCCCTAGGTGCTATTGTTACCAACCTTGCCTATCCCCTTAGCAACACTCAAATAGATATAGTACTTTCCTGAGTAGAAATAGTCTTACCAATTAAGGTTTGACATCAATGAAAATACAACAATTGTTTCAATTGCAGTTTCCAACAATCTCCCTCTTTGGCATTGATGGCAACACCATATGATATCACTTGAATAACACATGGATTACCAACCAATCCAAAAAACTTATCTATTCATCAGAGAATTAATTATAATATCTTTAGCTCCATTCTGATTCAGAATCCTATAAGCCTCACTTCTATGACCATCAGAAGTATTTAGATCTCCCTCTGTCCTGATCCTTCATTTCAGTTCATCACCCTTACTTTTCAGTGTCATGTGTTATCATATCAGTTCATCTCCCTCTTTGACAAAAATGCCAAAGCAGCAACTAAAACATACATCCATCAGATGTAGATAATATCTATGCAGTTCAATGTTTCTCCCTCTATCATCTTGCTTATGACTGATTTCTTGTCTTTGCTCCTTTTCACAACTCTAGGACAGCCCTAAAGTGTGACAATCTTCTGCATCAATTTGTCAAATATTCTGTTGTATCATATGTGATGCAGTGCTCCTAGTTCGACTAGGCAGCCTCAGTTAGGCGAAGGACCCCTAATTGACTTCTCAAATAATCATGAGCTTCTATGGGTAAAGCTTTAGTGAATATGTCTACTAATTGTTCTTTTGTATTCACATATTCCATTCAGACTTCTTTATCTTGTACTAATTCTCTCAAGTAGTGATACTTGATTGCTATGTGCTTGGTCTTAGTGTGCATCACTGGATTCTTAGAAATATTGATAGCACTTGTGTTGTCATAGAAAATAACAATAGGTTCAATGATTTCTTCTTTCATGCCTATCAAAAATTGTTTTATCCATACCAAATTTGAACAGTTTACTACAACAACAACATACTCGGCCTTGGCAGTAGATTGGGAAATGCAATTTTGTTTCTTGCTCATCTAGGAGACTAATCTCTGTCCAAGAAAGAAATCTCCACCACTAGTACTCTTTATGTCATCTACATTTCTTGCCCAATCAGCATCTGTATAAACTCTGAGTTCAAATTTATCATCCTTCTTATAATATAGACCATAGTCAGCAGTTCCTTTCAAGTATCTCATAATTCTTTTCACAGCCATCATGTGTGTTTCCTTAGGATTGGCAGAGAATCTTTCCAGAATCCCAACAGCTAGTGCAATATCTAGTCTACTATATATAACATACTGTAATTTTCCAATCATGGATCTATACAAAGTCTGATTCACTTCTGTAGCATCATCATTCTTAGATAACTTTTGTCCAGTAACCATAGGAGTACTTACTAGTTTAGCATCTTCCATCCCAAAAGTTTTCAGTATTTCATTAACATACTTAGACTGTGTAATGAAAATTCCATTCGTCCTCTGATATACTTGTAAACCAACAAAGAATTTGATCTCACCAAACATGCTCATTTCAAATTCAGTTTGCATTTCATTTGAAAATATTTTACACAACGCATCTTGTCCACCAAAAATAATGTCATCCACAAAAATGTTTGCCAACAGGATACCTTTACCTTCTTCATCCTTCATGTACAGATTGCTTGTGTCATTTGTTCTTGAAAATCCAATTTGTATCAAGTAGTTGTGCAACCTCTCATACCATGCTCTGGGAGCTTGTTTCAATCCATAGAGTGCTTTATTTAGTTTGCACACCATGTGTCTTCTATTTGGATGAATAAAACCTTCTGGCTGTTTTATATAAACTTCTCCTTCTAGTATACCATCTCAAAATGCAAACTTGACATCCATTTGATATACCTTGAAGTCTTTATAAGCAACATATGCAAGCAAAGTTCTTACTCCTTCCAATCTAGCTATAGGGGCAAATGTCTACCCATAATCTATTCCTTCTTCTTGTGTGTAGCCTTTGCATACCAGCCTAGCTTTGTTCCTAGTCATTTCATCATTCTCATTCATCTTATTCTGAAAAACCCACTTTGTTCCTATAATATTTTTGTTTTCAGGTCTCGACACCAGAGTCCAACTATCATTCTTTTCAATTTGGTCAATCTCTTCATTCATTTCTTATATCCAGTCTCCATTCTCCAATGTCTCACTAGTTGACTTGGGTTCAAATTCACATAGTAGGCATGTTGGATCCTTAGTCTTACTTCTGGTCTGTATTCCAATATTTTTGTCTCCAATTATCTATTCAGGCTTGTGATGTCTTCTTACATATTTTTCCAAAACAGGTTAAGCTCTTCTCCTCTATTTCATTAGGTTCCCCAACAAGATTGTCAGATTTAGCTTTTGAATGGTCGACAAGCTCTTCCTGCTATTCAACAATATTTTCTTGTAGTTTGGCATGTTCTTGTTCTCTTTCGGTACTATTTTCCTGATGCTCGACAACATCTGTCTATCACTCGGCATTTCTTATCCGAGACTTGACATCAGGTGCATTTCTTTCTACATGCTCATCAATTTTGACATTCACACTTTCCACAATTTTGTTAGTGTTAGAGTTCAAACACTTATAATCTTTACTTTTTGTGGAATATCCTAGGAATATGCCTTCATCACACTTAGCATCAAATTTTCAATTCCTAGTGTCTTTTAATATATAGCACTTACTTCCAAAGATTCTAAAGTATTTAACACTGGGTGCATGACCATGCCATAATTCATAGGGTGTCAGATTTGTACCTTTCTTGATTTGTACCTGGTTAAGAGTGTAGATAGCAGTGCTTATAGCTTGATATAGGAGCATCCTGGGTGTAAGAGCAATCTTGCATCACCCAAAAATATTTTTGTTTTTGTATTCTATAAGGGCTATCTTGTCCAGAGCTGCTATTTATGGAAACTTGCTATTTTTAGTAAGTTGGTCATACAATCTCAGAATGTTCTGATTTTACATGTGGAGGTTCATCTTAGTCATATCAGCCTGTCAGTAAAGTTTCATGGCTAGATCAGGTCTAGTTTTGAAGATATTGAAGATTTTCAGTTTTGGCAATAGGGTACAAAAACTTTGAACTCAAATTTGAAGGCTTTAGAGGCCCCAGATGAGGTCAAAAATTTGGGTGATGGGCACTTGCATGAGTCAAGCTTGTAGAGTGCAGCGCTTCATGGCCTTTCTGAAATGGGGTTATAATAGTCAATCGGGTCAATTGGTGATGACTTATGGTCTCCGAAAGTTGGGCCACCTAAAATGGTGGAAAATAATTTTCCTTCAAAATTTTTGTTTGAGTTTCAAAAGTTATTTTGAGTTGACTTTGATGTAATAAATTGAAAAATAAAATAACTCTAAGTTTGGTCGGCCCTAAGGGCTAAATTTCTGGAACCTTCTCGGGCGGTGGAAAATGCCTATATAAAGAAGGCACGTAGTGTTGTCTAAGGTAGTTCTGGGTAGTAGATTTGGGCATTGATTCGAGGCTTTGTCCTACAAAATATTGTAAAGGAATGCCCATGTGGCTTTGCAGATTGTAATTCTAAAAGTTTGTAATTCCACATTTGTGGAGATAATAAGAAGCCAATTTTCTATTCTTGCATATCGTTGTTGTTTCTCTATTTCTGTTATGTGTTTGTGGTATTAAGGGGAGCACCCTTCATCATAGCTTCTTTCCAGTATTTCTATGCCACATTCTCTTCAATCAACAATGTCCTTGCACAATCCAAGATAGATCTATTTCTTCTTTCTGCTATACCATTCTGTGGAGGTGTTCTAGGTGCAGACATCTATCTTTTAATTCCTCTATCATTGCAAAATAGATTGAATTCATTTGAAGTAAATTCTCCATCTCGATCAGATCTAAGACATTTTAGGTTCCTACTTGTCTCCTTCTCAACCTTAGCCAAATACCACTTAAAGGATTGAAAAGCTTCAGATTTTTCTTTTAGAAACATTACATGCATCATCCTAGTATGATCATCAACAAACAAGATAAAGTATCTAGCACCATAGTAACTTTGTACACCCATAGGTGTACAAAGGTTAGTATGAACCAAATCTAAAATGTTTTCAGAGGTAAAGGATTTTCTCTTAAAACTTGACTTTGTCATCTTTCCTAACTGACATTCCTCGCACATCACATTCTCAGGTTTCTTCAATCTAGGTAGACCTCTTACCTTTTCCTTATTACTTATCTCTACCAGATTGTCAAAGTTAACATGACATATCCTTTTATGCCATAACCAAATATCATCAAGTTGTGCAATTAAACATGTTTCTTTAGATAGGTCAAGATAGAACAAATTACCTCTAGTCTGATCTCCACTTCCAATTAGTTCTCCAATAGCATCAAATATTTTAGCTTGCTTGTGATGAAATTCCACTCAGTAACTAGTTTTGTTGAGTTGAGCAACACTTAACAAATTATAATTAAGACCTTCAACCCAATATGCATTCTCACAAGATACCTTATTAGTTAATTTAATCAAACCTTTTCCTCTAATACGACATGGTGCATCATTACCAAATTTTACACTTTTACCTATGTAATGATGTAAGGTCTTAAACTTATTTTTGTTACCAGTCATGTGATGTGAACAACCACTATCAATAATCCATTTATCATTCTTGTTCATAGAGGATATCAATGCAGTTTTCTCATCCTCATCAGATTCATCTTTCATTGCAACATAGACTACCTCAATTTCAAAATCATCACTATCAATGTCAGTCTCTTTTTCAGCAATGTAACAAGATTTCTTACCCTTTCGTTTGTAGTCCTTGTTCCTTCGGTAGCTTTTGTCATCTCTTCTATCTTTGTGTTTTCTTTTTCTTTCATCATCTTTATCCTTCATGTTAGGACATCTAGTAGCTATATGACCAAATTTATTACATTCAAAACATATAATAGGGAGTTTACCTTTATACTTTCCTTTTCCTCTTCTCAATCTTCTAGCCATAAGCGCTTCTAGATCTTCCAGTTCTTCATCAGATGTGTCACTGTCACTTTCACTTTCACTTTCACTGATGCATCTTTCTTTCTCTTTCTTTGGCTTGTTCAGAACTAGTTGTGACTTGAAAGGAGATTCAACATTACTAATGCTTCCAATAGTGAAATTATCATAGTTAGAGAGTTTAAAAGCAATCAGCTTACCAACTAAACTTTCCAAAGTAAGCACATTAGCAGAGTTGCATCTAGATTCTTGAATAGCTGAGATCTTAGTAGCATCTATAGGACGTAGGGTTCTTAGTACTTTCCCAATTATAGTTTCATCATCAATAACCCCATTTGCTCCTCTAATAACATTCACAACTTCTTTTATTCTACCACAATATTGTGTAACGTTTTCACCTTCTTACATTCTCATTTCATCAAACTTACCTCTAAGACTCTTGGCCTTTGCTTTTAGTACATTTAAGTCACCACCATAGATCCTTGCAAGAGTGTCCCACATCTCCTTAGTAGTTATACAATCCTTAATGTCCTCAAATTCTGGATAGCTTAGGGTAGATGCAATTTCTAGCATTGCTTGATTATGTTCTTCTTAGCTCTCATTTCTTTGGCAGTCAAATGTGCAATAGGTGAGACATAGCCATTCTCAATGTAGTACTTTGTAGAGTCACCAATACTAGCCAGATGCAGCTTCATCAAGATTTTCCATGCAGGGAAGTTTTCCTTATTCAACTTTGGTACCTCCTTCTTATACATCCTAATCATTTGCTTCAAGCCCCTTTAAACTTGATTTCTATAAACAGTAATAATAAGCAACAAAGCTCTGATACCAATTGTTAATATGATTTAGAACAAAAAAGAGGGGGGTGAATCAATTATTCTCAGGTCCTGATGTATAAGACAAACTTAAAAACTTTTCCTTAAATCAGATCCAATAACCAAAACAAACTCAGTCATCACTGATTTAATAATAGAAACATATAACAATGCAGTCCACTACCCAGCTGTAACTTAACTTGTAAAACACAAAAATGTTCAAACCAAAACATTCACACAACTATTAACACTAGGATTTATAGTGGAAACCTAATGTGGGAAAAACCACTTTGTAACATGCTACTATTATTTTCACTTTTCTAAAGTGAGCTTAGTTAAAAGCCAACCCTGTCAAAGGTTATAATACACACTGTTAGGTGTGACCCGGTTAAAGGATTTCAATCACCCTGTTAAAAGTGAGCTTTGTCATAGGACTTAAATACACTCCATTAGAATGCAACCTTGTTCAAAGGATTTAACTTATGACTGTTAGGTCAACCTCTGTTTAAAGGATTTTGACTATTACAATGGTTAGAAAGTAGCAACAATATTTATCTGAAAAACATACAACTCACTTTGCAAATATCAGATCTAATTCTGTACACTAATGCTAGTTTATTAACTTTGAAAATTTTCCATCTCCATCTCTGATCTGCTCAGAACTTTTCTTCAAGAAACCACCACAATTCTCCTTCAGCCTTTTATGCTTATACAGTCAATAAAACTTTATTGATCTTCCAGCATTCTCTTTTTCACCCATGCACATGCATATCTAATGCTCAGGTTCCCTTTAATAATTTCCTCAATTAGGTTAACTTATCTTATGTCGCTCAATCTCATTTGTAGATCTTAGGGTTAGGTCAGATTCATTGAATCTACCCGCTTCATGTTCTTCAGCTTCATTTCTAGAATCATCTCAAATCTCTTAAAGATTTACAATAAAATGTTTTACAGTGCATTTAATGCTTTCAAACAATCAATAAATAAAGTCAACACATTTTACATAATCCAAGAATTCAACAAAGTTAGCTCCAAAACTAAATTCTCTCCAAATATAAAAATACTGATGCTCAGTCAATACTGTGATCAACTACTCGGTCTTCATGTAGAAAGCTCGGTCATTACTAGAAATGCTTCCTTGGCTTATACTATCTTCCTCGACAATTAACTGTTGTTCAGTCGACACAAGAATTTTTCTCGGCATACAATGACTTGGTCGACACTAACATTACTCGACTTAAACATGATATCTCCATTCTTTGCTTGGTCAAGCCTACCAGTTTAGTCTTCAGTCTTACTAAGATAAAAAATACATTGTCTCATCATTGTACAACATAGTACACTTTGTAGTATAAAGATAACTTAACCTTTTCCTAGGTGCTATTGTTACCAACCTTGCCTATCCCCTTAGAAACACTCAAATAGATATAGTACTTTCCTGAGTAGCAACAATCTTACCAATTAAGGTTTGACATCAATGACAATACAATAATTGTTTCAATTTCATTTTCAAACATATGGTCTTAGCTCGGGTAGGGTAATGATCTTGTTAGCCACCAAAGTCCTTAAGGAATTTTCCAATGGTTCACCTAAAAAGGTGAATTTCCTCTTTTGATATGTGGAAGAATAAGGCTTAGGCTTGTTTACATTAGAATTATTGAAGGGATTATTATTAGCATTGTTGTTGTTATTGTTGGAATTGACATTATTAAAAGGAGCTTTATTGGTTTGATTCACATTGTATGTCGAATTTGCTCCACTTGATAAATTAAATGGGGTAGCTTTTAAGTTGTGTGCCTCCACAACTCCATCATTCATAGGATTTTTGTTATTTTTTTCCAACCATAGTTTAGGTTTATCATTGTGATTATTAGCTCCTTTATTGTTGGTATAATTAGATACATAATGATTATTATTATTATTAGTATTGGTATAGGGTTTATTGTCTTTGAAAATTTTGATCTCTCTCCTCTTAACCAACACATCTTCAATTTTAATCCCATTCTCAATAAATTTTTAGAATGTAGGGGGACATTGAAGTTGGAGCCTATAGTTCATCTCCATATTTAAATTGTTCATAAATATTTCCATTTTCTCCTTTTCAAGGATACTTTGTGGATATCTTGCAAAAACTGTCCTCCACCTTTGAAGGAGCACTAGGAAAGATTCACCATCCCTTTGTTTGGTGTTGCATAGTTTGAGCATGACGATCTCATGTTCGATGTTGTAATAATAATGGGTTAAAAATTTGGAGACTAATTCCTCAAAAGTATTTATCCCTTGTGGAAGTTTGGAGAACCATTCCATGGCTTGCCCTCCTAAACTTCTTGGAAAAAGTCTCATTAAGTATTTGGTATCATGCATAAATTCTATGCTTAAAGCGCAAAAATCTCTTAGGTGATCCTATGGGTCTAATTTACCTGTGTATTTATCATACTTAGGAAAAATTGTATTGATAGGAAAAGGTGCCATGACTAGGCTTTTGTCAAAAGGGAATGGGCACAAGGCCTCGATAGAGAATGGCTTAGGTTCAACAACCTTTTTCATTAAGTCAATCTATGCTTGGAAAATTTTCAATTGTTGGGTCATATCACTCATCGGGTTTTCATCTTCTTTTTTCTTAAGTTGATCCACATCATAATAATGTGGGAGTTTTACCCCTACTTGAGCTAGATTTAGGAAAAAATTCTCCCTATCCCGATCTATTAGCTTATCCATGACTTCAAGAAAATCATTATCTTGAGCCACTCAATTAGCCCTTTCTTCAAGCATTTCTTTAGGCTCTTGGTTTTTGGTATTAATGTTGTCATTGTTTCCTCCATGATGGTAGTCATGAAAAGTGGAGTTTCTATCCATTACGTCAATTTATTTCTCAAAAAGATTTTGGAGACTATCCCCTTGGTCATGATTGTTGAAAGGACTTTGATATTCAAATTCGGGGACCTCTTTGGCAATGCAAGTTCCATCTTCTTTTAAAGATAGTTTAAGTTTATGAGTGTACACACTCAAATGGTCCACTTCTCTAAGTCATTATATCCAAGGGAATCCATGAATAGGAAACCTTAGAAAGAGACCTAGAGCTCTCTATGTATGGAGTTGCAAGATTATTTAAAATTTGCTCTCAGCTAGAGCTATTAAGCTAATGACCTTGCTAGTCAACCACACAATGAGAGATTCAAATAAAGACAAGGGAAAGAATGCCAATATCCCCAAGAATCACTATGAAATGCAAATGAAAACTACATTAAGATGAATATGCAAGCTAGAAATGAGAGGTGCAAGCTAAGCTATGGAAATGAAAGTACAAACTAAACTATGAAAGGAAAGATACAAGTGTTACAAATCCTTCCTAATTAGATTAGATGAAGTAATCTAAAGCATAAAAGAAATCTATACTATGAATGCCATGATAATGGAACTAGAATGAAAGAGATAAACTATGAAAGCATGTAAAATGTAAGCCAAGAATGCTCCAAATCTTCAAAAATCTCCAAAGTGACCTAGAAAACCTGCAGCATAACATTAGTATTAAAAAATGCATATGAAAATGAGGAAGAGAGCTCTTCTTTTATAGGAAAAGAGAAAGAATGGACGATGAAGATTAAGAGGTAAAAGATTTAATCAAGGGTGGAGCTTGAAAGAGGAGCAATCCATGTGCACAAATATCCTCCAATGAGAAAATAAGAGTTGACTTTTGTGTCCATATGAGACAAAAAGTGATTTTCTCCTTTTTATAAAATAGGAATAATGCTTTATTTGTGCAACTTACGATAAGAGGAAAGGTGGGGGCTTTTTATTTATTAAAAGGGGAGGAAATTACTTTTAAATAAATAAAGAGTTACGATAAAATGGTTAGCCCAAGGCAAATAATAAAAAATGATAAAATAGGATTTGATGAAGGAAATTGATATAATTGATAAAATGTTGATTTTTGAAAATATTGATTCAAGGATCTGATAAATTACTGAATGGGGGCCCAAAGTCTAGGTGACCATTTTAGGGTGCATACATTTTCCCCTCTTTGACTAATGTGTGATCATTCTGGGAACACATGTGGTCAAAGAAGAATTGAAATGTGAGATCGATTTGGGATCACAAAACAATCCAAACGTGTGATAATTCTACGTACACGCTAGGACAAAAATAAACCGGCTGAAAGACAAGACCAACACCATTACTGTTAAGTGATAGTCAAGTCTGAAAATAAGAGATAAGAATCAAAAGACAAGATCAACACCGTTACTGTTAAGTGATAATCGAGTCTCAAAATAGAAATCTCAAGCTGAGCTGAATGATAAAGCTAAATCAAAGATTAAAGCTGATAGGTACTGCCCCCTTGGAATTGAAATCAAAATTAGGTAGAGGAGAAACAACAAATAAATAAGCTTGATCAAAGCACTAGAAATCATGATCGAAGATGATAGAATAACCATCAAGTAGTGAAGATATGCCCCAGTTTGACTAAGAAAGATATAGGATAAAGATAAAGTCAAACCTCAGAGAGATGAAGTGAATGAAAGACTAGGAGGTTGAAAGAGATGGGAATGAAGAAATGAAGATGCCCCAACAAAGATCAAAGGATCAAGCCTCAAATGGTTAGCCAATTATGCAGAAGAGAGTGAAAGTTTGAAATGCAATTTTGACTATCAAGATGAACTTGGATTTCAATTTCGATCCCAAAAAGAAAAGGATGTGATATGAAAGATGAGAAGGGAAAGACATGATCGAGAAAAGGAAAGGTGAGCGCAGCTAACTGATAAGTCCACAAAAAATGAAAGGAGAGCTCTCTCCATATGCAAGATGCAAAACTAATCTAACATGAACCTACAAATACATTCTACTATGAAAGTGGTTGACTTGCAAGGTCACAACGCCAATAGACATCTAAAAATCATCATTGAGCTTTATTGGTAGCATCATAAGATCATACAATACACACTAGTATGACTATGGGTATATGAATATGATCTATATCAGATAGAATGTGGAAATCCCACCTAGGCACCAAAGACATATAGGTTAAGATAACTAGTGCAGTGAGATTACCTAAATTTGATATGGCAAGATTATACTCGTATCGAGACACAAGGAAAGTCAAGATGACTATAAGTATGCACTTGTGCAAACAGTCAAGGATAATACTTTGCAGATCCTATTGTCAAGTGGAACAATCATAAATGCTAATGATAATTAGGACTAAAAAAATATACCCACAAGTAGAAAAAGCAATAAAATATGTCCTCATGCCCTCAGTCTTCTAGCTATGCATCATCAAAAACTTCTTAGGGAGAGAACACTCATCAAAGAAATCATCATAAACAACACACAAAGAAATAAAGTCAATCAAATCTCAACAAGTTGAACGTTTAAGTGTGTGTGTAGGTCATAGAATCAAAATTTTTAGTATCACATCTGCTAGTGGAAATATCATATCATGCTAGACTACTAGTCAGATATCTGATAAGTGTTGAGAAACACTCGACGCTAGGGTAGTGTTGAAAAATACTATTCGGGTTATCTTGAAAAACACCATTTGCAAGATGTCCTAAAGACCAATGCATCCTAGAGACCAAAGCCAACATAGTTATGCCCCCTAGACAAAGACAAAGACCAATTCTAAACCAAGGCAACAAGGTCAAGGCATGATGGAGAAAGGCTAAGTGTTGAGGACACATGCTAAGAAACAAGGGTGCAAAGGCCTCAAGTAGCGCCTATTTCTAGGTTTTCACCACTTGGAGATTTTTTTTTTTTAGTTTTCAATTTTTTTGCATTTTTTCTACCAAGGCGTCTGTTTCTAGGTTTTCACCAAGGCACTTTTTCTATTTTTTTGAATTTTTTGCATTTTTTGGAATATATAATTTTTTTTGGAGATACATCAAAGCATCTATTACTAGATTTTCACTAAGATGATCATTTTTTCATGACATTTTATGATTTTTAGAATTTTTTCAGCATCATATATGAATTTTTGGAATTTTTTTAGGATCAATAAATATGTACAAAGAATGCCCTCAGACAGAATAGGCATCATGGATAGAACTTCTTGAGGTGCAAAACATTGATAGGGTCAGGGAGTTGTTCCCCCTCTAGATCAGATAGTAAATAAGCACCTATACCAAAAGTTACATTAATGATGTATGGTCCAAGCCATTTAGGTTCGAACTTCCCCTTTTTCTCTCTATTTTGTTGGTTCTTAGGGTTTTCTCATAGGACAAGATCCCCCACTTGAAATTCTCTAGGGTGAACCTTCTTGTTGAATGCTTTGCACATACGCTTTTGGTAGACTCTCATGTGATCAAAAGATGCTTTACACTTTTCATCTAGAAGTTCTAGTTCCTGCAACCTCATGGTGTGGTAGTCTTCATCTGTCACTAAACCTTTGAGAGAGACTCTAAGTGAAGGGATCTCTACCTCCAAAGGTAACACTGCTTCAGCACCATAAGTGAGGGAAAAAGGTGTAGCCCCTGTTGGAGTACGAATACTCATTCTGGAGGCCCACAAGGTTGGATTTATCTGTAGGTGTCAATCTCTACCATTCTTGTGAACTATTCTATGGTGAATCTTGAGAATGGTCTTATTTGTAGCCTCTGCTTGTCCATTTCCTTGCAGGAAGTAAATGAAGGACCAATGCTATTTTATTTTGAATTTCTTGTAGAGATGTTTAAGGTCCTTATTTTTAAACTGACCCCCATTGTTAGTGATTATCTTAGAAGGCACTCCATACCAACAGATGATATGATTCAAAATAAACAAAGAAACTATCTTTCCTGAGGCAACAGAAAGTGGGACAGCTTCTACCCATTTGGTAAAGTAATTAGTAGCAGTAATAATAAATTTGTGTCCACTTGATGAGTTGGGATGAATCTGCCCATCAAGGTCAAAGGCCCAGCGCTGAAATGGCCAATAAGAAATAGAAGGAATAAGCTCCCTGCCTGGAGCATGTATTAGGTTTCCATGTTTCTGACACTTTTCACAAGATTTAGCAAAAGCTACCGCATCTGTCTACATGGTAGGCTAATAGTACCCTTCCCTAAGCAACCCTCAAGCCATGGCAAGACCATTAGAATGTCCTCCACAAATACCCTCATGAATGTCAACTAACACTTTTTTGGACTCATCCTATTCTAAACACCTAAGAAGTGTCCCATCTAAACCCCTGCTATACAGATCACCAGAGATAAGGGTGTGGTGAGAGGCATTTTGGGTTAGGTTTCTTCTTTCAAAATGATTGAAGGTTTGGAGAATAATGTCATCATGGAGATATGAATAAATGACACCATAGTGAGATGATTCATGGCCAATAAGGGCGCAAACAACTTGGCTTTCTTGGTAGTCATAGATAGGGTAATGTAGCTCTTCCACTAGGAACTCAAATCTAGACTCATGTTGTTCTAGCTGAAGAAGTGAAGCTAATGTAGCCATAGCATCAGCTACTTTATTTTCTACTCTAGGGATTTGTTGAAATGTAACAAAGGTGAAATATCATTGCAATGAATCAACCATTTTCTTATAGGGTACCAATTTTTCATCTTTGGTTTGGTATTCTTCATTAACTTGGTTGACTATCAATTGCGAATCCCCATAAATATGTAGCTTTGTAATTCCCCATTCTATAGCCATTTTTAGTCCATTTGTTAAGGCCTCATACTCAGCAATGTTATTTGTGCATGGGAACAATAGTTTGTAGGACTTAGGAATTGTGTACCCATGAGGAGAAACAAACAACATTCCTGCACCTGAACCATTTTTCATGAAAGAACCATCAAAGAACATCTTCCATGTTCTTGTAGTCATGCATATTATGTGCTCATCTAGAAATTCAACTTGAATTGGTACTTTGTCTTGAATTGGAAAATCAGCCAATTGGTCTGCAATGGCTTGTCCTTTTATAGCCTTACGCTCAACATACTCTATGTCAAATTCTGAAAGAATCATCATCCATTTAGCAAGTCTACCTGTGAGAGCAGCCTTATCGAGCAAGTATTTTAGAGGATCAATTTTTTCAATGAGGTGTATTGTATGCACAAGCATGCAATGTCGCAACTTTTGGGAAGCAAACACCACCGCTAGGCAAGATTTTTCAATACTAGTGTACTTAACCTCATATGACACAAGAGTATGGTTGATATAATATATGTCTCTTTCTTTTCTAGTATCATCAAGTTGAGCCAATAATGCCCCCAGGGAAGATTATGTTCCTGAGACATATAATATAAGTGGTTTTCCTGGGATAGGAGGCATTAAGATTGGAGGATTAGCCAAGTACTATTTGATTTGATCCATGCTTTGCTGACATTCCTCATTCTAGACACATTTAACCCCTTTATGCAAAGTCTTATTAAAGGGTTGAGCTCTATTAGACAATTGTGAAATAAACCTCCTTATAGACTAAAGGCGTCCTTGAAGACTCCTCATTTGACTAATGTTTGTGGGAGGCAGCATATCCATTATTGCTTGAACTTTTTCTGGGTCCACCTCTATTCCTTTAGCTGAAATGATAAATCCTAAGAGTTTTCCAGATGTAACTCCAAATGCACACTTTTTGGGATTTAACCTGAGTTGAAACTATTCCATATGATCTAGAATTACTTCCAAATCAGCAAGGTGTGTATCCCTTTTCTTGGATTTTGCCAAGGTGTCATCCACATAGTCTTGCATGTTCTTATGCATCATGTCATGGAATATAGTTGTCATAGCTCTTTGGTAAGTATCTCTGACATTTCTTAATCCAAATGGCATGACATTCCAGCAATAGGTTCTCCATGCACAAGTGAATGCAGTTTTCTCTTGGTCTTCAGGAGCTATTTTGATTTGATTATACCCAAAAAAACCATCCATCAAAGAATAGATCTCATAGCCCATGGTCATGTCCACTATCATGTCTATGTTTGGAAGTGGAAAATACTCCTTTGGGTATTCTTTATTAAGATCTCTAAAGTCTATGCAAACATGAATGGACTTGTCATGTTTTGAAACTAGTACAATATTGGATATCCATTCAGCATAATCAATGGCTCTTAGAAATCCTGCACTGAGGAGCTTCTCTAATTCAGATTTGACAAGGAGAGCTATGTGAGGATGTATTTTCCTCAATTTATGTTTTACTAGTTTGATTCCTGGAGCTATGGACAAATGATGCATAATGAGACTAGTGTCCAATCCTGGCATGTCTGAGTAAGTCCAAGCAAAATTAATTTTCTTTTTTTGTAGGAACTTGGTATATACCTCTTTTTCTTGTGTTGATAGAGACTGACCTAAATGCACAATTTGTGGAGCCTCTAGTGTATTCAAATTAACTGTATGTGTAGGCTCAACAAGTACCGAACACCTGTCCTAAAAATAGATTAGAAGATGATCAAGTACCTCATCCTTAAGTGCCTCAGAGAGGTTTTCACCTTCAGATACGTCCTTTATTTTTACTTTTTTAGGTTCTAATACCGCCACATAGTGGTTTTTGCCATCAGAACTCTTATTCTTTTTTTCTTTTCTTTTCATTTTGCGACTAAGGTACTTGATATCTGGTTCTGTCATACTTTTAGTTGGTTCATTGGTGGAAGAGACTATAGGTTCAAGGGCATTTAGGTAGCATGCTATCTCATAGTCATTTTGAGAAGTTAGGAGCTCAGGCACTTGATAGCGCTGAGACCAATCAATTAAGTGAGGATTGGCAAGGGGTAGGTTAATGACTGGTTCAATATTATGTATGTGAATGGTATCATCTCTGGTGATTGCAGAGTTGGGCTCCATCAAGTATCCCTCTAAAGTACCCAAATCAGGACCTATCCTACTAAGCGAAGCATCATCCACTAAAGAAACTTGTGGATTCCAATCCTCTAGTCCTACACTAGACTTGTTAGCTACTTTAGATTGGGAACTATATGTATGGACAACAACAATGTCCATATCAACTGTAGAACAATTCGTAAGAGTCTCCCATTCATACTCATGTGAATCTGTATCTGAATCCTGACTGGGATGTTTACACTAACCATATTTTTTAGGCCTTGATGTAGAAGCATTGATGTCACCAAGGGTAACACCCTCTTGAATTCCATTTGTGTATTGAATAGGATCCTCAACATGGTCTTCAATAGTGGATTGTTCTTGTTCTAGTTCTGAAAATGTTGAATTGTCAACTGTAGTATCTAAATCTCTCCAGAGGAGATTGTTGGAAGGGACCCAATCTTCACACCTATCTTGTTGATTTTGAAAATTGGGTATATATTCATCATCACTATCCATTGTAGCTAGGATAGGGGTAACTTTCTTATTCTAACTTTCAAAACCTAGGCCAACTATTGTCTTAGATCTGCGTCCAAAAAGAGCATGTTTGAGTGGTTTAGCCTTAGCATCTAGTCTATGACTAAGAGGACCATGACCTGGGTAACCCATATTTTTGACCAAAGTATATCCTCTCCCATAAGTTTTAGGAGATGGAGAAAAATTTTCATTGTGCTTGTATTTTTCCTCTTTGTAAATCCAGTCTCTAACAGCTACTTCCTCTTTTTCATCCTAAATGGGTATTGAAGACTCTACAAATGTATCAAACAGAGTCATTGCTGAGGATGAGGGACACATCTCCTGTGAAGGTTTATCATAGGACCTAGGTGAAACTAGAAGCTTTGTGAAGGAGTCAATGTGATAACCACCCATAACAAGGTCTATGGTTTTGAACTTATTCTAACATTGTGCCAAAGTTGCATCAAAATTTTATACTTCCCGATTCAGAGGAACATGGGTCCCTGCTAAAATTGCATTAACAGATAGTGTGCTATCCCTGGGTATGCAAACTTCTACTCCATTATAGGGGAACTTTACACATTGGTGGTAGGTGGATGACACCACTTGCATGTCATGGATCCATGGTCTACCAAGCAGAATATTATAGGCTAAAGGACCAGCATCAAAAATTTGGAACGAGATGTCCTTTTCAATAGGGCCAATCCTGACAGGAAGGATGGCCAAGCCTTTGGAGCTTCTCTCTGCCTCATCATAGGCTTTGATGGTTATTTTATTGTGAGTATCAATAACTTTCTCTGAGTAACCTAGTATTTTCAACAAACTCGAGGAACAAATATTGAGCCCAACACCCCCATCAATCAACACACACCTAACATGGGTCTTGTGAATCATGAATTCAACATGAAGGGCAAGATTATGCAGATGGCTCAAGGCTTTGTCATCTTCTTCTGAGAATGTGAGGTAATGTGGGCTGGCAAGGTGATTTACCATGTTTTGGAATTGATCAATATCTATGTTGTTAGGGACATTGGTTGTATGAAAAGCATCTTCAAGGACATGCTTATGTCTTGGAGACAACTCTAGGAGCTCAAAAATTGAGATTTAAGCTGGTGTTCTTTGAAACTGATCAAAAAGATTGTAGCTCATTTTTGGATTAACTACTGAATTGGTGGTGACATTCTTGGATGTCACTTGCTTTGGTTTGCTAGACGGGTTGGAATTAGGACCTCTAATAATCACAATACCTTGAACTTGGCTTCTGGTGACAACATTAAGAGCTTGAGATGACCTTGGAAAGTGAGGATGTCTAAGCACCACCATGGGTTCTTCATCAAACATAGGAGGAGAATCCACACCATGACTATAAGAATCTTTGTTTCGCATCATGTTGACATTTTCATCCACAACTTCAAGCATATTGATAACATTCTCTGTAGATGTATAGGTGTAGTTGATTGCAGCTTTTCCATCTTTGGGTTTAGAGGTCTCCCCCTTATCATATTTAGGCAAAGGTTCCTTAAACACTTTATGATCTGCATTGGTTTTCAATCCATCAATCTCAAGCTTTCCATTTTCACTAAGATCTTGAATGAGATGTTTAAGTTTCCAGGAGTGTTCTATCATGTCCAATGCCATTATGAAATATGCAGTAAGATTTTTCATTCCACCAATATGGCCTAATGTCAGGTATGTGAAATTTTGTTGGATCTTGTGGTTGTGGAAGATTGTTATCAATAAGTGTTTTGGAAACATCCTCATAAGAGTCCCCAAGCTTAGAGAACTATCACTTCTCCTTTTTAGGTCTTTCTTGATATCTTTGTTTATGCTCTTGTTGGTTAGAGGATGTGTTAAGCTTCATAGCTTGAACTGCACTAGATAAATGAAGGACACCCTGATCCTTTGGTTGGGAAGAGTCAACAACTCTGTCATTGACTACTTGCTTATTTTTATTCTAGTGTGAGTTCTTTCCTTTGTCCTTATGTGAGTTGTTATTATTTTGACTATTGTTGTTATTATGTTGTTTAGTCAAAATACCTTTCTCTTTTAAGACATCCTCTATTCTACATGCGGTTTCGACCATGGTGTCAAATGAATCAAAGACCATCTTCCAAACCTCATACCACATCTCAGGTACTAAATTGCTCACAATGATATCAATTCTCTTATGTTCAGGAATCATCCTAGAATATCGGGAGCATAATCATCTCCACCTTTGTAAAAATGTAATGAAAGATTCCCCTTGATTCTATTTCCAATTACACAAATCGAGCATGGTGACTGATCTTGATAAGTTGTAGGCAAAATGTTGCAAAAATCTATGGACTAGTTCTTTAAAAGTTTTGACGGGAGGGGTTATGTTGGTAAACCACTCCATAGCTTGACCTTTTAGACTCCTTGGAAATAATCTCATTAGATAGGAATCTTCATGGTGAAATTCAAAACTCATAGTATAAAACTGATGCACATGATCATGTGGGTCACCATTACCGTCATATTTGTCATATTGGGGAAATTCAATTTTCCTAGGAAAATCTGTCATGCTCACACTCCTATCAAAAGGATTAGGACAAATAGAATCAAGGTTGAAGGAACTCTTGGGAGCCATCATTTTCTCCATCATTTTCTTGATTTGCTTAATTTCTTCTTCTGGTGAGGGGCTCTTTTTCTTGATTCTCCTATCCACATCAAAATTATAAGGAACCCTCACACCTTTATTAATCAAGTTCTCTAGGAACTTATCCTTATTTTGATCAAGGTACTTTTCCATGTATTGTTGGAATAGTGGTTCTTGTTGCATTCTCATAAAATATTGATCGTCAAAGCTTGTACTACTTCCTCCATGTTGAGAGCCATGATGAACTCATTGGGAGGGTTGTCTTTAGTTCCTAGGAGGTGTTCTTCTACTATGTTGTGAAATTCTTCTCCCTCTAGGACTAGGAGATCTTGAAGGGGTCCTTGACCGCCTTCTACTTCTTGGGGTTCTTGAGGGAGTAGAGGGTGGAGAGTTGTTTCCACTGTTGGTACCCCTATTGTTGAATTGTGCATTAAGTTGTTGGGCTAGGAGCCTATCTTGTTCTTCTTGTGTGACCCTTCTCTCTATGTCCAACAAGGCTTATTTTTCCTCCTCTAGGAGCCTAAATCTTTCTTCTTTTGCAGCTTGTTCATTTAAGAAGGCTTTTTTTTCTCGCTCAATACTTTTTAGCCTCTCACTTGTATATCTTGAGGTTGTTTTTAGTGGAGATTTTGGCCTTGATTGATTGAACAAGTTAGCTACATTCACATGAGCATGAAAAAATTAGTTGTTTTGGTCTTCATGTTGTGACCATACATCTTGATGAGCTTGTGCATAGTGTCTTTCAGCTCATTGATGAGCATCCAAATATCTTGAGTTAATAGGAGGTGATTCAGGTTGATTGTCATCATTGAACAACATGTTACCCCTATGTCTCTAAAAAATGTCATCAAGAGTTTGATCTATTGCTTCTCTTTGTCTCCTAGTCAAAGTGTAACTCATGTCCATATTTGATTGAGAGGATGGTAAAGAAGTACTCAGCTAACTAAGGCTACTCTTAGGCTCAAACCAAACTTCTGAAGCAGTCCTAGGAGATTGATCGAAGATGGGTTCCTTCCCCTTTCACTTTTGACGAGTTTGGACTAAAGGTAATTGTTCAAAAACTACTTGAGGTTGTTTTCCTTGACCCACTTGGTATCTTGTTGTAACCGGCATGAAAGAAAAGACCCTTAGTGAGAAGATAACCCTATGAATCACTAATTATCAAACTAGGATAGTGAAAATATTCAATTATCCAAAAAGAGATATGGTGAGATAGAAAGCTGGCAAAAGGTATAAATCAACACTGCCACAGTGGTGCATAACAAAAGGATTCCAGTATCCTAGCACATATGGATCAGGAGGATGATTTAACCAAAATATATTGAAATTAAGTTTATATGAAGATGGATTTGGAAAAAAGAGTACTCAAACTCTCCAAGTGTGCAATTAAGGAATCTAAAGGTGAATCTTGTCAACAAGGACAATTCCTAACTTACTAATGACAAGAAAAATCTTTGATGAAGTCAAAGGCTATTAACTCAAGATGTCTAGAGCCAAAAACTTGAGGTACAAACAACCTTTCAGTTGTAGGGTACAAAACTTACTAAAATTCAGTCAACTGAGAGAATACTAAAAATTGCATGAATTAGGCAGACAACAAAAAGATTCTGGGTGATAGTTTCTAGGCTAACAGGGTGACAGTTTCAGACTAGGCGATACTTTCTAGGCAAGCAGGGTGATAGTCTTCTAGTGGTGAACTATCACATGATATTTTCCAAGATAGGGAGTGAGACTATTCTAGTGTCATACGATTCTTGACCAGTGAGTGTGAAAATCTCATTTTTTAAGGCAATTTGGTCCACATTTCAGTTTGAGGGTTAGTTTTTTCGGTCTCAATCATAGTGACAATAGTAAATTGACAGGTTTGCAAATAGTAGTTGATCAAACATGTCTTCAAACACTTGAAACAAGGGCAAAAGCAACCTTTCCAAGACAAGCAATTGTGATATCAAAATTGAAAAAAGCCTATGAACAGTACCGTGATGTTGAATATGCAAGAACATTTACACGGGTATATCACAACGAGAACACTTCAAGCACTTTCTAGCCTAAAAAGACAATGGCTCAATACTTAACAATTTGGCCCACACTTGATGCTCCATTGCATCACACAAAGTGGTTGCCCACAATAGATATTAGCTTTGTCGTGGAATTTCCAATGACACAACCAAAGGAAAATAGATGGTGAGTAATCTTGGGGTGATCTAGGTTATTCCACTTGGATTAATCCTTGCACCAAGAAGCTAAGCGGAAAAATAGGGTGGCCTCTATCTATGGTTCTTAATAAGGGCTTCCATTCATAATACCCCTCTTGCTCCCCAAAGGGACTCCTTACCTTGCGGTAATGGACCTCACGGCCACAAGAGTACCTTAAGCATTCTTGCTCAACAGTTTCCTCATGGTCACAATCCCACAAGTACTCACATCAAGCGAAGACAAGTACTACGTCTACCAAGGTTTTGTGTCCTTGATAGCCTTGAGTTTATAGTGGGTTGGAATAGTCGAAAAAAGGCTTGTCCCCACTTGGGTCATTCCTCTTGATTGCTCAAGAGCAGGCCTGCTAAAGGATTCTAAAGATCTAAACAAAGAATGGATCAACTTCTGAGATTCAAAGTTTTTGTATCACCACAAGGGTGAAGAGCATACTCCCCTATCTCAAAGTTTTCTCCCAAACACACCAAGAAAATGTTCAATTACCCTCTTGCTTTCAAAATCCAAAGATGGGTCAAGATTTTCTGGTTCACCACAAGGGTGAAGAGCATACTTCTCCTACCACCCAAGAATCCCTACAACAAGATATTATGTTCCTATGAAATGAAACAACTAGTAATTGCCACACTTGAAAATGAAATAAACAACAAGCACTTGATTAGGTTTTTATGCTTTAGGCAGCCCTACAAAAACTATTAGTAGTCCTTGTGCATTTGAAGCTTTGACATGCGTTCTTTTAAGAAAATAATCAAGCAATGAGAGCACCTACAAGAACAACTTGTTAGCCCCACAAGGTAAGCAAAACCAAAATTCAAGTAAAATTTGCTAATTAAATCTATCTAACCACAGCAAACCAAACTAGCAAGCTAATTAGATCAAAACTCATCAAGAAAGGACCAAGAAATAACTCACTGTTAGGTACATGTGATAGTATAGTCATTAGAAATATTGCACGATACTTTTCAGTATACTGGGGTGATAATATATTTATGGGTGATACTTTACTGTATTTGCAAGCGACCATATGTTCTAAACAAGGCGATAGAATGTCTCAAACAGAGCGATACTTTAACTAGTAAAGTATCACACCACCATATAGAAACTATCACGTGATACTGGAAAACTATCACACGATAATTTGAGACTGAAAACCCCGAGAGCCGAAAATGAAGTTAAAATTTGATGAAAATTTGACGGAAATGCAGAAAATTAAGGACAAAACAATAATGCTCTGCCCCACGGTGGGCACCAAAAATGTACACACTCAAATGGTCCACTTCTCTAAGTCATTATATCCAAGGGAATCCATGAATAGGAAACTTTAGAAAGAGACCTAGAGCTCTTTATGTATGGAGTTGCAAGATTATTTAAAATTTGCTCTTAGCTAGAGCTATTAAGCTAATGACCTTGCTAGTCAACCACACAATGAGAGATTCAAATGAAGACAAGGGAAAGAATGCCAATATCCCCAAGAATCACTATGAAATGCAAATGAAAACTAGATTAAGATGAATATGCAAGCTAGAAATGAGAGGTGCAAGCTAAGCTATGGAAATGAAAGTACAAACTAAACTATGAAAGGAAAGATACAAGTGTTACAAATCCTTCCTAATTAGACTAGATGAAGTAATCTAAAGCATAAAAGAAATCTATACTATGAATGCCATGATAATGGAACTAGAATGCAAGAGATAAACTATGAAAGCATGTAAAATGTAAGCCAAGAATGCTCCAAATCTTCAAAAAGCCCCAAAGTGACCTAGAAAACTTGCAACATAACATTAGTATTAAAAAATACATATGAAAATGAGGAACAGAGCTCTTCTTTTATAGGAAAGGAGAAAGAATGGACCATGGAGATTAATAGGCAAAATATTTAATCAAGGGTGGAGCTTGAAAGAGGAGAAATCCATATGCACAAATATCCTCCAATGAGAAAATAAGAGTTGACTTTTGTGTCCATATGAGACAAAAAGTGCTTTTCTCCTTTTTATAAAATAGGAATAATGCTTTATTTGTGCAACTTAGGATAAGAGGAAAGGTGGGGGCTTTTTATTTATTAAAAGAGGAGAAAATTCATTTTAAATAAATAAAGACTTAGGATAAAATGGTTAGCCCAAGGCAAATAATCGAAAATGATAAAATAGGATTTGATCAAGGAAATTGATATAATTGATAAAATGCTGATTTTTGAAAATATTGATTCAGGGATCTGATAAATTGCTGAATGGGGGCCCAAAGTCTAGGGGACCATTTTAGGGTGCATACAATGAGAACGTGTAGAAACCAACATCTAACAAGGTTTGATTTTGAATCATTTCCCCAATTTGGTAATTGTTTGTTTTTATGAAGAGATTCAAAAATATAAGATGAATTTTCAAATGGATATCTCTTACTTTTTCTATGTATTTTTCAAACACAACAACCACACAGACTTGTTCTTTTTAACCCTCTACACAAAAAATGTTTGAATTTGTAAGGACATTATCACAGGTTTTTGCACAAAAAGATACTTCAAGCAAGATACCTAGTTCACAATTTAGTTTGTAAACATGGCTCTATAAGGTAGGCTTTGGTAAGTTAACAAGGTATTTAATCAAGATTCCATTGAAAATGGATATTAAAATTTCATCCTCCAAGTATATTAAGAGGCTTCCCACCACCGGTATGTGAAAGTTTTGTGCAATCTCGAAGGACTACTTGAGGAAGTTCAAAAATTTAACACCCTTTTGTCACACACCCCATTAAGGATGTATGTATTTTATTTTAGAGTGGGTCAGATTATTGAGGCAAAGGTGATTGTATCCCACTTTGGGCTGTCCCTTTCACTGGCCTTATTAAGGAAAATCTCGAGAGGCGAGCCCACTATGGATCTAGCATGTTCATATGAAAGAAATAAATTGGAATAAAGAGATAGGTTTTGGGAGTTTGATTCACCAAAAGGTGAAGAGCATATCCCTATCTATTTCTCAATTCCCCAAACATAATTAACAAGATTTAATTACCAAACCCACTAACTAATGGGAATTGAGTATTTCTACTGTTTTCCACAAATAAGGGGTTTTTCAAATTTAATGTTTGGTTTATTCCTTTAAGCTACTTTGATTACTACATTTTGAAATTGACAAGGCCACAATTTAATAAAAAATTGACCAAGTTTGAGGCCTACCTTGTTTTGTAGCTAGCAAAGGCTAGGGGCATTTTTGATGAATTTTGCATGTTTGTGCTCACCTAGTGGAGATCATTCCTTTCCAATCACTTCTCCTCCAACAAGTTAGTCAAACACAACCAGAAAAAATGGAGAAACCAAGAATAAAATTGAATCTAAGCTTTATTTATCAAATTTTAGCAAAACTTGATTAAGGTGAATAAATCCAATTTAATGATATGAACTTTGCTTTATATGCTTCGACATCTTTCAAATATTATTCATACACCTTTCTTGGTGATAATCCTCCAAAACTAGCTTGATGTGTGCAATATTCTCCTCCTTGATCCTTTTTGCCAAAGCTTTCCCTTCATGATTGAATCTGGTCTCTAGTTTTTTTATTCTTTTATGACCAGTCATCCTGTAGACACAAAGAAATTATTTCCCACAGATTAGCTTCTATCAATTTGCAATTTAATCAAAAGCACTACAAAATTTATTGAAAGTGCTATTTAAATACTTAAACGTGTTGGAGATCAGATTAAATGCACTACTTATATATTCAAAAGCGCTGAAACAGAATTTAAACACTGATAAAGTTAGCAAAGGCATTAAAAAGATCTTAAAAGCACTGGAGAATTAATCAAATGCATTGGCTAGTCAAGGAAAAAGTCCTAAAAGAATATTAGACAGAAGATAGAATAGATCAAAAGTGCTGAAACACCATGTAAATGTGCAAAACTTCATCGTAGACGTGTTGTTTCAAGTCTCAAACTATATCATCTTAAAATGGAAGCACTTCCATGTTAAGATCATTTAGCCCTCTGAGTAAGTGGTTTGGGGTCATGTCAAGTGCCTTGATTGGGTCTTTGCATGGATCTAGTTGTTCCCCCCTGTTCTACTTTTCTCCCATTATTTCTAGCCTCTTTTTGACAGACGTTCTCTGAGAAACTAAAGATCTTGACTTTTTAGGTCAAGGACGACCTTGAAACTGATCTAGGTCAAGGTCGACCTCAACTCTGACCTATGGCAGAGGTGACCTCATCCCTAACCCCAGGTGCAAATTTTAGTTTTTGAAAGTGTCAGGATGTCAGGTTTTGGAAAGTTTCATTTTCCTGCTTCCAAGTCAGCTGTTTTGGATTTCAGAATGGTAAACCCTTAAATTGCATTTAATATAGGTCCATTTCTAGGGGTTAAGATTAATTAGGATTTAATTCTCCAATATCGGCCTCTCTAGAAGTTTGTGCCCTAGATCACTGTAAAAGGACGCCTCCCTCTCTCATCTGATTTTTATGAGCATCCATTATCAAGAAGCAAAATTTGTGATCAAGACATATCTTTTGGCATTCAAGAAATCATCCATTCAAGCATTTAAGATCAAGGATTCAAGCATTCAATCCTTTGAAGGGATTAGATTCAAGCATTCAAGATTCATCATTCAAAACCCTAGATCTAGCCATCAAGGTGGTGTGATCTTCCTTCAAGATCCTTTGTTAATATTCAATATCTATTCATTCTATCTTCAAGGTGGATTCCAAGCATACAATCATGCAGGTTTTTATTTACATTTTTTAATGTTATTTTCAAGCTTTCATATTAATATACTTGTTTACATTTGAAATACAATTGCATATTTATTGAATATCATAGCTTCATTGTTAGATCTACTTCTACTACTTGCTAGAATTCTCTATTTCAATTCCATTATTAAGGTTGATTCCAAATCGGGGTTTGACCAAGGTAAACCCCTCATCCAAACAAAAAAAACCATTTTTCTTTTAGGTAAAGGTACAAAACAACAAATTGAAGTGCAGATCTAGATACCCTTTTCGGTGAACTTACAGGATCCGTAAACAAAATTTCTATCAAAGCTATTTCAAGTTAGGGATTACCTTCAGTGGGGGGTAAGATTGTGCCCCTCTATCTAGTTCAAATTCTACCTAACCTCAGAAGGACAAAATTTTCTCAATTTTCTCTGTGTCAGCATTTCCAGTATGAAGCAGGTTGTAGAATTTTTTGAAACTGTGCACAAACATCATAAAATAGTGATTTCTTCATCAACCTTCTTTCGAGATAAGTATTTCTATTTTATTTAGTTTATATGTCCATAAAATTTTGCATCACATACTCCTCCACTACATTTTAACCTATTTATCATACTATCAACCATACTATCCATATTTCCAAACCATTCATTTTGGTACACTATTCATTTTGGTGAACCCGAAAAACTTACCCCATTTCTTTTGTGGATTTAGATGCCCTATTGTTTTAGTTTCAAGGTTTAATCTCTTCTTGCATTAGTATTAGGTTTATTTTATGCTTTTGCATTTTAAATTCAAAAATACAAAAAAATCTATATATTCAATAAAATACAAAAACATTTCTTGCATTTCATTTACCATGAAGATTCTTAAGATGCTTTGGTGTGTGGCCATGTTATTTATTACCCTTCTTTTAGCATCTCTTTACCATACCTATGATGTTTATGAGAGTATCATTCACTTCATTATGTTGATGATCCTTCATTTTTCTCTCACCTATGCTTTCATGAAATTGACTGATACTAATCTTTCTACATTCAAAAATTTCATTAAAGATTCATGTGGTAGACTTATTATCCTCTTGGATTATGTGAAGAATTTGGTACATGATACACCATCTCCTAACCTTCCTAATCCTAATCCTATCATTCCTAATTTGATTCCTAATCTTCCTATTCTTAATCTGATACGTAATTCTCCATCTATTCATCCTTGTCCTTCCTATACTTATGATTGGATTCAAGCTATAGTTCAGGATGCAGATGTGCAAGATTTCTTTTATTTACCTTCTCCTTTGGTTTGTGATGTTATTAAAGGAAAGGGTAAAGAAAGTTCTTCAAAACCTATTATTCCACCTTATACAACCTTTACTCATGAGCATGATAAACAATCACCTCCTATATAAGATTTACATGATATGTACACTACAAGATATAATATGATAACTAGACAAGGTTATAGAGGTTTAGGGCTTGGAGTTAGTGAGCATGGTATCAATTTTCCAGTTCATATACCCCCTAAATAGGATTTTCATGGTGTTGGTTGTTCACAATCTCAAGTCAAGATAGGTGATGTTGATCGTTGCCCTCCTCTTCATATACTTCTCCCTACACCTAAAATAGATAACCCTGATACTCGTAAAGATGTAGCTAACAAGGTGTATGTTCAATTAATGAATTCCAAGAAAGAAATATTTAAACCTATACTGAAAGATGCTTTATCCAAGTACAAATGTCCTTTTCATTATAGTAATACACATTTTCTTGTTGATTATAAACATTTCAAGTTATATGTTAGAGAAAGAGCTGCTCTAGGAATTTTATCTCACTCTTGTGTAGTTTTACAATTCCTTCATAATTTTGATATAGGGGATTCCTCTCATTCTGATATAATATAGATTTCATCTCCTCTTGTCTCTAGACTAGGGGGCAAGAGGTGTATTTCCATCTAGTCTCCTAGGATCCATTTGGCTTTTTATTGGGCTTAATTGGTATGATTTCTATCCTGCCTCTCTATGGTTTTGTATTATGTTTATAATCATCCGTAGATTATTTTCAAGATATCTTTTCTAAGACATTTGTTTTGCAAAGGTATCCCTTGTATTCATCTCTGGGGGGCAAGTTTCTTCCTTCTTTCTTTCTCTTTGTCTAGGGAACTACTTTCCTTAGCTTAGTGGTACTTATTTATATTGCAATATTATTTCATCATATTGACAGATGTTTTGACAATGGATAACCTTTTTATATAAGATATTCTTGTCCTAGGTCATCACCTCTTCTCTATGTTGCAAATTATGTTATTTATAAACACCTGCCTTGGCTTTGGTGTTGGAGTTGTTTCCCTCATTTTAAATATTCCTCTTCCTCTTGATTGCAGGGGTCTTGATGATTGAATCTTTGTTCCCACCTGATTTATCTTTGAAAGATGACATTTTATCTAAAAGCACTCCTCTATGGTGGCGGTTTTGTTGATAAGATCTTTTTCATTGAGGATCCTTTTCCATGAGTGATATATCCTTTTCACAATTATCTATACTCTTGGATGTAGGGGTAAATAGCCCTCGCTAAGAATATGGTGTACATTGATGTAAACATGATATCTCCTTGCATTGTGAAGTAGGTATCCTCTTCCTCTTCCTTATCATCTCTAGTAGACAACCATGATAAGGAGGGGGGAATATATAGGGTCTCCCTTGTACTATAGTTTTTATGCTAAATCTTGGAAGGTAACACACATAAGTTGCTAAATCCTGAAGAGACATGTATTTTTCAATTTTCAACATGCTAAATATTGGAAGGTAATGCACATAAGTTGCTAAATCTTGAAGAGACATGCATTTACAACATGCTAAATCTTGGAAGGTAACACACATAAGTTGCTAAATCCTAAAGAGACACATTTCCAATATGCTAAATCTTTCGAAGGCAACGCACATAAGTTGCTATATCCTAAGGAGACACGCATTTCATATTCACTATGGGTATTCCAGAAGTCATCAGAAGATGCATTACAATTGAAAGAACATTTTATGGGTGAACTATCAGGTTTGGCCACCTATTTGGCTCTCCCACATTTGGTGATTCATGGTAAGGTGGGTATCTTACTGGGCGAGGTAATCACTTTCTCTTTTCTCTTTTTTAGCTTTCATGCTAGTAGGACTGGATCATGAAGCTATGTTATTTATAGTGTTGCTCTTGTCTTTCTTATGTAATCATTTATGCTTTTATGATACCTTTCAAAATATGATATTAGTATGAGAAATATTTCTTAGCAAGGTTTCTTATACTAATTGATTTAGGTTTGTTTGTGCTAACCCCTCTTTTGTGTTTCTTTTAGTTTTCTTTTCACACTCTCATGCACGTATGTTGCATTAGAATTCTTATCTTGAGAGCTTGTTTCCTTAGATAAGTGTTATTTTATCTCATTGTGAATCCACTTGGATCTTTTCTTTCTTCTCCTTTACCAAGAGTTTGCATCGAGTCCATACTATTGCTAAAGTGGGGGCTTAATATATCATCTTAAAATAGAATCACTTCCATGTTAAGAGCATTTAGCCCTCTGAGTGAGTGGTTTGGGGTAATGCCAAGTGCCTTTATTGGGTCTTTGCATGGATTTGGTTGTTCCCCCCTATTCTACTTTTCTCCCCTTGTTTCAAGCCTCTTTCTGACAAACTTTCTTTGAGAAATTGAAGATCTTGACTTTCTAGGTCAAGGATGACCTGAAGGGTCAAAGACGACCTTGACCCTAACCTAGGTCAGGTCAACCTTGAATTTGACCTAGGGAAGAGGTGACCTTGTCCCTAACCCCAAGTCCAAATTTTAGTTTTCAAAAGGTTTGGGATGTCGGGTTTCAGAAAGTTTCATTTTCTTGCTTTCGGGTCGGCTGTTTCAGATTTCGGAATGCTAAACCCTTAAATTGCATTTAATATAGGTCCATTTCTAGGGGTTAATATTAATTGGGATTTAATTCTCCAATGTCAGCCTCTTTAGAAGTTTGTGCCCTAGATTACTATAAAAGGAAGTCTCCCTCTCTCATTTTCATCCATCTCTTTTTGCCATCAAGAATCCACAATGATTTGATTCCCATGAGCATACATTATCAAGAATAAATTTTTTTGATCAAGAAATATCTTTTGGCATTCAAGGAATCATCCATTTAAGCAATGCAGATCAAGGATTCAAGCATTCAAGCCTTTGAAGGGATTAGGTTCAAGCATTCAAGATTCATCATTCAAAACCCTAGATCTAGCCATCAAGGTGGTGTGATCTTCCTTCAAGATCCTTTGTTCATCTTCAAGATCTATTCATTCCCTCTTCAAGGTGGATTCCAAGTATGAAATCATGGAGGTTTTGATTTACATTTGTTAATGTTATGTTCAAGCTTTCATATTAATATACTTATTTACATTTGAAATATAATTGCATATCTATTGAATCTCATAGCTTCATTGTTAGATCTACTTCTACTACTTGCTAGAATTCTCTATTTAAATTCCATTATGAAGGTTGATTCCAAACCAAGGTAAACCCCTCATCCAAACAACAAAACCATTTTTTTTGCAGGTACATGTATAGAACAATGAATTGAAGTGCAGATTTGGATACCCTTTTCAGCGAACTTCCAAGATTCGCAAACAAAATTTTCGTCAGAGCTATTTCAGGTCAAGGATGACCTTCAGTGGGGGGTAAGATTGTGCCTGCTATTTGGGTCAAAGTCAACCTGACCTCAGAAGGACAAAATTTTTCTCAGTTTTCTTTGTCTCGGCATTTCCAGTCTGGAGCAGGTTGCAGAATTTCCCGAAACTATGCACAGACATCAGAAAATAATGATTTCTTCATCAGCCTTTTTTCGAGATAATTATTTCTATTTTATTTAGTTTATATGTCCATAAAATTTTCCATCACACACCCCTCCACTACATTTTAACCTATTTATCATACTATCAACCATACTATCCATATTTCCCAACCATTCATTTTTGTACACTATTCACAAATGCGCTGGAGAAATTGATAAAAGTGCTGCAGAAATGATCAAATGTGCTATTTCACCTACAAAATAGAGAAGAAAACAAGGAAAAATCTAGAAACATGCAATTTTCTAAATTTTATGAAGGAATGAGGCCTAATTCCCCATGGTGAGCGCTATTTTGTGTACTAGAATTTGTACCTTCATAGGGTTAGTATCATCAATAAATCAAATAAAAATGAAATAACAACAAATAGCAATCTAATTAAGCAAATAATTGACAATTAAGCACTCTATGGATCTCTATTTAGGGATGCTAATGATAAAGCTCTCAGAAAGCATCCTAAAATGAGAATGATAAGCTGATGCAGGATCATCTTGGGTCCTTGGCAATCCTCTATCACAAAAAAACATATTTAAGTTTGTTTGTGTTGCTCTGTTCCTACTTTGACTAAGTTGGTTTGGTGTTTCTCAATTTCCTTTGTTCACCGGTATTGATCTCTCTGGCACTCAGTGAATTTCCCTGGCGCTCGGTGATGCTTGTCTGGCACTCAATTTCCTTTCTTATCGAGTGTTTGTTTTGGATTTCTTTTAAGGTCGACTTGTGCATTTAATTTGGGCCACAAATTTAATGTTGATATCCATCATTGGGAAGTGTGTGGACCTAGATTTGGCATCCCTTTCATTGATTATGGATCTGAAGGCCAACTTGGCTTGGTAGCGTCTTGTATAAATGTAGTTGTTGGGTTAGAGTTTAGGAGGAAGTTTTTGGATAGAAGATAGAAAATAGAAAATTAGAGATTATTGGTAGATCCTCACATGTTTGAGGACTTCTATACTCGATTGTAATATCTTGCCTAAACTGGGAAGGCCTTATAGCCTGACATGTATGAATCAGTTTGAAGATAATATACGAAAGAATCTGCATTTTCTCTCTCACTGTTGTGTGTTGTTGCTTTCGCATGTTGTTCTACAAGGTGGATCTAGTTAGGGTGTGCCTTTGGCCCCTCTTCCCATCCTCCCTTGCACCATGTGGTATTAGAGTAAGGTTAGATCTAGATCTAGGTTTGCAAATCTAGATTTGAAGGATCCCTTTTGTGAAGCCATAGTTGAATTTTTGTGGGGTAGAAGATTGTGATCTAATCTACAATTGTAGAGGGTTTTCAAGATGGTTTGTGGGAGGTGAGATGAAGATCTAGAATTGGAAGACATGTTGAGGAAACTTGCTGCTAGATTAGAAGTTGTTGAAACAACCTAGAGAAGAGGAAGACATCTTGAAGATGTTAGTGATGATGAAATTGAGGTGGAACAAGGTGATGTAGAACTTGCACCTGTGATGGATCAGGGTGAGGAAATATTCTTGAAGGCTTTGACAAGTCTGAAGTCTACACCACACTTTAATCCTCCTGAGTATGGTGGAAAATTGGATTCTGATAAATTAGTGGATTGGATCACTGAGATGGAAAAATATTTTGAGTATGAAAATGTACCTAAGGAAAAGAAGGTGAAAATTGCAAGCACAAAGTTGAAAAGTCATGCATCATTGTGGTGGGAACATCTGCAGCTGGACAAAAAGAGGAAAGGCAAAGAAAAAATCAAGGTATGGAATAAAATGGTGAATAAGTTAAAATGAAATTTTTTACCTTGTGATTATCAGAATAACCTAGTTAGGTGAATACAAAGTTTGAGGTAGAAAGATAGCTTGATAAAGGAATATACTGAGGAATTCTATAGATTAGATATCAGATTTGGACATGATGAAGATGATGTGGAAAGAATTGGTAGATACCTGAATGGTTTGAGAGTTTCCATCCAACAAGAAATCAGTTTGGTCAAATTGGAGAACATTGAAGAGGCTTATCAATTTGCATTGAAGGCTAAGGATAAATTGAATAAGAGATATGAGAAAAGAAAAAGAGGTAGAGGTGGTAGATTCCCTAGAGGAAGAGGTAGATGTGATGGTGAAAATAGTAGATCTGAACCTAAAAAGACAACTCCAGATAAAGGTAAGACTAAGTGGAAAGGTGAAAGTTCATCTAGAGGTAGAGGAAGTAACTACCGAGGTGCTTATAACAAAGGTGGTGTTGGCACCTGCAAAATTTCATGGCCCTACCATTTTTCTTCCAGTCTTTGTAGTTGTTTTTCCCTATTTTTTGGCTAAAACCCTTGGTAATAATTCAAAAATATAGCCGTTGGTAAGAATAACCTTGGCCTTGTTCTAATTTTGAGTTACTTTATTTAGGCCACTTAAAGGTCCCATAATGCATGTGCTTAATTGTTGCCCCCTTTGTCGCATGATCGTGTCAACCTTTTTCATGTTACGCGATCTTGCGACTAAAGGTTTTATCACCCCCGTCGGCCTTTGATTTTACTAAGTCCCAGCGCTAATATTTTCCTAAGTCTCATCAATTAATTTCCCCTATGTTTTGGCTTGATATTTCCTAGGCCTAGCCTTCTGACACCATCTTGATCCAACGGTTGTCACAAAAGTGCAAAGGATTTGTCAGAGCTATGCGATGTAGCGAAGTCCGTTGATTTTCCTTTGTGACATAACCCTTTCAATGTAGGCGGGACCACTAGCACATAAGCATAGGTGGTGACATTTTATTGGCTGAAAGAAATGATGATATGGTGGGGTGGGGTCAAGTTGTCAGTCGACTGAAGATTTGATGGTTGTCACATGATCGCAAGGAATATTCTTCCCCTTCACGATCATGTGACAGCCATCGATTTGGAATCTAATGTATAGGCTATCAGTGGGTCCAAAGTGACATGTATGCACAGTTGGTGGTATATTATTGGTCCATGTATTAACACGTTGGTAGTTGTCAGTGGGTCCTATTATCCGGCATGTCAGGGGGCCCTGACATCTATCAAAAAATCTACAAATAGCGTAAGATCTCATCAAATGTGTCAGAGGGTTGAGATTATGCGATGGCCGTTGATCTCATCCGGTGTAAGAGGGTTGTCAGAGAAAATTAAGATTCTAAATCCAACAGTGGGCGTGTGATCTGATGGAATCTAGGAGGTCTATGCGAAGATGAGATGGCTGTTGATCTTCTAGGCGGGCCCAGGTGAGGGTTTAGTCATTCTGAGAAGGTTCTTAGTGGCTCTGACAAATTGCAAAGGTTTCTCTCATTCACGGAAAAGGATAGTGGTGCTCTGATTTGACTGGCGATTCAACGAACAAGAATTTGCATAATCACTAACTAACTTGGTACAGGTAAAAAGTGTTCTACGAACTGGCGAAACCCTTTAGTCGCCAGTTCGCTAAATGTGGGACCGAGGTTAAATGTTTCCCTTTGTTCACTAGGTCATGGAGTTAAAGATGGGTTAAGGTTTTCATTGCGCGAATAAAGATTTGCCTTATCGCGTGGTCACAGGAAGGGAACTCGGGGTGTCTGGTTGAGTTAAGGACATAAGGCCCGCGAAAAGGAAAGATCTAACGGTCATGATATAAAGTTGACTCAAGTTTGAATATCAACCGCCGATTCACTGCAGGCACCATGAATGTGACTATTTTTTTTCAAATTTGAATTTTTGAGGGTTTCTCAGTGACAGAAAGGACCAGAATTTATGGTTTTTGCGGTAGGATTTGATGAAGTTGTTGTGCCGACTGCTACAAGGTGGTCCAGAGGATTTGATGATTGATTGCAGATGCCTGTACAATCATGAAATGGACATAGGTAAAGCTTGAGGTGTGTTGTAGGTGTACAAATAGATTGAAAAGGTATGGTGTTTGTGTGATCTTCAATACAAATCAAAGGATTTTTCATTGATGAAGATCAGTTTTGGGTCTGTTTGTCCAGGTTGCTTGGTTTTCTCCCCTGGAATTAATTTTTGACCATTTATTGGTTGGTTTAGTGGGTGAAACCCTAACCCTAGCTATCTGAAGCTTGTTGCATCCTAACCTGTTTGGGATTCCAAGATAGCTAGTGGTAAAAGTAGTAAGTGTTTTGATTTTGTAAGGGTTTCAAAAAATTTTGGGTCTCCTAACTTTTCAATTTTCCCATCCTTTTGGTTCCTGGTTCTAGTCTTTGGTAATCCAAGGGATTCTATTTTCTGGTTCCATATTCTTGATGGTTGAATGCTGATAATACAAACTTTGCAGATCAGATTGTTGATCCTATGATTTTGAGTAAAGAGTTTATTTTTATGTATTGATACACTTCCATGAAATACAATACAATTTCTACCTTGGTTCTATTATTGTCTCTTTGCTTTGTGTTTATTCTTGTATGTCTCTATTTGTAAGGCATTTGGAACATGCTAGTTGTAAGGCAGCTATTTAATTGTCTCATGAGTTTCTTTCAAGGAGAGAATTAAATCCTTATATGCAATTTCAGAGAATAAATACATCTGTGGAAGATCTTGATGGTAGCAAACCTAGATTGAGAAGATAGTTTGTAAGGCATATCACTGTATTTCCTAGAATTTCCTCTATTGATTTATGTTAGACTCTCTACCCAAAGGATTATGTACTGATCTGATTTCTAACATTCAAACACCTTTCAGTCATCAAACGCAAATCCATCACTACCAATACCATTTCATTTCATGTTTGTGTGCCTAAAAATAGGATTGTCCCTAATGTTTTACAGTCCATAGTTGTTGATTCCTTGAAGAGTGAATCAAAGGTTAGCCTTCCTTGAGTTTTACTCATAAAAAGAAGAAGGACTAATCACCCTTATGCCATTGTTCATGTTATCATACTAGGAGTTTCATTAGTCATATCCTGCAATAGGTTGTTCTCAGCTGTCTTCAGGATTATCTTCCATAAAAGTACCTCTATGAAACTTAATAGCATGACAATGAAGACCTAATCCACCATTTCATAGTTTACTTGAAAGATGGTAACCTATTTATAGGCAATACCAGCCTGAGTCCTATGGAGCTGAAAGCAGAAAGAGGATCTTATCCAATCCTCATCAATTAGAGTTTTCTTGCAAACTTGGAAACCTATTTATTGAGAAGCAAGCCAATGTCCTTGTCAAGTTTGACTCACAAGAAAAATCCCTAACAGACTGGCGACTCCGCTAGGGAGTTGTAAAATTTTTTTTGCTAAGGTTGTAGGGTTTAGTTGAGCCAGGGCTCCTACCATATACAAACCAGCTGGTTACCATTGGTGCCTATATTTTAAAGAAGAATTCCCAAATTTTGGGTGGTGACTCTAACAATATCTACAACAATACTGGTCAGGAATCATTCACAAGATGAGTTATAGAGGTACTAGGTCTCAGAGAAATAAGCTTCCTGAGGATAGATTGGGAGAAGGTATTCCAAGTACTTCTAGGCCTGGTTAGACAAAGAGAGGAAGAAGAAATAGAAATATGTTTCATGCTTAGGAACATAGAGAAAATGCTAGACAAGAGGAACAAATCTAGTCTATTCAAGTGAATCAAGAAGGAAATACCTCTGAATATGAGGAGGCTATTGATTTGGGTTTGAACCAATATGAAGATGAGGTTCAAGTAGGAGATGCTAAATCTGAAACTACTCTCCCTAAATCAGAAGAAATTTTTGAAGAGGTCTATGAGTTGGAGAGGAGAGTCCAAGAATAAGTTGCTATCATATAGCAAAGAGAAAAGGATAAATAAGATAGAGTAAAACAAGTAATGATAAGGGCTTATCAGCTAAAGAGGCAGTTGTTAGATTTGGAGGCAATTAATTTTGTCCCAGAGCCTGAAAGAGTAGAGGAACAACCTATTGTGTATAGAATACATGAGATAACTAGACCTAGAGATAAAGGTAAACAAAAGGCTGTATGAGTTTTAATAAATGAAACAAATCATGCAAAGAAGTCCATGGATCAGGCAACAAGATTAGAGGCTGACTTGGAAGAAGCAAAAAGAAAATAGGAATTGTTGGCCAAAGAGTTAGAAAATGCAGAGCTTGAAGCCACTACTGCTGAAATGAAGAGAAAGATTGATTTCCTTAGGCAATCTTCTGGACATGCTAATACCCTTTCCACTTCTCAAGCACAAGGAGAAAATGTGGTGAACATGGCCAGCACTTTAGGTATGCCTAAGACTCCTAATGTTTCTAATACTCAAACATCTGCATCTTTAGGTGGTGGCCCATCTCAAGTAGGTCTCATTCATGAGAGGCATAAGCAATTGGTTTTTATTGGAATTCCTGGTTATCCAAATCCCATCCTTCATGAAATTAGGAAGAAGCTCCCAAAATTCACTGGAAGCAATGCAGTTACTTGTGAAGAGCATTTGAAAAGTTTCATTGATGTGATAGATGACTACAATATTGAGCCTGATGATGTGATCATGAAGCTTTTTGTCCAGTCTCTGACTGAAGATGCTAGAGATTGGTTTAGAGATTTGCCTCATGCCATCATATGTTCACAGAATCAGTTTAGGCAATCTTTCAAGGAATAGTATGGTGATAAAACCAAAGAAGGCTTCATGCTTAATGAGTTTAACAACATCAAGAAAAATTCAAATGAGGGTGTTGTTGAATTCAATGTTAGATTTCAGAAAGCTATGCATAAATTGTTGCAAGTTATTAGATTGGATGACAGAGTATGTCTTGTCACATACTTAAATGCTTTTGATTCAAAGATGGGATATCTTTTGAGGGATAAAAATCCTAGGAATCTTGTGGGGGCTTATAAATTGGCTATTAATATAGAGAGTAATAGAAGGATATCAGGGAAGTTGGGAAGGAGAGAAGATTGTTAGCCATCAGTCTCAAATAGAAGAGAGCTAGGGAAACCTGATACAAAGCCAAAAGATGATGATAGTTTGAAGTAAATCTTGAAAGCAATAAAGGATTTAAAGCCTAGTGAAGCAAGGAATAGTAGAATGCAAGGAAATGACAGGCCATCTTTCAATAACTTTAATAAGTTGCCAAGAATGTAGAACTATCCCTATAATACTCAGTGGAAGGATGGGAAGCCAGTACTTCCTAAAAGAAAGGATAAACCAAATGACAAGACCCCTGACCCTTTGCACAGAAATACAGTGAATATGAATGATGATGTTCCATGGTGTATTGTTTGCGAATCACCTCATGATCCCTATTACTGTGCTATTGCTCAAAATGTTTTTGCAGATGGAGATGAAGGCAACAACAATGATGATACTTATGATGATCAAGGATGTGGTATGACTTCCTCATACATATATGATGAGTTAGATTCTGTAGATGAAGGTGAAAACCAAGATGCTAGTAGTTCCCAAATTAGAAATGAGGTTTACCATCAGCAAGTGTTTTTTGATGAAGAAGATAATCACCTTGATGTAGTTCAGTGCAATACTCTAAGAAGTGATGAGTCAGTGATGTTGAGAAGACCCTCTGATGAAGAAATTGTACAAATCATGGTAGACATGGTGTCCCAAGTTAAAAGAAACTATAATTTGAGAAATAGGGTGGTAGGTTGTCCAAGTGGCAAGCCTGCTGGAATTTTCATCAAGAAAATAGAAAGGGATGAAAAACAAGCCCAAAATAAGCAAAAGGTTATTAACACTGCTGACAAAACCAAATTGAAGAAGAATGCCAACTTCAAAAATCCAATTGTGGCTTACAAGGTAAAAGCTAAACCTCTTATGAGTACTGTTTCTCCTTTGCAAGAGAAAGCAAAGGGCCAGAGAAAAGATAGTCCCAATGTGGTTACATATGAAGAAGATAAAGAGATCACTGCCATTGGGCAAGATGTAGTTGACCCCAAGTATGTTCCCATTGACATGAGAAAATTGTTGTCAAAAATCACTATCAAGGTCCCCTTATTAGAAATGATGAGGATAGAAGAGCATAGAGTTAAGGCTTTGAGTTGGGTAAAAGGAGCCTTCTCTTCTAATACCCAATGTTCCACCAAGGTTGATGGAATGGATACTGCAGCAAGTGATGCAATTGAGAGCCAGTGTGGGGAGATCATCTCTGAGATCCCTCAGATTTATTTGGACACTAATGCTGCAAATGCTATGTCAGGAATAATTGATCCTTTCTTTTTGTCCTTAATAGTGAATGTAAAGTTGTTAAAAAATTGTATGATTAATTCAGGAGCCTTCAATACTGTTATGCTTGCAGAAATAATGAGATCCTTGGGTCTGAAAGTAGATACACCTCATGGTAGATGTCAGGCTATGGATTCAAGAGAGGTCCCTATTATTGGTACTATAAAAGCACTTCCTTATAGGTTGACAGCTTTCCCTGACAAGTTGCTAATAATGAGTGTTCTAGTGGTAGATATTCCTCCTCATTATGGGATGTTGTTGTCAAGGAGGTGGAGTGCCCAGATGGGAGGTATTATCTAGTGTGATTTGTCCTTTGCAACTTTCAATATTGATGGTGACAATGTGAAATTATGTAGCGAAGGTAGAACTCCACATATGATTGAAATAAATGATGATCATTTAAATTGTTGTGTGGATGTTGACATGGAAAATTTTAAGTTAGAGGAAATTGTCCCACCAGTGGAAGAGGTAGATCCACTAGTTGCAAAATTAAAGAAATAGCAAGATGGATTGTGGTAGATGTATTTTGATGGAGCATGCTCAAAAGAAGGCTCAGGAGCTGGGGTCTTATTCATATCTCCATCAGGTACTACTTTTAAGTATTCATTCTCATTGACTTTTCAATGCACAAATAATACTATTGAATATGAGGCATTGTCTTTGGGATTGAATATTGCTATCAAACATGGTTTAAAATGTTTAAAGGTTTTTGGTGATTCTGAGCTTGTGGTAGAACAAGTTTGATCCAAATATGCTGTCAAGAATGATAGATTGAAATTGTACAAACATGTAATATGGGATTAGGTTGAAATGTTTGATGCTTTCAATATATGTTGGGTGGAAAGATCAAATAACATAATGGCTGATTTTTTGGCCAATGTTGCTCTAAAAAGGGATGATTCAACTTTGTTTGGAATGTCAATTCTTGAAGTAAAAAGTAGACTAGTTGTTGCAGACAATATTTACAATTGGCAGGTTTTTAAGGATGATCATGACATCCTGAGATTTATTCAATGTCTCGACATATATGAGGATCAACCTATAGACTGCAACACTTTGGTTGAGGAAATTGAAGGCAAGGACATGGTCATGGGAAATGAGGTGATTCAACTGAATTCAAATAGTATTCCTAAAGGCTTAACTAAGTTAAAAGCATTGTATAGTAGCCAAAATGATCATATGTCAAAAATAAGTAATGCTAATATAGAAGATCTAGAGGAAGTGAATTTGGGTTCACATAATTCTCCTCAAATGGTCTATATCAGAAAAGGATTAACCCCTCAATTGAAAGATAATTTGATAAAGTTGTTGAGGAGATACAAGCATGTGTTTGCATGGTCTTATGATGACCTAAAGGCCTACTGAGAGGGCCTTTTCCTACATGAAATCCCATTAAAGAAAGATTTCAAACCATTCAGACAAAAGCAAAGGCCCATTAACCCATTGTTGGCTCCTAAGATGCAACAAGAGCTAGTCAAGTTGAGTGATGCAGGAATAATTCAACCTATAAGGCATTCAACTTGGGTGTCTAATTTAGTCACAGTTAGAAAGAAGAATGGTGACATTAGGTTGTTTGTAGACTTCAGGAATTTGAATGTTGCATCATTGAAAGATAATTATTCACTGCCTAATATGGAGGCAATGTTGCACAAGGTCACTAGTTGTGAGTTATTGTCTATGATGGATGGCTTCTCTGGATATAACCAGGTGTTGGTGAAAGAGTCTGAACAAATCAAAACTACATTCACAACACCTTGGGGAACATATGTGTATGTCAGAATGTTATTTGGTCTCAGAAATGCTGGAGCAACTTTCCAAAGAGACATGGATGTTGCTTTCAAAGAGTACATTGACCTATTTATGGTTGTGTATCAGGATGACCTAACTACCTATTCCAAGAAGGCTCATGATCATTCTTTGCACCTAGAGAAGATTTTTGTCAAAGCTCTGGAGTATGGTGTGTCACGAAATCCTAAAAAATGTAACTTTGCAGTCAAAGAGGGAAGCTTCTAAGACACATTGTATCAAAAGATGGAATAAGAATTGATCCAGAGAGGGTTGAAGCAATCAAGAAGGTATCTGCACCAAAAAATCTCAAAGGGGTGCAGTCCTTTCTAGGGAAGATCAATTTTGTTAGAAGATTCATTGCAAATTTTGTTGAAATTGTCAAGCCTATAGTAAAGTTGTTGAAAGAGGATGTGAAGTTTCAATGGACTGTAGAGGCTCAGGCCACATTTGAGAAAATCAAGGATGTGGTCCAACAAGCACCTATGCTTAGATCTCCTAACTATACCAGGCCTTTTTCATTGTTCTCTTTTGTATCATTTCACACCATTGCTACTATTTTATTGCAAAAGGACAATGAAAGTTTTGAGCATCCAATTGCATTTTTTAGCAAATCCTTGCAGGCTGCTAAGTTGAATTATGAAATGATGGAGAAGTAGGCATATGCATTGGTAAAAGAAGTCAAATCTTTTAGGCCTTATTTGCTGTGTGCAAAGGTTGTTGCATACATCCCACATTCAGTAGTAAAGGATGTTCTTACTCAATCTGAAGTCACTGGTAAGAGATGCAAGTGGATTAATAGAATTCAAGAATTCAATTTGGAAATTCATATCACTAAGTTGGTAAGAGGACAAGGACTAACAAAATTGATGACTAAAGAAAATATGGACTTAGTCCAAGTAAATAATGAAGGAACTCCAGATATGACAATCACAAGTATTGAATTGCAACCAGAATATGCTGATATTTTCTATTTCATAAAGAATGTTAGATGCCTAGACTATATGATAGATAATCAAAAGAGGTCCCTGAAATTGCAAGCTTAGAAGTATACATTGCTACAAGGAGACTTGTATTGGAAAAATAGAGATGGAGTCTTGTTGTTTTGTCTTGACAGATATCAGGCAGAGAAGGTTTTAAATGAAATGCATAATGGTGTTTATGGAGGTCATTTTTCAGCAAGGACTACTACTCACAAGGTTTCAAGGGTAGGATATTATTGGCCTACATTGTTTAAAGATTCATTTCAGTATGTCAGGAAGTGTGAAGCTTGTCAGAGGTTTGCTTCAAAATTAAAATACTCAGGAGCCTTGTCATTAAACCCAATATTTGCTGAGGCACCATTTTCCATGTGGGGCTTGGATTTCATAGGTGAGTTTACTGAGAAATCTAGTGGAGGACATAGTTATATACTTGTTGCAACTGACCATTTCACAAAGTGGATAGAGGCTATTCCTACAAAAGGGGCAACAAGTAAGGTGGTGATTGATTTCTTACTTGACAATATTTTGACTAGATTTGGTGTTCCTGTGAAGTTGATTACAGATAATGCAATGTGTTTCAAATCATATGAGTTTAAGGAATTTTGCAATGATAATGGAATCATCACTTCCTATTCATCTCCTTATCATCCTCAGGCAAATGGACAGGTTGAGTCTAGCAATAAAATCATCCTGACAATGTTGAAGAAGACACTTGAAAAGAATAAGAGAGCTTGGCATTCCAAGTTGAGATTGGCCTTATGGGCAGACAAGATTACAGTGAAAAGAGCCACTGGGAAGTCTCCCTTTGAGCTTTTGTATGGATTGCAGTCAAGGTTACCTATAAATAATTTGATTCTAGTTTATCAGTTTATTCAAGATGAGGAGTTGGATGTCATAGAGCCAATGCAGAATAGAATTATATAGCTGACTGAGTTAGATGAACAGAGAAAAGAGGGTCAAAAGAATAATATCAAGTTGCAACAGAAGGTGAAGTACTTATTTGACAAAAGAACAACTACCAAAAAATTCAAGGTTCGTGATTTGGTACTTCAATGGAATGTGAGGGCAGAAGATAAAGGGAAGCATAAGAAATTTGAATCACTGTGGCTTGGTCCTTTTGTGATTCATGATAGTTTTGGGAAGGATTCCTACTTGCCGAAGAACATGGATGGTGAAGTTTTTGAATTGCCAGTGCATGGGCAATTCTTGAAGCCCTTCTTCAGTTAAGTTTTTGATTATCATGCATGTGTAAATACTTTGTAAATTTTTGTACAGGTTTGTTTCCTTTCAGGTTGTGTGTTTCTTTCCTTGTCTTAGGTTAGCGGTTTTTGGTCTACATCCTAGAGTCCTATGGTTTTTGTTAAAACTTGCATTTCAACATCCTCAGATAGAGCCACTGTTGGCACCTGTAAAATTTCATGGCCCTACCATTTTTCTTCCAATCTTTGCAGTTGTTTTTCCCTATTTTTTGGCTAAAACCCTTGGTAATAATTCAAAAATATAGTCATTGGTAAGAATAACCCTGGCCTTGTTCTAATTTTGAGTTACTTTATTCAGGCCACTTAAAGGTCCCATAACACATGTGCTTAATTGTTGCCCCCTTTGTCACATGATTGCGTGAACCTTTTTCATGCTATGCGATCTTGCGACTAAAGGTTTTATCACCCCTCTCGGCCTTTAATTTTCCTAAGTCCTAGTGCTAATATTTTCCTAAGTCTCAGCGATTAATTTCTCCTATGTTTCAGCTTGATATTTCCTAGGCCTAGCCTTGTGACACCATCTTGATCCAACGGTGGTCACGAAAGTGCAAAGGATTTGTTAGAGCTGTGTGATGTCGCGATGTCCATTGATTTTCCTTTGTGATGTAACCCTTTCAATGTAGGTGGGACCACTATCACATAAGCACAAGTGGTGACATTTTATTGGCTGAAAGAAATGATGATATGGTGGGGTGGGGTCAAGTTGTCAACCGACTAAAGATCTGATGGTTGTCGCATGATCGCAAGGAATATTCTTCCCCTTCGCGATCATGCAATAGTCATCGATTTGGAATCTAATGTATAGGCTGTCGGTGGGTCCAAAGTGACATGTATGCATAGTTGGTAGTATATTATTGGTCCATGTATTAAAGGGTTTTCAATTGTCAATGGGTCCTGGTCTCTGGCATGTCAGGGGGCCCTGACATCTGTCAGAAAATCTACGAACAACGTAAGATCTCATCGAATGTGTCAGAGGGTTGAGATTATGTGATGGTCGTTGATCTCATCTGGTGTCAGAGGGTTGTCAAAGCAAGATAAGATTCTAAATCCAATGGTGGGCATGTGATTTGATGGAATCTAGGAGGTCTATGCAAAGATGAGACGACCGTTGATCTTCTAGGTGGGCCCAGGCAAGGGTTTAGTGATTCTGAGAAGGTTCTTAGTGGCTCTGACAAATTGCAAAGGATTCACTCATTCACCAAAAAGGATAGCGGTGCTCCAATTTGACTGGTGATTCAGTGAACAAGCATTCACATAATCTCTAACTAACTTGGCAGAGGTAAAAAGTGTTCTGCGAACTGGCAAAACCCTTCAGTCACCAGTTCGCTAAATGTGGGACCAAGGTTAAATGTTTCCCTTTGTTCGCTAGGTCACGGAGTGAAAGATGGGTTAAGGTTTTCATTGCGTGAATAAAGATTTTACTTGTCACGTGGTCCCCGAAAGGGAACCTGGAGTGTTTGGTTGACTTAAGGACATAAGGCCCGGGAAAAGGAAAGATTTGACAATCATGATATAAAGTTGACTCAAGTTTAAATATTGTCCACCGATTTGCTGCAGGCACCATGAATGTGACCATTGTTTTTCAAATTTGAATTTCTGAGGGTTTCTCAGTGACAAAAAGGACCAAAATTTATGGTATTTGCAATAGGATTTGATGAAGTTGTTGTGTTGACTGCTGCAGGGTGGTCCAGAGGATTTGATGATTGATTGCAGACACCTGTACCATCATGAAATGGACATAGGAAAAGCTCGAGGTGTGTTGCAGGTGTACAAATAGACTGAAAAGGTATGGTGTTTGCCTTATCTTTGGTACAAATCAAAGGATTTTTCATTGATGAAGATTAGTTTTGGGTCTATTTTTCCAGGTTGCTTAGTTTTCTCCCCTGGAATTAATTTTTGACCATTTATTGGTTGGTTTAGTGGGCGAAACCCTAACCCTAGCTATCTGAAGCTTGTTGCATACTAACCTATTTGGGATTCCAAGATAGCTAGTGGTATAATTAGTAAGTGTTTTGATTTTGTAAGGGTTCCGAAAATTTTTGGGTTTCCTAAATTTTTGGTTTTCCCATCCTTTTGGTTCCTGGTTCCAGTCTTTGGCAATCCAAGGGATTCTATTCTCTAGTTCCATATTCTTGATGGTTGAATGCTGATAATATAAACTTTGCAGAGCAGATTGTTGATCCTATGATTTTGAGTAAAGAGTTTACTTGTATGTATTGATACACTTCCATGAAATACAATACAATTTCTACCTTGGTTCTATTATTGTCTCTTTGCTTTGTGTTTATTCTTGTATGTATCTATTTGTAAGGCATTTGGAACATACTAGTTGTAAGGCAGCTATTTAATTATCACATGAGTTTCTTTCAAGGAGAGAATTAAATCCTTATATGCAATTTCAGAGAATAAATACATCTGTGGAAGATCTTGATGGTAGCAAACCTAGATTGAGAAGATAGTTTGTAAGGCATTCTATCCAAATTGTATGTGGTTTGTAAGGCATATCACTATGTTTCCTAGAATTTCCTCTATTGATTTATGTTAGACTCTCTGCCCAAAGGATTAGGCACTGATTTGATTTCTGTCATTCAAACACCTTTTAGTCATCAAACAAAAATCCATCACTACCAATATCATTTCATTTCATGTTTGTGTGCCTAAAAATAGGACTGTCCCTGATGTTTTACAGTCCATAGTTTCTGATTCCTTGAAGAGTGAATCAAAGGTTAGCCTTCCTTGAGTTTTACTCATAAAAAGAAGGACTGATCACCCTTATGCCATTGTTCATGTTATCATACTAGGAGTTTCATTAGTCATATCCTACAATAGGTTGTTCTCGGCTGTCTTCAGGATTATCTTCCATAAAAGTACCTCTATGAAACTCAATGGCATGACAATGAAGACCTAATCCACCATTTCATAGTTTCCTTGAAAGATAGTAACCTATTTATAGGCAATACCCACCTAAGTCCTATGGAGCTCAAAGCAGAAGGAGGATCTTATCCAATCCTCATCAATTAGGCTTTTCTTGCAAACTTGGAAACCTATTTACTAAGAATCAAGCCAATGTCTTTGCCAAGTTTGACTCACAAGAAAAATCCGTAACAGGTGTTTTTTGAGGAACTTGTTACAATTATGGAAAAGAAGGACATAGATCATTTGAGTGTACACATGCAAGTAGGAAGGCTAGTAGCAGTAGAAATTCTTTGGTACAAGAAGAGTCACAGAATGAACTTGATAAAGAAAATAACTTGATTGTAATAATAGCACTTTGGAATGAAGGTAAAAAGGAAGATCCGGTAAGAAAAAGTTTGTTCGAGACCAAATGTAGAGTTTCTAACAAAGTTTGGAAGGTAATCATTGACAGTGGTAGCTCGGAGAATCTAGCATCTGAGGAAATGGTCATAAAATTGTAGTTGAAAAGGTTGGAACATTTGAAACCCTATCAGATTTCATGGATCAAAGATGAGCATACACTCTTGGTAAGTGAACAATGTTATGTGAATTTGAAAATTGGAAAGTATTATGATAAAGTGTTATGTGATATCATGCCTATGGATTGTTGTCATATTTTATTGGGTAGACCTTGGTAATATGATAGACATGCTATATATGATGGGATATTGCATAAATATACTATTTGGGTTGATGGGAAAAGAAAAATGTTGTTACCTTTGATTGAAGAACCTATTAGTGATGTTTGCACATCTGTGAAAGTTTGCTTAATGGAAGGAAGAAAGTTTGTTAAGGATCTAAAGAAGAATGATGTATGATTTTATGTGATTCCTAACAAACCGAGTAAGAGAATAGAGGATAAAGTCCCTGAGGAGATTGATAAATTACTCACTGAGTACAAAGATATCATTTCTGATAATGTACCAAAGAGAAGCATTGATCATTGCATGGATCTAATCCCTGGAGCTAGTTTACCAAATAAGGCACCTCATCGGTTGACACCTACCAGGAATTAGGAATTGAACCGAAAGATTCAAGAATTGTTGCAAAAAGGATTGATCAGAGAAAGTTTGAGTCCTTGTGTAATACCTGCGATATTGGGACCTAATAAGAATAGAGAATGGTGAATGTGTAGTGATTCCAGAGCGATCAACAAGACAACAGTGAAGTATAGTTTCCTATACTGAGAATGGGTGATATAATGGATAGTTTGACTGTAGCAAAGTATTTTACTAAAATTGATTTGAAAAGTGAGTATCATCATATCAGAATTAGAGAAGGTGATGAATGGAAGACTTCTTTCAAGACAAAAGAAGGTTTGTATGAGTGGTTGGTTATGCCTTTTGGTTTAACTAATGCACTGAGTACTTTTACGAGTTTGATGAATGAAGTTTTGAAGAAATTCTTGTGTAAGTTTGTGATTGTATATCTTGATGATATTCTGATATTCAGTAAGACCAAAGAAGAACATTTGTTGCATGTTAGACAATTTTTATAGAGATTAAGAGAAGAAAAGTTGTTGATAAATCTGAAAAAGTGTTCATTCATGAAAGAGGAGATTGTGTATTTGGGTAGTCAGAATAAGTTGAGTCAAAGACATATGAAATGGGTTGAGTATTTGCAGAGTTATACATTTGTGATAAAACATAAGAGTGGAGTCACTAATTGAGTTGTTGATACATCGAGTAGAAGAAGATCTTTGATGACCGAGATGAAAATTGAACTTCTTGGCTTTGATGAGATGAGATATTTGTATGAAACTGATCCCAATTTTTCTGAGCCATGGAGAAAGTGCAAAGCACTTATTCAAGATCAACCAAGTACAAAATGGTAAGAATATTTCATTCAAGAAGGTATGTTGTTTAAAGATATTCATTTGTGTATACCGAGATGACCAATGAGAACTAATTTGATAAAGAGGAAACATAGTAGTGGTTTGGCTGGACATTTTGGTGTTGATAAGACATTGAATTTTCTTAAGGAGAAATACTTTTGGCCAGAGTTGTATAAAGATGTTCAGAAATTTGTGAAAAGTTGTGGAATTTGTCAAGTTGCAAAAGGAGTAAGTAAGAATACTAGATTGTATACACTGATTTCTATTCTTGAGAAACCTTGGATTGACATCAGTATGGATTTTGTTCTTGGTTTACGGAAGATAGTAAGAGGTAGTGATTCTATATTTGTTGTTGTGCATATATTTTCTAAAATGGCACATTTTGTACCTTGTAGAAAGACATTAGATGCAGTACATGTAGTAGATCTTTTCTTTAAGGAAATTGTCAGATTGCATAGATTACCAAGGAGTATTACCTCTGACCGAGATAGTAAATTTGTTGGATACTTTTGGAAGATTCTTTGGAGAAAGTTTGGTACTGAGTTGAAATATAGTTCTACATTTCACCCACAAACCGATGGATGGATAGAAGTTGTGAATAGAAGTTTGGGAAATCTTTTGAGATGTTTAGTTGGAGACACACCAAGTAATTGGGATTCTGTGTTGCCACAAGCGGATTTTGCATACAAAAATTTAGTGAATAGAAGTACTAGAAAAACACCTTTTGAGAGACATTGCTAATGAAAGAAAGAGAAGTGCTGAGGGAGTAAAATTTGTTGAGTACATGAAGACATTGCATGAAGATGTGAAGTTTAAGATGGAAAAGAGTAATAAAAAATACAAAGACAGAGCTAATAGATCAAGAAGACATAAGACTTTTGATGTTGGTGATGAAGTGATGGTTCATTTGAAGAGAGGCAGATTTCCTGGAACATATGGGAAGTTCAAAATGAAGAATTTTGGACCTTGCAAGATTCTGAAGAAATTTGACAGTGGAAATGCATATGAGATTGAGTTACTTGATGACATGGATATATCACCAATTTTCAACATTTCTGATTTGTATGAGTATCATGAACCTGATGAAGACATAATAGTACCAATGGATTATCCTAAGAAGCAGATTGAAGAAGTTGAAAATATTTTGGAGCAAATAATTGGTAGGAGTACAAGAGGAAAACAATATATGGAATATCTAGTAAAGTGGAAGAATAGACCGATTGAAGACAGTTCATGGATTTTATAGTCTAAGTTGGATGTAGCTAAGATCATACCTATTTCATGATTTGAAGAATCATTTCAAATAACCCCAGGTGTCTGATGCATGAGCATCTTGGGTCCTTGGAAATCCTATGTCACCAAAAAAATATTTGAGTTTGTCTATGTTGCTCGGTTCCTACTTTGATCGAGGTTGTTTGGTGTTGCTCGATTTCCTTTGTTCACCGGTGTTGGTCGGTTATCTCTCTGGCGCTTGGTGAATTTCCCTGGCACTCAATGATGCTTGTATGGCACTTGGTTCCTTTCTTACTGAGTGTTTATTTTGGATTTATTTTGAGGCTGACTTGTGCATTTAATTTGCATCACATATTTAATGTTGGTATCCATCATTGGGAAGCATGTGGACCTAGATCTAGTCATCCCTTTCATTGATTATGGATCTGAAGGCTGACTTGGCTCAGTAGCCTCTTGTATAAATGTAGTTGTTGGGTTAGAGTTTAAGAGGAGGTTTTTGGATAGAATATAGAAAATAGAAAATTAGAGATTATTGGTAGATCCTCACATGTTTGAGGACTTTTGTACTTGATTGTAATATCTGGCTTAAACTAGGAAGGCCTTACAACTTGACATGTATGAATTAGTTTGAAGATAATATATGAAAGCACCTACATTCTCTCTCTCACTATTATGTGTTGTTGCTTCTGTGTGTTTTTCTGTAAGGTGGATCTGGTTAGGGTGTGCCTTTGGCCCCTCTTCCCATCCTCTCATGTGTCATAAGAAAAGCTAATAAAAATGTTAATTCCAAATTAAAATTATCTAATTAGCTCCTAGATTTGCCTTTCTAGCTCTAATTTGTAAGAGGTTTGATGCTATTCTTAGATTTGTGGATGATTAATGAGTGATTTATGCCTTTCTTTTATAGATTTTGGCAATGGTAGGGGGTGTAGTTGAGTTGATTATGGTTGAATTGGGGTTAAGTCCTTATTTCCACCCTTTGGAGACAATTTAAATATAGTGTCCTCAAAGCTTGGGACAAGAAGACAAAATGGGTGGACAAGATTCATCCTACAAGTGAGTGATTGAGATTCATTTTAGGCTTAATCCATGTGAGCTTCATCATCAATTCCTATTGGTTGAGGCTTTTCCCTCCCATGTGGTGTTGAGAGAAAATAGGTATTAATTAATTGATTTTATTTAATTTGTTTAGCCATGTGAACCCCTTAAATTGGTTGATTTAAATTAAATTGAACTATGCCATTAATTAGATTAATTGGACATTTAATTGATTAATCATGATTCAATAGGTTCAAATTGATTTAATGGCTTTCGATTCTCAATTGATTTTGGATTAAGGTTCAATTGCAATTTATATTTGATTTTATTTAATTATATTGATTCTTTCCGTGATTTCTCACTTAATTGATCTTGTCCATTTTCAGCTGATTACTCTTGCTTCAATCCATACAAGGCTTTGTGCAATCTACATACCATGTCTTTCTGATTCTGATCAACAAAACCTTCTGATTGTTCTATGTAGACCTCCTCAAGAATTCCATTTAGAAATGTTGATTTCACATCCATTTGATATACTTTAATCCCTTATGTGCAACATAAGCAAGTAATATGTGAACTCCTTCCAGTCTAGCAATAGGTGCAAAGGTTTCACCATAATCAACACCTTCTTCTTGTGCATATCTTTTGCAAAATAGTCTTTCCTTATTCCTTGTATCTTCTCCATTCTTATTTAGCTTATTCCTGAAAATCCACTTAGTACCAGTTGTAATCACCCAAAAATGGTCATCTAGACTATTAGCCCCTTGCTAGCATTATTGGCTAAAATCATCAATTTCTTATTCTTGATCAAATCCTAATTCTACCAGTTATTTGATTATTTTCTATGGATTAACCATTTTATCCTAAATCTTTATTTATTTAAAAGGAATTCCCTCCCCTTTTAATAAATAAAAAAGCCCCCACTTTCCTCTTATCCTAAGTTGCACAAATAAAGCATTTTTCTTATTTTATAAAAAGGGAAAAAACACTTTTTGTCTCATATGGACACAAAAGTCAACTCTTATTTTTCTCATTGGAGGATATTTGTGCACTTGGATTGCTCCTCTTTCAAGCTCCACCGTTGATTAAATCTTTTTCCTCTTAATCTCTATGGTCCATTCTTTCTCATTTCTTATAAAAGGAGAGCTCTCCTCATTTTAGCATGAATCTTTTGAATACTAACTTTATGCTGCAAGATTGCTTGGAGACTTTGGAGCTTTTAAAGACATTCTTGCATCTAGCCTTCATTTCTTACATGATAGCTTCATATTCTTGTATTCTTAGCTTAGTTTTCTATTTATGCTTTCCTATTTTAAATTTCATTTTCATGCTCTAGATTGGCTCACATAGATTAATTAGTTTAGATTTGTAACACTTGCATCTTTCCTTTCATTGTTTAGATTGCATTCTCATTTCTAGCATAAGTTGCATTTCATTTTCATCTTGATTCTTGAGGATATTGGCATTTTTCCTTTGTCTTCATTGAATCTCTCATTGCATGGTTTACTAGCAAGGTCATAGGCTTAATAGCTCTAGCTAAGAGCATTCTTAAGATCCTTGCACTCCATGCCTAGGGAGCTCTAGGTCAATTTTCAAGGTTTCTCATTCATTCCTGGGAAGGAATGGCTTAGAGAAGTGCACAATCTAGTGTGTACATTTTTGGCACCCACCATGGGGCAGAACAACTCTATTTTATCCTTCTTTTCTTGCATTTCCCCTGTAGGTTTTGACTATTTTTAATTTTTTTAATAATTTATGTATGCTATCCATACTTCCGTTCGTCACTGTTACAGAATCTCGCGTGAGGTTTCTCACCATATCAGGCCAATTTTTGCTGGTACTAGCACTTCTACGTGTGACAAAGGTGTTTTATGGCACTGGCCTATGTTCTATCTCGCGGGAGCTCTTGTACTTTCTCATGCGAGCCTTCATACGTTCTCGCGCGGGTTTGTGCTTTCTCGCCCGTGGTTCGATACTTTCTCGTGTAGCCCTGGGTATTGTCTCACGTGAAATTCCATGACAGATAGAGACCTAGAATTATTGTTTCAATTTTCCTACTTTCTATTTTCTGATTTACTATTTTTGAAAATTTCAGCATTTTCAAAATCCGTGCCACTCCACAAAACTAGCACCCATTTTTGAAATTTTTTTGCATACGGTATCAAAAATTGAAGTGTGATATATCATTGGAAAGCTCTTTTCAAGCCTGATCCAACCATGCTAGTTTCATTTTCAAATTTTTCCATTTGATTAGCTATTTTACTTGCAGATTATCTAATTTTTGATGTGCTAACCATTGTGGAGCTAACAAGTTGTTCTTGTAGGTGCTCTCATTGCTTGAAATATTTTCTTAAAAGAATGCATGTCAAAGCTCCAAAAGCAAAAGTGCTACTAATTATGTTTTGCAGGGCTGCCTAATGCCTAAAAACCAACAAACTTTGCTTTTAAGTGTGGCATATACTAGTTGTTTCATTTTTTAGGCACTTAAGATCTTGTTGTAGAAATCTTTTGGTGGTAGGAGAGTATGCTCTTCACCCTTGTGGTGAAACAAAAATCTTGATCCATCTTTGGATTTTGAAAGTGAGAGGGTAAATGAACTTTTCTTGGTGTGTTTGGGAGAAAATTTTTGAGATAGGGGAGTATGCTCTTCACCCTTGTGGTGAACCAAAAACCTTGAACCTCAGAGATTGATCCACTCTTTGTGTAGTTTAGGATCCTTTAGCGGGCCTTCTCTTAAGCAATCAAGAGGAATGACCCAAGTGGGGACAAGCTAATACCGAGCTATTTCGACCCACTATAAACTCAAGGCTATCAAGGACACAAAACCTTAGTAGATGTATTACTTGTCTTTGCTTAATGTGAGTACTTGTGGGATTGTGACCATGTGGAAAATGTTGAGCAAGAATGCTTAAGGTACTCTTGTGGCCGTGAGGTCTGTTACTTGCCGCAAGGTAAGGAGTCCCTTCGGGGAGCAAGTGGAGTATTACAAATAGAAGCCCTTACTAAGAACCATAGATAGAAGCCACCCTATTTTGCTACTTAGCATCTTGGTGTAAGGATTGATCCTAGTGGACTAACCCGGATCACCCCAAGATTACTCACCATCTATGTTCCTTTGGTTGTGTCATTGACACCTCCATGAAAAAGCCAACATCTATTATGGGTAACAACTTTGTATGAAGTGATGGGACATCAAGTGTGGGCCAAGTTGCTAAGTATTGAGCCTTTGTCCTTCTAGGCTAGTAAGTGCTTGAAGTGTTCTCATTATGATATACCCGTGCAAACGTTCTTGAACATAGAAACATCACAGTAGTCCTCATAAAATTTTTCATTTTGATATCACAATTGCTTGTATTGGCAAGGTTGCTTTTGCTCTTACACAAGTGTTTGATGACATGTTTGATCACCTGTTGTTTGCAAACTTGTCTATTTCTAGATATTGTTGTGCTTGAAACCAAAAAATTGTACTTGCAACCTACAACATTGACCAAATTGCTTTCAAAACTAAGTTTTTCACGATCACTAGTCAAGAGTCATACGATACTGAAATATCATTGCATACCCTCAACCAAGAATCTTGAGTTATTTTGTTGTCCTACTACTATTGCAATTTAGAGCTGTTAAACTTGAATTTTAACCTGTTGTGGAGTATCTTTTCCTATTCTTACCTAAAGCTAGTTTGTTATCTGCATGCTTAGGTTTTTTCTAGACTGAAAAAAATGAGCTAAAACTATTGGGTTTGAATCTAACAAATGCTACTCTTGATCACTTGTCACACCACGTTTACCTCTATAGCTACTTGCTCATCAAGCTTCTTGCTCAACTCTAGGCTTGAGTCAATTGATTGTTGTAAGTTCTTGAGCACTTTTGACCAATCATATCTATTGTTCTACTTTGACAAGTGATCTTCATTAGCTTTGCTTATCTCAATATCTGAAAAACTTTGTCTCATTCTATTAGTCAACCAACAATTCTTTTCATGTCAGTTACAACTCAGTCTTAATTTGAGTAGGAGATTCATCCTCCATTTAATTATATGCAGTTACCCTCTCTTACAAGATGCTCATGAGTGCCACTTAGTAATGATATTTCTATTCCTAACCAATTTGAAGATTCTAAGGTCACCCCATGGTACAAAGGAGGCTTCCTTTTTTCCGCATTCAAGTCCTCCAAAATTACAAATAGTGTCTCGCTCACTCTGACTGAACAAGAAAAGTTCTATTGTTTGCAAGAACATTTTGAGCATAAGGACAACCAAGTGAATTTAGACAAAATGGATGCTACTAGGTGCATGGGTTCAAGGGGAGTATCTCAAGAAAAACTTGAGATTAGTGGTTACGAATATAGACCTCCTCCTTTTAACTATGGCAACAACACACCACCAAGATCTCCTCCAAGATGGACTTTTTCTGCACCTTCTTCACCTCCTAGGCCTCCTCCCTCTTAGCATGAGGAAGAAGCCAATGATGAGATTTGTAGTGAAGAACTTATGAGGTTTGAACAAGATGAAGCCTCCCAACGTATGATGCTTAAACTTTTAGAGCATAATGGGGACCAATAATTTCAATACATGACTTCTAGAGGATACAAGCTCCCCCCTAGTTATGATGTGTGCCAAATTGTCCAATAAAGAGTGCCAATAGAATTGGAAATCCTTAGAGAGGAATTACAATGGAAAAATCAACGTCTTTCCCAAATGGAAATAGAAAGGGAGCCTCCAAAGGTTTCTTTTGTAGAGTCTATATGTGCTCTTCCCTTTGATAGGAGTCTATACATGGTCCCATTTCCTAGGGATATTGAGGTTCCCAAATATGACAAGTATGATGGAAACGGTGAACCCCATGACCATGTGCGTCACTTTTATGCTCTTAGCATGGACTTCCTTCATGAAGACACATTTCTTCTATGACTATTCCCTAGAAATTTAAGAGTACAAGCCTTGGAATGGTTTGCAAAGTTGACACCACCTCTTAAGACTTTTGATGAGTTGGATAGGCACTTCACCCAACATTATTCATACAACATCCAATAGCCTATCACCATGATAGATCTCAGTGCTCTAAAGAAAAATCAAGGTGAGCCATTTGCCACTTACTTACAATGTTGGAGGTCATTGTATTCTCGATATCCTCATCAACTACCTAAGAGGGAAAATATTGACATCTTCGTTAACACTCTTGTGCCTAAGTTGTATTATGATCTAAGGAAACAACTATTGTCCTCTTTCAATGACATGGTTTAAAGTGCATATCAGATTGATAATGTGGCCATAAGAAAGGGGGATATTGTTATTAATAAAGATACTTGAGGCAATGGAAAAGACAAGAACAAACCTTGGAATAGAAACAAGTATGTTGTTAATGATGGGGTTGTGGATGTCCCAAAAGCTAAAGAGCCTACTTTCAACCTTTCTAATGCTATCTACGCAGCAAAACAAGAGGTTGCCAATGCTCATAGTGCTCCTAAGCCTTAGTCTATAGATAAGCCAAAGAAGCAACACCATCGTTGGGTGTACACCAAGTTGGCTGAACCATATGATGTGATTCTTAAGACTTTGGTTGGCAACAAGTATCTTACACTTCCTAAAAATTCTCATCCCTATGATCCACTGGTTAAGTCTGATTGGTGTAGAGATGATCATTTTTGCCACTATCACAGGAATAAGGGACACAAGACAAAAAAAAATTTTAAGCTTAAAGATGCTATTCAAGATCTTATTGATGGAGGCACAGTTCTCATAGATGGTTTAGTTAAAAATTTTGATCACAAGGGTTTCAAGACTCCTCTACCTGAGTATGAGAAAGAAGAATCCTCTCAAGCGCATAAGAAGAATCATGATGCAAAGATCAACTATACATATACTCTTGATTCACCTGTGATCAACATGATAGAGCCTATTGAGAGTGTTCTTATGATGAGGTCTCAAGATGATAACAATGCCCATTATGGTATGCCAAAGTTGGTCTTGCAAACACTAGATGATTCATCTTCTCAGAGTGAGACACTAAATGCTGTTACTAGGGGCAAGCCAAAATTGTCCTTAAAACTATGCATGATCCCAAACAAGCATCTTCTTCCAAACAAATGGCTCCTTCAGCCTTGTCTACCTATGACCTTGTGCACCAATTACAAAAAACACTTGCTCAGATATCAATTTTTGAGTTTCTTAAGCTATCCCCTTTGCACAAGGAGATCCTTGAAAAAGCTTTGTGTACATCAAATGTTCCCAATGATATTGATCCAAATCGGTTCCAGGCTATGGTCAACCACATCTCATGTCCCCACTACCTATCCTTTTCTACAGAAGATGACACATCTCTTAGTCACCCTCATAATCTAGCTTTACACATTGAAGTTCTAGTCTACCACACCTGAGTCCGTCGAGTTCTGATAGACAATGGTGTAGGGTTAAATATTGTTTCCTTCCATGTTGTCCAATAGTTAGGATTGTCTGAATTGGCCGTAGATCCTAGGCAAAATATTACTATAAAAGCATATGATGAAGTGGAAGGATCTTCCAAAGGTCTTGTTGTCCTACATGTCTAAGTGGGCCCTGTCACAAAAGATGTGTTGCAATTATTAGACATCCCACTCGCATATAATATTCTTCTAGGTCATCCTTGGATCCATGACATGCAAGCTATCCCCTCCACCTACCATCAGTGTATCAAGTTTCCACACAATGGAGCTGAGATTGTGATTCCTGGGGACAATGCTATAGCTATCAATACTCTAACTTCTGCTGAGATGTTTATTCCTCACAACAAACCTTCTCATGATCATAATGCATCCCTTATTGCTACTAAGAAAAAATTAAAAATGATGAGTATTGGTATGGCAGAATATACATTGGACTCTATAATGCTAAGTCCTATGGTAGATGTTCAGACAAGATGAAGCCTTCTACTTCTTCTATTATGGTTTTTGGTACCTTTGTTCAATCATTTGTACCCTTAGAGGCCGAAAAAGAAGAACAAGTTGTTAGAGAGTGGATTTATAGAGAAGAAGAAGATATTATGACAGTTGCTACTCCCATTTCTCCTAAGCGCTATGATAAAGGCTATAAATTTTTGCAACAAATGGGCTATCAAGGTCAAGGACCTTTAAATAAAAATGGACACGCTCTAGTTGAACCTTTGAGTCATACCAATGGCCAACCCTTTAAGGATACTAAAGGTCTAGTTTATGGTGTTGAAAAAAACATCCCTAAATATTCCAGAAATACTCCCATGCTTAGTGACTCAGATACAGATTTGGAGGAATCACCACTATGCACTATGACTCAAATGGGAGACTGTCTTCCTTCTACTTCACTTCTTTGGGGAGGAGAATGCATGCCTACTAATGATATAGCTGAAGCCTCTACACCTAGAAACTTTGTGCCTAATGAGTCATTGAGCTTTGATAGATAGCATAGAAATATTGCACGGTTGATGGAAAGAGGAAATCTCATACGTAATGACATGGGTGCCTCTACCTCTAGGCATCCTAAGCCTTCTTGGTGCAAACATCCCAGCAAAATTTCCACGACTGATTCAAATGAATATGAATGGGACATTCTCTCAGATGGCTCTTCCATACTGGATATGGAAGTTGATGTGATTCACACCTATAGTGACCAACCCAATGTAGTTGATGAGTCTCACGTAGGGTTTGATGAGTTGAATCCATGCATTTCTTTAATGGACCACGCTAGTCCTTCTATGACAAATTTAGATTTTGGTACTTTTGGAACCTACCCTATGGGCTCAACTTCTCTTGTCACCAGAGATGATACCCCCTGCATCAATAGCCTTGAACTGGTCATTTTGCTTTCCCTCATGCACTCAGATCTCATAGATTGGTTTGCCCAAGATCAAAGACCTATATTGCCTTCTTTTCAAAATGACTATGAGATCACCTGCTACCTCAATGCCATTGAACTTGTTACTTCTTCCACCAGCGAACCAGCAACAAACATGACTGAATAAGATATCAAGTACCTCATTAATAAAATAAAAAGAAAAAAGCAATGGTCAGATGACAAAAACCACATTGTGGTGGTATTTGAACCTCAAATAGTAAAAATAGAGATGTATCTAAGGGTGAAAACCTCTTTGAGGCACCCAAGGATGAGGTACTTGGTAGTCTGCCAAGCTATTTTCAAGAAAGGTCTTTAGTTCTAATAGAGCCTACACAGCCCATCAACTTAGGGACAAAAGATTCTCCTAAAATCATACATGCAGCTCAATCCCTCTCAGTAGAAGAAAATGAACAATTTTCCACATTCTTTCAAGAGAAAAAGATCAATTTTGCATGGACATACTTGGACATGCCTAGTTTGGACATTTAGCTTATTATGCATCATCTCTCTATTGCTCCAAAGGTAAAACCTGTCAAACAAAAATTGAGAAAGATGCATCCCCATGTGGCATTATTGGTTAAAGCTAAACTTGAGAAGCTTCTAAAATCCAACTTCATTAGAGCTATCGACTACGCTGAGTGGATTTCTAACATTGTCCTTGTTTCCAAACACGACAAGTCCATATGCATATGCACTGATTTCAGAGACTTGAATAAAGCATGCCCTAAGGATGATTTTCCAGTTCCAAACATTGAAATGATAGTGGACATGATGGCGGGCTATGAGATGTATTCCCTTATGGATGGCTTCTCCAGATATAACCAGATCAAGATTGCCCCTGAAGACCAAGAGAAGATAGCCTTCACATGCACATGGGGTACTTTTTACTGGAATGTCATGCCGTTTGGGCTTTAAAATGTTGGTGCAACCTATCAAAGAGCCATGACCACCATATTCCATGATATGATGCATAAGAACATGGAGGACTATGTTGATGACACATTTTCTAAATCTCAACAAAGGAGAACACATCTATCTGATTTGAGTTTGATATTGGACTACATGGAATGATTCCAACTTAGATTAAATCCAAAAAAATGTGCTTTTGGTGTCACTTCTAGGAAACTGCTAGGGTATATTATCTCAGCAAAAGGGATAGAAGTAGACCCAGAAAAGGTGCAAGCTATCATGGAGATGCCACCTCCTTGCAACATCAAACAATTAAGGGGTCTCCAGGGTCATCTCCAATCTATCAGGTGGTTCATTTCTCAGTTAGCTGACAAAGCTCAACCATTCAATTGGAATTTTCATAAAGGAGCTACTTGTATATGGAATGAGGAGTGTCAAAAGAACCTGGACCAAATCAAGGATTACCTAGCATGACCTCCTATTCTTATGCCACCTATCCAAGGGAAACCTTTGATACTATACATTTCTGCTACAACAAATTCCTTAGGGGCTCTCCTTGCACAACATGATGATATGGGCAAAGAGCATGCTATTTACTATATCAGTCACACTCTAGTTGCTTATGAACTCAACTACACCAGCATCAAAAAGGCTTGTTTAGCAGTGGTGTTTGCATCTCAAAAACTTAGACATTACATGCTTGCACATACTACGTAGCTGGTTGCCAAAATTGATCCTTTAAAATATCTCTTAAGTAAAGCTACGCTCACTAGATGACTTGCCAAGTGGATGCTGATTCTTTCAGAATTTGACATTCAGTATGTTGAGAGGAAAGCTATTAAAGGGAAAGAAATTGCAAATCAATTGGCTGAGTTTCCCATGACTGATAATGCTCCTCTTTCAGATAAACTTTCCAGATGCTTCAATCATGCATATCACAGGGCATACATGGAAAATGTTTTTTGACGGTTCTCATACACAGAATGGAGCTAGTGCTAGAATCTTATTTGTTACCCTTCATGGATACACCATTCCTAAATCCTATAAAATTATCTTTCCATGCACTAATAACATAGCTGAATATGAAGCCCTTCTGAATGGTGTTAAGCTTTCCCTTCAATGGAGGATCACCAAGTTGCACATTTTTGGAGATTCTCAGCTTGTCATAAATCAAGTAAACAATGATTACAAAACAAAGGATGACAAGTTGATCCCTTACAAGAAGATGATAGACTCACTCAGGAACTATTTCACATCTATCATATTCCAACAAATCCCTAGAGCTAAAAACAAGGCTGCTGATGCCATGGCTACTTTGGCATCCATTTTGCAACTAGAATAACATGAATCATGCTTTGAGTTCCTAGTGGAAGAATTGTGCTATCCTGCCTATAATTCCCGTAATGACCATGTCATTTACATTATGGTTGGTCATGATTCCTCCCACTACACCACCATCTTTTCCTATCTCTGAGATCAAGTTATCCCTTAAAATCTAATGCATAATGAGAAGTGCTAGATCATTCATAATGCCTCACACTTTACCCTCATCTCTGGTGACTTGTATAGGAAGAGTCTAGATGAAACTCTCCTTAGGTGTCTAGAAATAGAGGAGTCCAAAAAGGTGCTAGCTGAAGTCCATGATGGCATATGTGGTTCATACTCTAATGGTCTTGCGCTAGCTCAAAAATTGCTTAGGGCTGGCTACTATTGGCCTACTATGAAAGCTGACGATGTTCGATATGCCAAGTCCTATACAAAATGTCAACTACATGGGAATCTCTTTCATGCTCCTGGATGTGAGCTCATTCCCTCTGTCACCTACTAGCCATTTTAGCAATGGGCCTTTGACTTGGTAGGAAAGATCCATCCTAGTTCTTCGAGTGGGCATAAGTTCATTATTATAGCTACTGAGTATTTTACCAAATGGGTTGAGGTTGTCCCACTATAAGCAGCTACAGGCAAACATGTTGCCCTATTTATTTTGAATCACATCATTTGTCGCTATTTTATTCCTTCTTCCATAGTCACAAATAATGGTGACTAGTTTAAAAATAAAGACCTGAAGCACTTGTGCAAAAAATTCAAAATCAAACAACATTGGTCTTCTGTTTACTACCCTCAAGGGAATGGCCAAGCTGAGGCCTCAAACAAAACATTACTAAAAATTCTTCACAGAATGGTGCACAAATCAGGCAAGCATTGGCATCTACAAATCAATCCTACACTATGGGCTTACCGAACTTCTATTCACACTCCTACAGGTGCAACACCTTTTTCCTTGGTCTATGGTTTTGAGGTTGTCTTACCACTAGAGGTTGAAATACCTTCACTGAGAGTCTCTCTACATTGTTTGATTACCGATGAAGACCAGAGGGCTATGAGAGTGCATGAGCTCACTACTTTGGAAGAATGCCACAAGGCCCCTTTTTATCACATGCACACCTATCAGAAGAGAATTTCTATTGCTTACAACAAGAAAGTTCATCCTAGAGGGTTTCAAGTGGGTGAGCTAGTTCTCAGAGAAAATCCCAAAAATCAGCAAAATAGAGAGCAGAAAGGCAAGTTTGAGCCAAATTGGTTAGGACCTTATATAATTACAATAGAATTTGGGTCCGGAGCCTATCAACCATCTACACTTGAGGGAGAAGAGCTTACCGAGCCTATCAATGTTCTACATCTTAAAAAGTTCTATGCCTAAGGTTCTTGAGCTCTTTGTACATATTTTTATTGATCCTGAAAAATTCAAAAAAATTCATATATGATGCTGAAAAAATCCTAAAAAGCATAAAAAGTACTAAAAAAATGAGCATCCTAGCGAAATCCTAACAATAGGTGCTTTGATGTCTCACCAAAAAAATCAAAAAATTCAAAAATTCAAAAAAAAACTAAAAAAAGTGCCTTGGTGAAAACCTAGAAACAGGCACCTTGGTAGCAAAATACAAAAAAAATTGAAAAAAGTCCTGAAAAAATTTATCAAGTGGTGAAAACCTAGAAATAGGCACTGCTTGAGACCCTTGCACCTATGTCTATCAGTCTTGCATGGCGCTCCTTCACTCCCCTTTTCGCTTTGCCTCTCCTAGCCTGGAATTGACTCTTGTCTTAGTCTAGGGGGCATATGTTTTTCTAAGCTTATCTTGGGTCTCTTTGTGCATTTGGATTTCTTGGGCCACTTGGTTCCAATGATGTTTTTCAACACCACCTCAATTGTGTTTTTCAACACTTCCCTTGCATCGAGTGTTTCTCAACACTTATTATATATCCTATCCGCAGTCTAGAATGATACAATATTTCTCACTGGTAGATGCGATACTTAAAGTTTGACTCTCTGACCTACACACACACACTTCAACACTTGATTTGCTGAGATTTGTTTGACTTTATTTTTTTGTGTGTTGTCTATGATGATTTCTTTACTAAGTGTTCTCTCCCTAATAGTTTTCAATGATGCCGAGCTAGAAGACTGGGGCATGAGGACATGTTCTATTTGCTTTCTACCTATGGGTATATTTTTTTGATCTTGGTTGTCATGAGTATTTATGCTTGTTCCACCTAACTCTAGGATCTACAAGGTATTATCCTTGATTGTGCTTTCTTCAAGTGCATGCTTATAGTTATCATGACTTTCTTGTGTCTCGATGAGAGCATAATCTTGCTATATCAAACTTAGGGAGCCTCACTACACTAGTCATCTTGACCTATATGTCTTTGGTGCCTAGGTGGGATTTCCACATTCCTATATGATATAGATCATATTTAGATTCACATAGTTATACTAGTGTGCATTGTATGATCTTGCAATGCTACCAATAATGCTCGATGATCACTATTAGAGTCTATTAGCTTTGTGACCTTGCAAGTAAACCACTTTTCATAGTAGCTTGCATTTTTAGGTTCATGTTGGTTAGTTTTGCATCTTGCATATAGAGAGTGCTCTCCTTTCATCTTTCGTGGACCTGTCGATCAATTGTGCTCACCTTTCACTTCTTCTTGATCATGTCTTTCACTTCTCATCTTTCATATCACATCATTTTCTATTCATTTCAAGATCGAAACCAAAATTTGAGTTCACCTTGATTGTCCAAATTGCATTTCCCCTTCTTTCACGCAGTTGGCTAACCTTTTGAGGCCTGATCCTTTGATCTTCACTGGGGAATCTTCACCTCGTCATCCCCATCTCTCTCACCTTTCTAGTCTCCCATTCATTTAATCTCTCCTTCGATCTTTGCTGGGGCATATCTTCACTGCTTGATGGTTATTCTATCATCTTTCATCTTCGATTATGATTTCTAGTGATTTGATCATGTTTCTCTTGCTTTTGCCTTCCCTCTACTTGATTTTGCTTTCGATCTCGAGGGGGCAGACACATCATATCCTACCGGCTACTCTCTAGAGCATATTCTTGACCATTCCATTTGCTCTGATAGATCTATCTTTGTACTTGACATGTTAGTTCTCATCTCGAGTTCTAATACTGTCCATCTCTTTCCTAAGTGTTTAGTACTGTTGCTACCAGGCTGACCACACAGGATTTTCTATCTCTCTGCACTTCATACTTTGGAGTTAGATCTCTATTGCCTTCTTGGCTGATCTATTCTTTGATGTAATGTGTTCCCAGATTGATCACCCATTAGTCAAAGAGGGGCAAATGTAATCACCCAAAAATGGTCATCTAGACTATTAGCCCCTTGCTAGCATTATTTGCTAAAATCATCAATTGCTTATTCTTGATCAAATCCTAATTCTACCATTTATTCGATTATTTTCTATGGATTAACCATTTTATCCTAAATATTTGTTTATTTAAAAGGAATTCCCTCCCCTTTTAATAAATAAAAAAGCCCCCACTTTCCTCTTATCCTAAGTTGCACAAATAAAGCATTATTATTATTTTATAAATAGGGAAAAAACACTTTTTGTCTTATATGGACACAAAAGTCAACTCTTATTTTTCTCATTGGAGGATATTTGTGCACTTGGATTTCTCCTCTTTCAAGCTCCACCATTGATTAAATCTTTTGCCTCTTAATCTCTATGGTCCATTCTTTCTCATTTCTTATAAAAGGAGAGCTCTCTTCTCATTTTAACATGAATCTTTTGAATACTAACTTTATGCTGCAGGATTGCTTGGAGACTTTCGAGCTTTTGAAGACATTCTTATATCTAGCCTTCATTTCTTGCATCATAGCTTCATATTCTTGAATTCGTAGCTTAGTTTCATATTTATGCTTTCCTAGTTTAAATTTCATTTTCATGCTCTATATTAACTCACATAGATTAATTAGTTTGGATTTGTAACACTTGCATCTTTCCTTTCATAGTTTAGCTTGCATTCTCATTTCTAGCATAAGTTGCATTTCATTTTCATCTTGATTCTTGAGGATATTGGCATTCTTGCCCTTGTCTTCATTGAATCTCCCATTGCATGGTCTACTAGCAAGGTCATAGGCTTAATAGCTCTAGCTGAGAGCATTCTTAAGATCCTTGCACTCCATGCCTAGGGAGCTCTAGGTCAATTTTCAAGGTTTCTGATTTATGGATTCCCTTGGAAGGAATGGCTTAGAGAAGTGCACAATCTAGTGTGTACACTAGTAAAAAATTTATCCTTTGGTCTAGGCACTAAAGTCCATGTTTTATTCTTCTCAATTTGTTCTATTTTATCATTCATAGTATTGATCCATTCCTCATTTTCAAGTGCATCCCTAACATTCTTAGGTTCAAACTCACAAACTAAGCATATGTTTTGTCTTAACTTACTTCGGGTCAACATTGCAGCTTTCTTATCTTCAATGATTTGGTTCTCAAGATGATGTCTTCTAATAAATATTGCTAGCACTTGATCTCTCCTCTGCTCATCATTCTATTCAGGTAAATTTTCCTACTTGATAGCTTCTTCCTGATTCTCGGTTTCCATTTATTGATTCTTAGTAGCATTTTACTAATGCTCAGTAGACTCAGCCTATGGCTTCAATAGATATTCTAGATCTTCAACATAATTAAACCTACCATAATCTTTTGGCTCCTTCATGCTTTCTTCTTTATTCTTTTTAGAAAAGTCATCAATTTTAACATTAGTACTCGCTCTATCATCTTATTGGTAACCTTATTCAAACCTTTGTAAGCTTTACTCTTGGTAGAATAACCTAAGAATAAACCTTCATCACCTTTAGAGTCAAATTTTCCATTCCTATCATCTTTTAGAATATAACACTTGCTACAAAAGATTCTGAAATAACTTACTCTCGGTGTGTATCCAAACCATAACTCGTAAGGTGTCTTTTTTGTGTCTTTCTTTAGTTGAACTCAGTTCAGGACATATACTGTAGTGCTAACTACCTCTCTCCAGTACATATGTGCAATTTTTTTCTCAATCATCAATGTTCTAGCACAATCAACAATGGATTGGTTTCTCCTTTCAGCAATTTCATTCTATTGTGGTGTTCTAGGTGCAGAAACCTTCCTTTTTATACCATGCTCAATACAAAAGTTAGTGATTCATCAGAAACAAACTCACCTCCTCCATCAGACCTTAAGCATTTCAATTATTTTCCAGTTTGTTTTTCAACTTTAGCCTTATACCATTTAAACAATTTGAATGCCTCAAATTTTTCTTTCAAGAACATAACAATCATCAATCTCGTATAGTCATCAAAAAACAAAATAAAGTATCTATCACCATAGAAGCTTTGAGTTCTCATGGGACCACATAAGTTGGTGTGAACCAACTCCAAAATTCCTTTATATGAGTAGTCCTTACTTTTAAAACTAGATTTCATCATCTTCCCTTTCTGACATTGATGGCACATAACGTGATCAAGTTTGTTTAGACTAGGGGATCCTCTAAATTTTCTCTTTCTACTAATCTTAATCATGTCATCAAAATTTTCATGACATAACCTCTTATGCCATAACCACGCATCTTCACTTTTCACTAGCAAACAAGAAGTCTCATTATTTTCAAGATAAAATAACTTACCTTTTGATGTTCCTCCTGTTCTGACAAGCTTTCCATTTTTATCATAGATTTTCACCTTCTTGCTCTCAAATGCAACTCGATGACATAATTTATTTAGTTGTGCTAAACTCAAAAAATTGTAATTAAGTCATTTTACCCAATATGCATTGTCACATCTAATTTTATCATTCCATAGAATAGATCATTTTCCTTTAACCATGGAAGGTGTGTCATTTCCCATTTTTACTAATCCTCGATTATAATGCTCAAGATGATCAAACTTATCTACATCACCAGTCATGTGATGTCTACATCCACTATCAATGATCCAAGTATCATTCTTACTAACTTTAGAGATAAGTGTTGTTTCTACATACCTTTCATCCTCTTTTGATTCATCTTTCATTGCAACAAACACCACCTCAATATCATCTTCAGTGTCGATGTCAGAGTCATCTTGTTCTGCAAGGTAACATACCTTTTTGCCCTTATCTTTTTTATCTCGGTTGTCTCTATCGTAGTGTTGGTAGCCTCTAGTGTTTCTTCTTCCATAATTCCCATCACTAGATCAATCTCTATCTTTGTCATCCTCTTTCTTGTTAGGACATCTTGCAAAAATATGGCCAACTTCTTTACAATTAAAACAAGCTAAAGGTAACTTTCCCTTATGTCTACCTTTACCTTTTTGTAGTCTCTAGGCCATGAGTGCTTCAAGCTCATCAAGCTCATCATCAGTATTACTATCACTTTCATTCCTTATATTATGCTTACTACTAGATTTACCAATCTTCAGAGATGACATAAAAGCAGAATCAACGCTCAGTACAACACTATTGTCAAAATTATTCATCTCAAAAGTTGTTAACTTTCCAACCAGACTATCAAGAGTGAGAATGCTATTAGGTGCAGACCTCATTTCATGAATAATAGATATTATAATTGCATAGAAAGGAAACAAGGTTCTCATTATTTTACTTACCACAATATCCTCATAAATGATACCACCAACTCCTCAGATAGCATTAACTACCTCCTTGATTCGATTTGTGTATTGTGTTATATTCTCTCCTTCCTTCATCTTCATGTCATAAAATCTGCCTCTCAAGCTTTCAGCTCTGGCTCTCATCACATTTACATCACCACCATAAAATAGAGATAGTTTATCCCACATTTCCTTTATTGTAGTGCAATCCTTGACATCCTCAAATTCAGCATCAGATAAAGCAGCAACAATATCTATCATAGTAATATTGTGTTCATGACAGTATCTCAACTGATCAAGAGTCAAAGGACCAACAATCAGTTGTATGTAGCCATTTTTTAGTCAAGGTATAACAGATTCTCTAATTCTAGATATGTGAAGTCTCATCTGGCTTTGCCATGTAGCAAAATTGTCTTTGTTCAGCTTCGACACTTCCCTCTTATACATCTTGAAATCTTTTTGCTCAAGTCCTTAAGACTTTCTTCCAAGAAACCAATATGCTCTGATACCTATTGTTAGACTAACTGAGAGGGGAGATGAATTATTTAGATTAGTTATCCTACAGTCCCAAATACAAAGATGTACTCCACAAAACAATTCAACCAAATTATGTAGCTTGGTAACACAAAATATCAATCTATCTGTTCACTTTACTGATTACCAGTAATTAAGCAACTGTGATTACTGACTAAATCAACTATGGTGTATGAAAAGTATGATAGAAAAAAAATCATAACAAATAACACATAACACATAACACAATGATTTAACGTGGAAACCCTGTTAAGGGAAAAACCACTTGGGACCAGTAACCCAAAATAATTCGCTCTTCTGAGGTGAGCTCGCTGAAGAGCCAACCTTGTTAAAGGTTACAATACACACTTTTAGGTGTGACCTAGTTAGAGGATTTATCACTAATAGTTAAATTTTGACCAGCGTTCACTATGGCATCAACAAGATAACAATGTACATTCTCTGAATGACATAGGGCAGAATATAAGACAGTTAAGTCCACTCGGTTAAGAGATTTTTTGAATCAATGGTTAAACTAATACAGTAATGTTATGATTCAAATACAACTTAATTGTAGATATTTAGATCTATGCTAAGCCCATAAAAATTATCTAATCATTAATCAATTCACTTCCTTAATATTCTTTAGCTTACTTTCACTCGATAAATGGTTCTCTGATGCTTGATAAACTCTGTAGTCTTGGTTCTTTCACTAACCAGTCTGATCAAGTATGCATGAATAATTTCTTCATGTGAATTCTCTGTAGTCTCCTTCTTCCAGCATGTTTCAATAATGAAACTTATATCTCTTATATAGATAAGTAAACCATTTTCATATCAGCCATTAGAGTTTTCTGCTTAATCTTCTTCATCCATTTTACCTCTTAAACCTTCCTCGGTAGATGTGTCCATATCACGTTTCAATCTCATCCTTTAGATCTTCTCCAAATTTTTTCAACCATGGATCTCATAAAAAAATTCATCCTTAATCTCGAAATCATACCAATATCCAGCTCATCAATTTCAGTTGGTTGTTCTTAGCATTTAATGTTTTCATCCATACTCGGTTGATATAGAAATGCATTGGTGATAACTAGTTGAACTAGCTTGGTTAATAATGTCATTCAGTATACACTACATTGGCTCGGTGTATACAGAAATCTTCAATTACTGACCACATTAACTTGTTCAAATTCAAATCTCTTCTTCATAATAGATTAATGTAACATGCTCAAGTCAACAATATAAATCCATAGACTCATTAATAAGTTACCCAATGTTTTCCTTATCCTTATCTATCATATCCATCTTTTCCTCATGTAGATATCTTAGTTCTTCATCTTTTCTTCCTTCAACAAATGTTCAAATGTTTGTAACTAACATGATAAGTACTATCAAGACTAGTTGACATCAATGACAACATATTGAGTGATTTAATCATCTTACATATCATTTCAGTACTCGATGATCTCTAATCACGATTCCTTCAGTTCATTCAGATATTCAATCAGTTTTAGTTCATCAAAAGCATGTAGAGATAACATCATGTAGATCCACATATCATATCAAGCACCTGAAAATAAAGTCATACACATAATAACATCATATAGAGTAAATCTATCAAATGAGTATTAGAGTTCATAGTATCATTAAAGTCCATCAGTATCTGGAAATCAAAGTCCATCATGAGTAGCATCAACTGATAAAAGAATAATGCGAGTACAATGCCTCGATATAAAAAATAAACATCATGTACATCAAAGAATAAATATATCATCTAAAAAATGTCAACTGCCAGAACCACCGACACCATCAGGACCATGATCAAAATCTAGAGCCCTACTCAAGCTAGCCTGTAAACCATGCTAACTTATAGCTACCATGAAGGTCTGCATCATCAAACTAAGTTGGGTCATTTTCCATCTCATCTCTCACATCTCAAACTACAAAGAATGAACATCTGAGGCCAATGCTGGGGCAGGAGGAGCCTGTACTGGTAACCATGGAGGAGCCTGAGTAGGTGGAGCCATAAAAGTAGATGGAACAGAAGACCAAGGAATGGAAGAAGAAGGAATTTGTGGATTAGGACCCTATGGAGCCAGTGGAGGTGCAGGAGGACCCTGTGCCTGATCCAAGAAAATTTGTGTAGCCTAGGCATCTACATCAACAATAACCTATGCACCAACCTGCCTGAATACCCTAACTTTGTGTTGGCCCCATCTGGCCAATCTATTGACACCTACCTAATATAGGGCTCTGAATGGACCACCCCTAATCTGAACACCACCCCTGGGAGGAATAGGAGAAGTAGCTATAATAGGTATCATGACCCTTCCTCCCTTATACCTCATCATCCCCGATGACCTCATCTTTGACCATCACCACTACCATCACCATCCCCACCATCATCATTAGACTCCTCCTCAATACCCAATACTCTCTCAGTTATATCTGTAAACCTTGGAAATGGGTTATGAGCAAACCAATCAGCATAATAATTAGTCATGCCCGTATCAACTATATGGTATGTCATATCCCAAGGAAGGTGGGCCAGCTGCAGCACCTCCTGATGAGATGTACAATAATCATTATGTGGTCCCAATAGGGACCTCTCAACCTATACTCAAGTATATAAAGCCAATCCCTATGGCATACCCTGGGTACGGTCGTACTAGCGTAGGACCCTTAGAAAGTAGAATCTCTAAATGATCAAGGGCGTGCACCCTATCATCCAATGAACCATGCACATAAATGAAAAACTCTACTGCATCCTCAAGACATGCCTCACAACCAATGTATGGTCACCAAAAAACCTAATTAATGTCATCATTAATACGATGCCAGTAGTCCAAATTGCCCAAATGGGCCTGCATCACCATACCCTCGTACATCCAAGTGAAGGGCCATCCTGGATCTTGATGTTCGTAGTTGTAAAAGGACCACCCTAGTAGAAAGAGTGGCCCTACACCAATAAACCACATCGTGCAACTCATGATAGAACTGAGCTAGCGCACAAGATGTCCAATCAAATCTATGTGGTTGAGCGATCATATCCTCCAAGATATGACCCCAACCAATGACAAAACCATGACATCATTGATCGAGTACAAGGAACCCACCAATGAGAGCACCAAGAACCATAGGAAGAACTGAAAATGATGGAAATTGAGCCCATTGAATAGACTCATCGCCAATGGTAGGATCACCAAATACCCACCTGTATGCTGCTCCATTGTACACTTGGTTGTAATATACCAGCTCGTCGTGTGTAAGAATGTGAAGTAACCGATACACATCCTTGGGAGTGATAGTCATCTCCCCCATCGACAAGTGGAAGGTGTTATGGTTAGAGTAACATTTCTCTACCATAGCTATCATAGACCTCAATTCACATGGAATTGAGGAAGGACAAGGAGAAAGGACAAACCACACCAGCCAATGACTTGGCGCTCTGCACTACTCAAGTCATTTATCATACTGATCGATAAGGGGTACAAGCCATGGACACCAAGCTTTTTAAGCTTGGCCTACAAAAACAAGTTTAAACACATTAGAAATTAAAATCATTATATATTGGATCATCTTAAGTCAATCAAACATTTAAACCTATCAAACCATAATCAATTTTCCTAATTCTATTCAGAGAGGACAAAAAATTTATCATCATCCACCATCTAAATCAAGATTGACAATCAAATATTCAATATGACATGACTAGAACTAACATCATACAAATTGCTATCAACCAGAATTGATACTTAAGCCAATCGACTGATTGACGACACTAGACGGGTTAGAAAATTGACTTAGAAGTTTTCAAATTTAACCAAAAAGGGTACATGCACTATTTAAATTCTTAAAAGCATAGAAAATCAAAAGCACAACTTAAAGTATTAAAAGCACTGTAGAAAGTTTGAAATGTGCAATGACAAAGTGTACGCACTACAAAATTTGATATGCGCTATAAGAAACCCCTGTACGCGTTGTTAAAATAATCAAAAGTGCATTGAGAATTATACACACTACAGGAAATGGTGATTGCAATTCATGCCCTAGTTCTAACGTTTGTATGCGCTACTAAAACTTGCGAATGCATTGTGGAAAATGGCGGATGCGCTTAAAGAATTTTGTATGTGCTACTAAAAGTATTGTACGCACTATTTAATTTGTAAAAAGGAAAAAAACTAGTTTTTCCTAGAAAGATCCAATTTTTTTAAAATTAAATGCAATAAGTGGACAAAGCTGGTTGTCAGAGTACATACCAAAGGTTTGTAGCCAGGTGGGTACAAATAATGATGGCCTTGCTCAAATATGTGCTCGTGAATTGGGATCACCATCGTCAAAAAGGCTCAGATAGGTTAGAGAAAAAATTCAAAAGGGGAGGTAAAAATGAATAGTAAAAAGGACTTTTACCCCTATATATAGCCCATTTTGACCTAAAAGGGCACTATTTAGCAAAAAATGACTAGGGACCCAAAATTTTCACCCATTCAGCCAAATCAGGGGCATTTATCATCACATCATTACAAAAACATTATCAAAAATGAAATCAAAATTCATTATTATTTGACCTAATTCAATGCAAAGTGATCGAAAATGTAATATCTTTCATCTAAACTCAAATTTCATTTCATTTCCGAGAGGGCATACACTCAGATAATCAGGATTGACATCAAAATTAGTAAATTAGGGACACAACCATCAAATCAAAGCTTAGTATTTTATCATAAATGTTGTGACTTATCAATCAAAAGGAGCATCAAACATCAAATCACATTGAATCAGACATCATATCAACAACTTATCATTAGAACAATGATCAAGGACCTAAAATCAATCAACATTGCATTAGTTTTATCATTGAAATCCATATCTTCTATCAAGCATCAAATTGTACATCCAAGCTAATCAGGACTTGTCATCAAAATGATCAGGACATTCTTTGAACCGATATGCTTCGTGCATCGATTCAAAGAGGGGCATTTGTAATCACCTGAAAATCAACACTTGATCAATTAAGTGAGCAACTAAGGAAAAAATACAAGCAATTAAATCAAATCAAGCTAAAATCAAAGCTAAATTTTAATTAAGCCATAATCCAAATTTAATTGAAAATTGAAAGCCATTAAATCAATTTAAATCAAACAAATCATGATAAATCAATTAATTGTGAATTAATCTAATTAATTGCATAGTTCATTTAAATCAAATCAACCCATTCAAAGGGTACACATGGATAAACATATTAATTAAATTCAATTAATTAAATCCCATTTTCCCTCAACCACCACATCGAATCTCCACCACCCATAAGGAGAAAGAATCTTGTCCTCCCATTTTGTCCTCTTGTCCCAAGCTTTGAAGACAAAATATTTAAATGGTCTCCAAAGGTGGAACCATGGACCTAATCCTAGCTCAATTATGATCAAATCAACTCTACCCCCTACCCTTGCCACAATCTATAAAATCAAGGCATAATTCAATCATAAATCATCCACAATTATTTGAATAACATCAAACCTCTTGTAGTTTTAAGCTAGAAAGGAAAATCTAGGAGCTAATTAGACTAATTTTTTTTGGAAATAATTGTTTTAGCTTTGTTTATCATATTTTCTCATATTAGGATTGTCACTAATGGAAGCTTTCTGAGAGCTCTTCATTAGCATCCCTAATTAGAGAGCTATAGAGTTCTCATTTGTCATTTATCTTCCTTATCTAGATTGCTAACTATGGTAATTTAATTATTATTTCAAGTTATTTGATGAAACTAACCCTATGAAGGTACTTATCCTAGTACATAGTTCTAAAACTTATTTATTTTTACCCATCATACACCAGTTCCATCTCACACAATGTCTCTTCTTGTTTTCCTTTCCATTAGACTAAAGATAATTTTCAATCTTTTTTTTATTGTATTTAACTTATACTGATTGAAAAGCCATGCAAATATGTAGTAGATGTTATATGAAAATACTGATTATTCCACTTTCTGAGTTTTTTGTCAATATTCTCCCTAACCCACACCCACATTGCCTTCAAATATGAGCATATGGAAAAGGGGATGCCCAATTATATAACTTGATGCATGGACCCCCCACTCCAAAGTGTACTTACTAAACCATTGAGGGGGGTTCTCTTCCCATTCGAACATAATAGATTTAGGGAAATAAATTTTACTACATGATGCCTAATAAAACATTTCCATCTTAGTCATTAGAGAACACAAGTTATTATCTTCTAATTCAATCAAGATAGTAGTAACATCTACAAATTATACATTTTATAGGCTTTCCCCATTGGTCAGTGTAACACCTTTCACTTTTGGTGATAGGGAGTCATCCTTTAGAAGGTACTTCATTATATTTGTTTCTATAAAAAATAATGAAGGGGCTAGGGGGAAACCTTGTCTAATGGATTTGGATAGGTCAAAATACTCATACTTATAGCCATTAGCTTCCACCCTTGCATTATCATCTTTCATTAAAGTCTAAATCATTTGAAAAAATAGACTAGGAAACCCCAAACTTTTTTGGTTCATTAATATGAATCTCTACTCTATTCTATCATACGCTTTCTCATAGTCAATAAGTAGCATAATTAAGTTATACTTGGACTCCTTCACCCAACTCATGGCTTCCCACTAGGTAAGGAGGTTTTCTAGTATGTACCTACCTTTGACAAAGCTCATTTAGGTGGGGTTAATCACTATGGGTAGAATGTCTTCCAACCTCTTTGCTATGAATTTTGTAATCTAATCTTGTATGAAATATTGAGCAATGTAATTGGTCTCCAATTTTTTATAAGGGTCTTATCCCCATCTTTAGGGATAAGTATTATTAAACTATAATTAATATCTCTTCCTAGTGACCCTTGAGGTATGGCCTCTTTGTAGACATGCTTAATCTCCTATCCAATCCACTGAATATTATGTTTGTAAAATTCAATAGGAAACCCATTCAGTCTAGGAGCCTTGTCATTGCTTGAGGCTAGTATGGAACTGTTAATTTCTTCCACACTAATCTCTCGATTCAATACAGATGCATCATCCTTATAGACTTTGGACAAAATCATGCTACTAATGTTGCTTCTAGAGCCTTCTCCTTCTTTATCCCATCATCTTTTGATGTAAATAAATTATCATAAAATTGGACAAAGGTATTTAGAATATGAGCTTGATCTGTGAGGTTGACACACCCCTCCCATTTACTATTTTTTATCTCCTTGGATTCTTTAGTTTTGAGAAATTGAAAGAAGAACTTGGACCCTTTATCCCAATGATTAAGCCATTTTTCCTTGGTTTTAATATTGGCCCCTTGGATTTTCTTATTTTGTAGCTTCCTTAGTGATTATTTTGCATGAATGAAGACCTCATTAGCATTCCTATTGAATGGATCTTTCAGTAGATAATCGTTAGCCAATGCCAAGTTGTTGTACATCTCAATTTCCTCCCACCTATCATCGTTGGCTTTTTCCCTTCCCATCACCTAAAATAAAACTTTCCAACTATTGGTAATTTGTGCCCATCTTGCAATAGCTTTGTGATATCCACTCCTACAATTATAAATATGTCTAATGATGTCCACAACACTCATAACATCCTCATCCTCCAATATACTAATATTAAGAGAAACTTTGTCTCTTCTCCTTTATGGGATAAGAGGTTCACCATTAAGAAAAATCTCAGCCAAAATTGGATGATGATCAAATAGTTTATAAGGAACAACCTTCACACTAGATCCACTACTTTCCTTCTCAACTTGAAAGACCTCCTTATTTACATAGAACCCATCAAATATAATGTTTATTCTCTTGCCCCTTTGTTGATAGTTGCACCATGTGTACCAGATTCCTCTATTCTCAATCTTGTTTCCTACTAGAGATTCAAATAATTTATATTTACTCAACATCCTATACCAATGAAATATTTCATCTCCTTTCCACTCAACCTTACAACCCCCAACTTTATCCTGTACATTCTCAATCACGTTGAAATCCCCACCAAAAATCCAAGTCACTTCCTCCATATTGAAGCTTCACTTTCACAATTCAATCCTCTTTGTATGCTCATTAGGTGCATAGATTGAGCATACTCCAAATTCCAACTTCTTTACTTTCAATATAACCCACACCATCCTATTATAGGGAGAAAATCTCCATCTATTAAAAAACTTGCTCCACTTTTGCCTCACCAATATGGGTAGTCCCCCTTTTCCTTTATTGTGATTGGTGACATAGCATGTTGCCTCCCTCTAGATACATCTTATATTGATATATAGGTTAAGTCACATGACTTTCACCTCTTATAGCATGAGAATAAAAACTCCTCTATTAATCTTCATAAGTCTTTTCACTATGTATTTCTTGTCAGAGGACTCAATCCCCCTTACATTCCATGAAGCATATTTTAAGTCCATTTAAACCTAAGGGGCAGTCCACTAGAGCTATGAAGCTCTTATAAAATTCGGGTAGTTACCCCTTAGGAGACTTTGTCTCCTTTCTAATGGTAGTAGATCTAGAAGGCCTACCTCTCTTTCTCTTAATTGAACTCAAAAGTTTTTTCAACTCTCAAAGGGGAGTCATTATGTCTTTTGGTCTTGATTTCCTCCTTGGAATTTACCTTCTTCTTAGTCTTGGCCTTCTTCCTTGCTTTCTTAACACTGATTTCCTTCATGGAACTATCATCATTCTTATCACTATCTATGATAATAGCCCAAAAAATTCCATCCTCCTCTACCATCCCATCTAATTCAGAGGAGCTAGAGAAGTTCTCACTCTTCACTTCCACTCCATCCCCAACCTTACTATCTTCTAGGGGAATCATGCTATCCTAGGTGGTTGGGTTTAGGCTAGCAGTTGAGACCTGTCAAGGCATGAAATGTGGGTGATCATAGGGATGCCAATGAGAGAGTAATTAGATATGTGGTCCTTATAATTATATTCATACTCTTTTTTAAGAGATACAAGGCCATCTCCAATAGTAAGGTCCCCTTTGGGGGCAATAGGGTCCTCCCCACTGTCATCAACTCTCCTAGAATCCTCCACATCACTTATGATATCAGAGAACCCACCACCAAGGACCTTTTTTTTCTCCATGGAGGGTGTGACTACTAAGGTATCATTCTCGACTACATTACTCATACTTCTCTACCCATCTTCACAATGGGGATCATTGCAATTACTATCTTCAACCTCTTTTTGATTAACATGCCCCTGTTTGGATTTTTCAATAATAATTTGTTGAGCGTTCAATTTTTTGGGTATAGAGGGCTTGTCAAAATAGAATTCCCCCTACCTGGGATGCACATTATCGATAACATTATCTCTATTTTTTAGGAAAGGTCCAGGGATTTCAATGTTATTGTTCATATTTTGGGAGTAGTTATCTTTCCTGAGAGCTTCTTTTAGGGCATTCAATTTCTTAGCAATGGAGTCTATGTAGGGGTTATTAGCCTTAACAGGAAATTAGTTTATCCTCAAATAAAATTTCTTTTGTGGGCTAGCTTCAGTCACATTTGATTGCAAGTTAACAAGGAAGATCTTATTCGGGGGGTTGGGGATCTTTCCCCTAGCATTAGGGTTTGAAGAATTTCCCTTATTTTTTAGTAGGGGAAAATTTATCCTTAGATACCCCTCTTCTACATAGAAAAATGAATTTATATGCCCTAAGAATTCATCAATCGGGCACACCACTATCTCATTATTTAATTCAATATTCACTAAAAAAAAAAATGCTATTAGCACCTAAAATAGTACCAAATTTTAGTGTAATTTTGGGGCTAAAATGAGCCTTTGTGCCAATGAAAAAGTTGGCGCCCAAGTGCTCCCATAATTTGAAGCACATTTTTCACCAAGGTTTATGCCATATTTGGAGTCATGTTTGGTATCAAATGTTGGACCACAACATGATCACACGATTTTTTTGCATCGGGAAAAGAAGAGAGCAATTGTGTCCCTTATCTCCAGATTTGGTACCATAAATTGCACCAGATTTGGCTTCATCTTTTTCTCCTCTTGTTGGTTCCAAATTTTTTTTTGGTTTTTCTTCCAATCATGGTTCCAGTTCTTCTTCTCGATATGCTTCTATAATAACATCCTTTGTTGCTTCCAATTTTTCTTTTGTTTTTGTTTCTAGTTTTCTTCTTGTGTTGCTTCTAGCTTTGCTTCCATTATAACGTCATTTGTTGCTTCTAATTTTACTTTGACATTTATTTCCCATTTCTATTCCATCCTTGCTTATATTTTTTCTTATGATTTTGCTTCCATTATAATGTCCTTTTTTGCTTTTGGTTTTGCTTCCAGGTCTACTTCAATTTTTACTTCTAGTTTTTCTTAGTTTTGTCTTCTTGTGTTGCTTCTAGTTTTGCTTCTATTATAATACCATTTGTTGCTTATGTTTTTTCTTCCCATTTTTATTCTTGTATTGCTTCCATTTCAGCACCTATTGTAACACCATTTGTTTCTTCGAGTGTTGTTTTTTATTTTGCTCCATCTTTTGCTTCCATTTTGTGCTCCTAGTTTTGCTTTTGGAATTTTTTTTGTTTATGCCTTTGCTTCTAGTTTGGCTTCCATGATGTAGAGTGGGAAGAAAATGTGGTGGACAAGGTTATCAAGAGAGGATTAATTTAAGTAGTTTAGGCACTTCAAGCCCACTAGTCTTCAAGACACCTCAAATGACCAATGCCCCCCAAAAGGCTCAAGAACCTTCCAAATTCCCAAGGTGATTTCTCAAGGGTTAAGAAAGGTGTTTTTAGAAAGTTTCAATCATTTTTAAGCTTACAAGAAACTCCCAACAAGTAAATTGTTCAAATTGGCTACTAGGCTTACTTGCCCCTCCTAATAGGTCACCAGCGGTACAAAATTGAAGATAAATTTGAAACTTCCCACAGGAATAAACAAAAAATTTGCATTTATAGACACCCTTTTCAACATAATATAACATACTAAAACCTTGCAATGAGGTACTTTGGACCAAACTACCCAAAACCTGATTGTGTCCCATTTTTAAGGGTAAAAACCATGCAATTAACAAAGGAAGTATATCCCAAACATTTGAAATGACTATGAAACCTTTAAAAGTCTTAGTAAATGGATCAAATCTGCTAAATATCCAATAAATTTGGATCTTGGACCTTTGCAATCATAAAAGCCCCAAATGTGACCCAAAAACCCCTCCAAATTAGGGCTGACATAATGTCACCCTTCCCAATGCTTCCTCTAGCTTCTGAGAGTTGTTACACCTTCACTTTGGTTTCCTAAAACAACTTCAAGAAGAAAATGGTGTCCTCCAATGGATTGATCTCTTACTTCTTCTCCATAGCCACACTTTTAAAGGCTATTTCATGCCTCCAAAAACACCAACTTGATCAATTACACTTATCAACTTTATCCTAAAGTTTTAGGCATAAGTACATAATTTAAAATTAATGATCCATCCGCAAGCCATAGTTATAAGAGTATGGAGATGGTTATATCATTTTGCCTTAAAGAAAACAATGAAAAACTAGACTGTCACAATCCCTTTGCAAATAAAATTGATCCTACAGTATGGGATCATTTAAAAATGGATCAAAAAAACATTAGGATAATTCCTAAATACATTTGGATGATCAAAAAATAACAATCAATCCAATAGAAACTCAAAATATGCAAGAAATCAGTAATGTCATTGATTTTGTGATTAAAGTCCATACAATGGCTTCACCCGTCCATACTCTCTCATTCCCCAAACATCTAACAATGTCTAATAAAAATTTATCAACTTCCTCAACCAATCCAAAGTGGTTGGGAAGGAGTTAGACTTTTTTAAGACTCCTAAACATCATTTCCCACCAACATATAACTAGCCATTAACATTCAAATATTTGAATTGTTAACCTATGATATTTGGTGTTTTATTCAACCAAACTCGAAAAAACTTAGATGATTCAATCCCTAGGAACTAATTAACCTTAATCAATCAATCCTAGACCCTAATTGAACCACTGGATTACTATTGACCCATTTTACAATATTTTGGTTCTAAGTCCTTACCAAGACTTCCAGGACATTTTCCATTTACATCATATAGTTTATTACAAAATTCCATAATAGGCCTCAAGAGATCCAAATCAACCTTTATTGACTCTATAGATCTACTAGCTTCATGATATCCCAAGGTTCCCTTATGTGTTTCAATTGGTTCTCATGTATCATACACTCCACCTTGAAAATGACTCTTGTCCCAAGAGTGCAAGAATTTGATTTTGTTGCCACCCTTCCTCCTAGAGGGATGTTTGCAACTCTTCTTATAAAAATTATCATCCTTTATCAGCTTAGTACCGACATCTAAAGTGTTAGGAACAAAAAAAAACTCTATCTCTGTTATCCTCCATGATGAATTTGTGCTTTGTTAGTTGGGAACAGTCATCTTGTGCCTTCACAAATTGATCCTTTGTCTTCATCTTAGGATCAAATAGACCCTCCCTTTCATCCTCCATGGCTATGGAACTATCACCTTTTCTATGTGATACCATAGGAAATCACACACTTCCAACCAAGATCCCATGTGGCCTCTCAATTTGTTGCTTCACAGTTAACCCATCATGACTTTCACAAAGTCCATATTTTACCACCAACAAGGTTGGATTTTTTTTTAGATTTGATGCCACAGATCTATGATCCACTTTCTTCTACAAATCAATATATGTCTTTTCCCAAAACATAATAATGTTCCTACCTTCTTTAGCAACTTGGTCAAGTAAGGGTGTGAGGGTGTATCTCTTTCCATTCTTATGCACAACATAGGTGTTTTCCAACCCATAGACAGTCTTGAGGCCTTCCATGGTCTTCCCAAGATTATGTGACAAAAAGTCATGGGAACCACATCACTTGAGACCCTATCACTATATGATCCAATAGAGAAATCAACATAATCCCTTTCCTTGATCACTATGTTTTTATCACTACTGACCCATGATGCTCTATATGGTCTATCAATTGGAAATGTATGTAAATTCAGTTTATTTACCATTTCACAAGACAAAAAGTTATCAAAAGAACCAGAATCAACAATAATCTTGCAAACCTTTCCATAACTATTGCAATTTGTCCTAAAAATTGATACCTTTGATTGTTTTTTCTACTGCATTCGTGTTCCTCTCCTCACCATCAAGAAGTCTCCTTCCAAGATTGGATGTGCTAGAAGTGATGTACTTTCTTCCTTATTTTCCTCTTCTTCATCTTGTGTCAAGGTTAATCTCCTATCATTCTTCCTAGCTTCTCTTTGAGGACACTTGTAGAATGGATAACCATATTCACCACATTTGTAGCACTTCCCAGGAAAATACATTCTTCTACTACTCTTGTGTTCTCCTCTTTGATCTAGCACTTTCTCTTTTCCTTTCTCACTTTTCTCAAGGCTTTGATTCAATCTTTTGGCTTTGCTTGTTTTCCCTTTTGGATTACCTTGCCACTCTTGGGTAAGTGCACAAATATGGGGGACCAAAAATGGGGTATAAGATGCCACTTTTTTCCTAAAATCAGTAAACTCTAAACTTCAACAAGAAATTGAAGATAGTTAGACTCAAAATTTTAAGATGCGACAAGAACAAGAGTTGTAATACTCTAAATATAGTTCCTAAACTACTAATTTATTTTGAAAAATGGTGCAGATTAAGGCCCTCAAAAAGGGGGTGCACAAAAAGTGGTCCTAATTTTTGTGAAAAATTATAACATAGCATCTGATGTGCTCCCCCTAAAATGTTAACTATTTTTTTGAATTTTTTTAATCACTTCTGTGAGAAGTTAGCTAACACCACATAGTTTATCCTATATTTTTTTGCTAATTTTTTGATGAATGTATAGTTTTTTATGAATTTACAAAGTGCACACATCCTAAAAATGTGAAATTTCTATGTGCTCCCCCCAGAAATCATTTAAAAATAATAGAAAATCAAATTTTCTATTTTTTAAAAAGTGTGTATAATTGAGTGTAGTTTCTACAAACGTAACTTGTTGCAAAATTTGATGAGCGAACCAAAAGCTATGCCCAAAATAATAGACATTAGTTTTTGACAAAAATCAGACATACATAAAAAATAAATTAGAGATGAAAAACTTAACATAATCAGAATTCAAAATAAATTATATGGTTAGATAGCTAAAAAAGAGATCTACAATATCACGTCATCTGATTTTAATGTTATTGAACCACAAGTAAACCTGATGAGGAGCCACAAAAAAAGATGTCATTTTTTTGTATGCTTGTTGGAAAACATGTCTCAGGCCTATTTGAATCCTCCAAACCTTAGGCTTGGTGGATTCCATTGTCTTAAAAATTGTGTGTGCACTATAGTGCACACACGCTATTCAAATCTATGACTTGCATAGGGTGCATGCGCTATAGGGTGTGCACCCTATTCAAGTCATAGATTTGAATAGTGAGAGAGAAAGACTAAGAAGGTGGCAGGGGCTGAGAGAGGGAGAGAGAGAGAGAGAGAGAGAGAGAGAGAGGGTGCCAAGAGTCTCTCTCTCTCTCTCACCACTTTTTTTGTTAGGAGTTCCAACTCATTTGGATCGATTGAGGTGGTTGATAGGACATTATTTAAGTTCTTGGAGGTTTGCTATTTCTGATGGTACAGACTGGAGGCAATAGTTGTACGAACAATGTCTTTTTTGAGCAATAAAATTCAAATTTCTTGTAATTTCTCATAGTTTTTGGATGTATCATTGAAATCCATACTTGTGCATGGTTGAGATACATTGTAAACACCTATTCTAAATCAATTATATAGTTGTGTCATTGACTTGGTGCATTTCCTTTTGACTGGTTTGAAATAGTGTTGGGAATTGTTTTGTTTTAAGATGTAAATGGAATGATCCATCCCCTTTTTGCAATTAATGTCACTTTGGGATGGATCCAATCATTTTATTATATCATTATAACAATTTGAATGCAGGAATGAGAACTATTTTGCAGGTGGGCATTGATTAGAGGAGTTGTTTGGGTTGAGGAGTGACCAAGGGTCATTGAAATGAAGCCATAGGTATAACAGTAGAGAATCAAGCCATTGGAGGTGGTCATTTTTTTTATTGAATCCATCTGAGGATGGTACAAGAATGGTGGAACAAATGTCATTTGGTTGGTATGGTGTTGGGAGGTCATACATTGAGAGAGCCCTAGTTTATAGGGATTGTTAAGACCAATTTGGGGCTTTCATATCCAGAAGTGTTATAGAGTCAAATTAATGGAATATTCTTCTAATTAGATCCATTTCATAGGACTGTTGAAGAGGGAAAGGTATGGAATATTACCCATGATAGTAGTTTTAAAGTAGTTTGTCTCAAAATACATTGGGTTGCATTTGGGATATGTTTTAAAACTTGCAAAAGGGTATCGAGATCACTGATTAGTTTTCTAAGTCTTTTGGGAAGATCTGGAGAAAAATGCCATTTTATGACTGGTGAAGGTTACTAGGAGCAGTCCGAGAATGATAGTTTGATAGTTTGGAGCCAACCAATGAAAGTGAATTGGGTGAAGCCTAGACAGTGGATATGTTTTAAAACTTCCAAAAGGGTATCCATATCACTGATTATTTTTTTAAGTCTTTTGGGAAGATGTGGAGAAAAATGTCATTTTATGACTGGTGAAGGTTACTAGGAGCAGTCCTAGAATGACAGTTTGATAGTTTGAAGCCAACCAATGAAATTGAATTGGGTGAAGCCTAGATAGTGGATCCTTATGAAGGATGTTTGATGTGAGAATATTGTCTCACTTATTACTGATTGTTCTTGTATTTCTATAAGGGTATGGGTTCAGAGTGTCTTACACACCACCTCTGCATCACATTCATATTCTAATAAAGTATAAATCATATAGTAACAATATACATCGATAAACATACAAGCATAACTATAAGGCAAGGGAAATTTACAAAGCATAAGACATCCACATAAACATAAATTAGTATACATCAATACACCAAACACATGAATTGCATACCTAAAACATAAAAAAAAAATATTCGTAGGGCATGAAGCCAAATATATATGTCCAATAATGTCATACATCGAATATATCCAATACAGTTAAACTAGTTTCCTCAAATAAAAATGGATGTACAACGTGTCACTTATACAATATACAAAAAATATGTCCACTAATCCCATATAGGCATACAATCTATATCCCTAATCTAGTCCTTTCCTGCCAGAAAAAAAAATCCTGAGCTGTCTTCGATTGTCACGTCAATGGAGATGTAGTGGATGTTGTAGTCTTTTGAGTGCACTCACTAGTCCTCCTATCTAGACTCTTCTGCAACTCGAGCTGATAAAAAATAAATTAAGATCAATAAATAATATATATCAAAATTGAATTATACAATGACATAAAATAGAATGTTCTCTTACCGCTAGAAAATAGTCACTATGTACATCCACCGAAGGCGCATGCTGACAATCTGGAGTAATAAGTCCCTACAACAATGATCAAAATAATAATTAAAATATATACATGAATATCATTATAAAATTCAATACAAACTATTAAAATAACAATTAAAATTAAATGATCTCTTTCATACCTTCGTCGGTGCTTCAAAACTAGCTACTGTTGCAGCTACTCCACAATCCAAAGTATCACAAACAAGAGGAGTCTCTGATGTCAATAACTGAAAATGAAACAACAAAAGTATTATGTAGTTATCAAGATTACATATATTTTTTACAACCCTACTAATGAATAAATGATACCTCCATGAAGGTTCCACCGCATCCTTTAGTGTGCATTGTTGATGTCGAAGCTCCAACATTCAACTAGTGCACATGTACATGGCAATTTATAAGACAACCATTCAATAAGAACATACTACTGACATGTTAATTTTATAATGCATTATTACATATATACCTATGGACTCAATGATGATGTCACAAAGCCAAGTGAAATAATGTGATCACCACAATGACCACTTTGCCTCTCAATTTTGATCATAATTTGTCTAGTAATTTAGTTATTCATTCATTTATTAATTAAATATAATCAACTAAATCAAATTAACATGCAATAAAAATACATCAAGGAAAGTGGCATGATGCCCTTTTCTATCTATTGTGAATGTCGATGGTCCCCCAATGAACTGATGCACATGCACAATAAGTTATGATACAATCATTCATATAATTACATAATAATCAAATATATTAATTAAAATGATTTATTTGATACATACTTGTGGAGTTGATGACAATGTGTAGAAGGGGACTAGAGGATCATTGCCACTGCCACCGCCACCGAAAATCTTGCCCTAAATTTTGATCATAATCAATAGATACTAAATTAATTGGTTATTCTTTTATAAATGAAATATGATCAAAGAAATTTAATGAACTTGGAAATATTTACATGTGTGTCAATGCCAAATGTCATATTTAGAAAATCATTTGACATCATTCCACAATCCTCTTCCTCTCTCTTGGTAGTAGCAAATGTGCACAAGGATCCAGATGATAGAAAAATATGCCCCCTCAAAGATTGACCATGGTGACTCTCATCTAAAGGAGTGACACACTGAATAAGAGTCTCCATCAGAGCACTAATTGTGCCTAGTGTGTCCACCTCTACATGTTCCTTCACAATAGAAGGCATACTAAAATGATCCACCTATGGCATGCTAATAGGAACCCTAGGTGCGTTAGGGTCATGATGTGCCTCCACTCTATCAAATGATGACCCCTCTCCTCTACCCTTAGAATCTAGAAAGTAAAAATAATTTGGCACCTCTTTGAGTACAAACTCCCAATAGAGTTTCCTCAAGAAATATATAGGAACCTCATGATTGTTAGAGGGAGGGGAATCAAATACCATCCACCATCTCTCCCAAAAGTTGTTTTTTATGTCTTCATTCAAGCACCAATGAATTGGGAACCTCCTTGTTGTATTTCTAAGAGTATTAGTGTCCCCTGGTTTTTTAAAGAGTTTCCAAATATCATCTTTTGTGAATTTTTTCTTTTTTATGTCCTTATATGACAATTTATTTCCATAATGTTGTTTTTTTTCTTCTCTTTTATCATGCCATAAATTAAGTTGCCCACTAACTAAGCCTACGTGGGTCAAGATTGATTCCAATGATTTTTCAAGTCTTTCCCTTGTAGGATTTGTAGCAATACAATCTTTTAACCTCCTAATTAAAGATTCTAATTCTTTTTTCTCTCTTTCAATTTGGTTCATCAATTTTTCCTGTGTTTTAGGAGGAGGTTTCTCGATTGGTGGAGGTGGTTGAGGTTCATTTTCTTAGTTATTTTATTCATTCATTTGTTCATGAGGAGAAGATGGAGGGTTTGGTTGAGGGTTTTTTTAGGGAGATCATTTCTTCCTAGTAATTAGAACAAAATCAATTTTAAAATCTTAATTACACTTAAAAATTAAGAAAAAAAAATTTAACAAAAAAAATTGCTTCAAAACAAAAATTTCAATACAAATAAGAGGCATGGCCTGTAAAAACACTTACTTCTTCTTTCGGTTCGAAGTTGACAATGTTGTGGATCCATTATTTATCAAATTTGATGAATTGAACCAGCAAAATGCCTTTGTGCATGCACTCTGGGAAGCCCTCTTTCGCTGCAAACACGAGTTTGTGGCATGAAAATGGGCCTTTGAAAGGTAACCATAAAATTTTATAGCATTTTGCAAAGCATATGTTCCCTATAGGGAACATGTGCTATGTTTTGAATTGTCCAAGCCTAAGGCTTGGGAAACCCAAGCCATAGCACGTACACCTTATAGGACACACACACTTTAGTGCATATGAACTATGGTCGTTGGGGGGCCAAAAAGGAAAGTGGCACCTTTTTGGTCCCTCATCTTTGTGCATATACCATCTTTCCTTCTCTTAAGATTATCCTCAGCCTTCATAGCCAACTTGTATCATTCTTCCAAGGTTCTAGGTGTAGCAATGCTCATCTCATCCTGGATATTGTACCTTAACCCTCCAAGATACCTGGCTACCTTCTCTTCCACATTTTCAGCATGAGATGCCTTGATGTCAAGATTTTGGAATTCCTCTATGTACTTAGGGATGCCCGTGTCCTTTTGTTTCATCCTTGCATATTCCTTTTGTAAAATTGGACTTTATAGTCTTTAGGAAGGAACTTATCCTTCATCTTCTCCATCATTCTTGGCCATGATGAGATCTTAGACCAACCTTTCTTCATCCTGTCAACCTACAAGTTATCCCACCATAATAATGCATGTCCATTCAATCTAGATTTAGTAATCTTCACTTTCATTCTATCCTCAACATCATCACAATCAAAGAAATTTTCAATAGCACTGAACCAATCCAATAAAAGTTAATCATCCATCCTTCTATCATACATAGGAAGTTCAACTTTTACCTTTGACTCTCCAAGCTTCACAACCTTCAATATTCTTTCCAATCTTACATCCTCAAGATCAGCTGGTTCCTCCCTTATTGCTGCATCTTCTTCTTCTTCTTCACAGTCCTCTCCATGTCCTTTTTTGTTCACAAGGTTAGTCAACCTTTCCAGTTCTTCTCTTAGCCTTCTATTGTCTTCCATTTTATCTCTTACCAACTTAGCAAGCTTTGCATTTGTGACCCTCTGAGGGATCCCATCCTCTTCTCCTTCTAACATCTTCTAATGTAAAGATCAACTCTGGAACACTCAAGGAGGAAATAAACACTACAAGGCCTCAATAAAGGATCAAATACACAAAAGACACCAAAATATTTCTCCAACTTCTCAACCTAGGATACTCCTAGGCTTTGATACTTCCTGATATAGAGTAGGAAACATATGTGGTGGACAAGGCTCTCAAGACAGGATTGATTTGAGTGGTGTAGGCACTTCAAGCCCACTAGTCTTCAAGACACCTCAAATGACCAATACCCTCCAAAAGGCTCAAGAACCTTCCAAATTACCAAGGTGATTTCTCAAGGGTTAAATAAGGTGTTTTTAGCAAGTTTAAATTAGTTTTAATCTTACAAGCAACTCCCAACAAGTAAATTGTTCAAACTGGCTACTAGGCCTAATTGCCTCTCCTAGTAGGTCACCAATGGTACAAACTTGAAGATAACTTTAAAACCTTCCACAGGATTAAACAAAAAAATTTCATTTCTAGAAATCCTTTGCAACATACTATAACATACTAAAACCTTTCAATGAGGTACTTTTGACCAAACTACCCAAAACCTAATTGTGCCCTATTTTAAGGGTAAAAACCATGCAAATAACAAAGGAAGTATATCCCAAACATGTGAAATGAATATTAAACCTTCAAAAGTCTCAAGAAATGGATAAAATCCACAAAATATCCAATAGATTTGGATCTTGGACCTTTGCAAGCATAAAAGCCCCAAATGTGACCCCATAACCCCTCCAAACTAGGGTTGTCACAATGTCACACTTCCCATTGCTTCCTCCAAATTATGAGATTTGTTAAACCTTAAATTTGGTGTCCTAAAACAAATTCAAGATGAAAATTGGGTCCTCCAATGGATGTATCTCCTACTGCTTCTCCATAGTCATACTTTTCAAGGCTATTTCATGCCTCCAAACACACCAACTTGATCAAATGATTGATCAATTGCACTTATCAACTTTATCCTATAGTGTTAGGAATAAGTACATAATGTACATGTTAATGATCCATCCCCAAGCCATAGTTACAACACTATGGGGATGGTTATATTATTTTGCCTTAAAGAAAATAATGAAAAACTAGACTGTCACAGTCCCTTTGCAAATAAAATTGATTCTATAGTATGGGATCCTTTAAAAATGGATAAAAAAAAATAGGATCATTCCTCGATACATTTGGATGATCAAACAATAAAAATCAATCCAATAGAAACTCAAAATATGTAAGAACTCACTAATTTCATTGATTTATTGGGTACAATCCGTACAATGGCTTCACCAATCCATACTCTCTCATTCCCCAAACATCTAACAATGTATAATAAACATTTCTAAACTTCCTCAACCGATCCAAAGTGTTTGGGAAGGAGTTAGACTTGTTTAAGACTCCTAAACAACATTTCCCACCAAAATATAATTAGTCATTAACATTCAAATATTTGAAATGCTAACCTATGTTATTTGGTGTTTTGTTCAACCAAAAGAAACAAAACTTAGATGATTCAATCCCTAGGACATAATTAACCTTACTCAAGAAATCCTAGACCCTAATTGAAACATTGGGTTACTATTGACCCATTTTACAATATTTTAGTCCTAAGTCCTTACCATGACTTCTAGGACATTTTTCATTTACATCATATAGTTTATTACAAAATTCCATAATAGGCCTCAAGAGATCCCAATTAACCTTTAGGAACTCTATAGATCCACTAGCTTCATGATATCCCAAGGTTCCCTTAGGTTTTTGGATAGGTGCTCCTTCACCATTCCAAGTTTTCTTCTATTTTTTCTTCCCATTTTGGTTCCAAGTTTTCTTTCGATTTTAATCCCAGGTTTACTTCCAATTTTGCTTCTAGGCGTGCTTCCAATTTTTCTTCCATTTTGACACTTTTGTGGATTCTAATATGAATTTTATTATTACATCTTTTGTTTCTTCTAAAATTTCTTCCATTTATTACTCCTTTGTGCACTACGTGAATTACTTCTATTTTTACTTCTTAGATAACGCCAAGTTTTGCTTCGAAGATTGCTTTTGCTTTGGATTCCATTGTTTCTTCCTTTTCTACTTCTAAAAATGATTATTATTTTACTTCCATTTCTTATTAATTTAATATCTTCTATTCCAATCATGAAACCCATATTGACACCAAGAAGGTGTACATAAAAATATCTATAATTTAATTGAATTGGATAACATCCATCCTGAGAAGAAAATTAAAATCATTATATGTAATAAATATTCATCAAAAAATTATTGACCACTTTAAATATATATAAATTGACAAGTCAATACTAATAAGACCATCATATCTAACTAAAAGAAGTGAAAGTCCAATATGCTAGTAGATAAAAAACATGTCAAAATGATACAGGTACAAATGATACAAGTAAAAATGGTAAATTATGTAAATGAAAATGATACAAGCCAAGATGATACATGTCCAAATTATGATATAAGCGAAAGTGATACATGTCAAAATGTATCAACTCAATAATATGGTATTGCAAGATGCAAAAATGATACATATGATAGTAACCATGAAAATAGGAATCATAATGATATATTAGTAATGATCCATAATAAAATCTATATGATCATGAATGTCATTGGCTACCTCATCATTATCACCACCACCACCATAGTCCTCATCAACATAATCATCACCATTTTCATCATCGCCATCAACATTAGTGTCTTCTATATTTGTGCCATCATCATCCTCTGCCCTATGATCTAGAGAAGAACCAACATATTCTGGACCTATATCTTGAGGATCATTTTCATCTTCTAGAAGACCCGAGTTCTACCCAAAAAAAATGTTATAATGAAAAGTTATTATTTATTTAATGAAATAAAATATTTTTCTATTATATATCTAATATTACAACATATGAAATGAAACCATAATCATATTACATGAATCAACAACTAAATTGGACTGAAACAGATAAAAGAAATGTAGTTCTTAGAAAACAAACAAGAAGTTACATTATTTTTCCCAAGCTGTAGGAATAGTCATAGAATAGAGTTCCAATGGCTGGAGGAACAAACACATAACAAAGTTCTTGTTAAATAAAAAAAATGTACATCATTTTTATTTTTATCTTGCATCATGTCTTAATGTCAACTTTTTTTTCCCGTGGCTCTGTTCCTTTATTTATTTCTCAATTTCTCGAGTGCCATGGTCTTAAGTCTATGGGCTAGATTCTCTTTAAGTCATTTCAATTTAGATATATTTTAAATTTACAAAATTGTTAGACATTTACATATGTTCTTGCATTGTGTCCATCGACTAGCCTATCATATTTTATTTACCCTAGTATATTCATGGTTAGGGTCTTATTGATTTAATGTCAAAATATTATGCTCATTGATTCATGTGTCCTACCCTAGGACCTTATTTTTTACCCTTCCACGATAAATTACCCCTCATATTTTTCATGCTCTTTAAGTTGTGTTTAAGGCACTTTTCATAGCCCCACAAGTTTTATATTCTTCTAGCATAAAATATTGCGAGCTTGCAACTGATTATTGACAGTTTGGTGCTTTCCTTGTCACACCCTCGCTGCTATTATTAAGTTTAATGGTTGGAGGTTGTGAGGCTACATGGAAATATTTGGGTGATAATAAAGTATGTTGTCACATCCTCACAACTTGATTACACAGTGAAGACTTATGGCTTGCGAGGAAGTAAGAGCAAGTCACATGTCAAAAGTTGAAGATGTTAAAAAGATAAACAAGTGTTCCCTATTGCATCATTGCGATAGTTTTTGAAGGAAATTAGTTGGAACCATAATTTTATGTTTTTGATGACTATGATGGTTTGTCTCATCCTCTCAATGATTAGTAGGGAAAACATTTTCTAGCCACAAGCCTTGTTGTGGCTTAATTGCTTGTTTTGTGGGACTCAATTTTGGCCAATAGGAAAGTAAGGATATTATGTATGACATGCATTTGATGGGTTAACACAATGGTATGGCTACATGTCATAGTTTTGTAGGTTTAAAATATAGTTAAGGTGGATAGGTTGTGAGGATGCAATAAAGAAAAGGTAACTCATGATGAGTTTGTCTCAGGTTCACGATAATTTTTTAAGACAACTCTTTTTGCTCCCAGTTGTGCGAGGTGGTGACAAGTGTCTGGGGAAATGCTGAAGGGAGTATGTAAAATTCATGCCATGTTAAATTTTATTTGGTTGAATATAGGTTGAGCCAATCATCAATTTCCATGTGAGCCATGATTTCCATGCTATACAATAGAAGACTTTTTTACCACATTTTTGGAATTGTAGAGTGACGGAAGATATGTTTCATCTCAAAAGTGACATCTAAAGGATGTTGCATTTACTCCTGAGATAAGATGTAGATATAATAATCATTACAACTTTCCACCATTCTTTTTATTAGATGTTCTGATAACCAAGAATGTTAGCTTAAAAATATTTCATGATTGTGAACTTCAGTACATAGATTGCTTGAATTAGCAAGTTGTGGTAGTTGAAACTCAGAGGAATGCTATTTATAGCTGACCATAGATGAAATTATGTGCATTCTCTATTTTTGTTATTCCCTTTTGGTTAGATGGTTTTTTGTGTGTTTGAGATGCTAATAGTGATAATTTTCATGAGTGGCATTGTCTGTCACATAAAGTTGAGACTGGGGAAGGACCTATTACAAGAACTATATAAGCATCATGGATTGATCCTACACTTTGTGGTTTTAGGGATTTATTAACCTAATTGGACCACTACCGATTCTTATTTCCAAACTATGGGAACTTACTGGGATCTATTAGGAGTTTAGTCCTTTAAGGTCGCACCTCTCTTTCTCCCTCATAATTGGGATAGAGATTGGGAAATGGATCTAGGACTTGGAGATTTGGACTTGTCTAAGCCCAGTTCATGCTATAGGTATCTATTCTCATGGGTCTCTTCTATGGATGCACTCTTTGTGACACACCCTAGCTTCTATGGACACACTCTAACCTTGGGTGTCTCTTTGTGACCAGCTGAATAGTTTTACATTAGGACACAAATCATGACAATGTTTTTACAAAAATATTTATTGTAACAGATATGACATATTTTGGTTGGTGTCAATGCATATTTTGGCTATTATGAGGGCATTTTTGAGTTGCAGGTGGGTGGCGAAAGGCATAGTAGACCAAAAAAATTTAGTTAGATGAAGGATGGCTAAGTAAATCAAATCTTGAAGAAGGGACATGTTGAAGGAGATGGGAAAGCTAGATGTTTCTTTTCTTCTCTATTAAATCTTCTTTCTTCCCTCTTCTTCTATTTGCCAAATATTTTGAATTCTGTGGAAGCAACCAAAATGTTGTAAAATTGTAAAGTGCCAAGAGTCAAGATTCATAATAAGTAGCCAAGGATTTCCAAAGTGTGATATCTCTTATGTCTTGAAATAGAGTTTCATGGTTGAGTTCTATGATATGACCATCTCCAATTTGAAGTGTAAAATTTCTTTAAGTTGAAATAATCAAGGATTATTCATACATTTCAAACACATTTTTTGTTGTGTATTCCATTTATTATTTCCTTCCATTCTAGGAGAAGTGTAATTATTTTGATAAATTAAATGAGAATTTTATGTCTTCAATTGGATTATTAAGAATGATTATGTGATGTTCATATATTGTTGATCTTATTTTCACTAGGTGATAACATTCTTTTAAGATATTCAAGACATGTTTAAGATGTTATACTAAGGAATTATCTCTATTTGAATCTATTTCCCTCCTTTTGGCACTTTTTGATCTTACAAATGCTATTTTAGTTTGGTCCCATAAAGTTAAAAATGAAATCCCTTTAATTTTATGTTGAGTAATGATATGAGCTATACATTTTTATTGTCAATGGCATTTGATGATGAATAAATTAATTGTTCAAGTGATGAAATAAAAGTCTCATTCATATGAATCTGAGAATTATCCACATTTACAAGTTTGTATTTAGTTTATAAGATAGATTTATCATGTGTGTAGACTTACAAGTAGGAATACCCTCCTAAGTCCTATGTAACTCAAAGTGAAGAAGGCTCTTTATACCTTGTCAAGTTACATTTTATTGTGTTCAAATTGTGGATAGTTTTAAAATTGTGGTCTAAGTTTCTTAGGATTGATGGTTGCAAGAAAAATTGCTAACAATGCCTATTGAAGCCCCACAAGAGTTAGGTTAGAATAATAGTAAGTGTTGCAAGGTTGTGGGTTAGTAGTTATAGTATGATGAAATGCTCATTATACTTTTGTAGTGGTTTGGATCATGAACTGGTAGTGGTCGCAAACTTTCAAGTTGGCCTTTAGTAGTTACAAAAGATACCACTTGCAATGCCACAAGGTGAACAAGGGTTCAAGGTGACTGGCTTGAAAAAATAAGTCAAGAGGGCACACCTATGTGTGGGTATGGGTCCACAAAAATGGCACAAAATAGGGCTTATTGGCAATATTTTATGGATTTAATACCAGAGACAACAAATGATCTATTTGTCAATGAGCATGAGTGGAAGGAGGAGTGTCATGTGTGTAGGAATCCTAACACTCCATCAGGGTGGGCTCCATTTTATTACTTCTTCAATAATAAAGTTAAAGGCCCTTCCATGTCAAATTCTTGGGACTTGAATTTGGCGATGTTGATAGTACCTAACATTTTTGTTGATGTATAATTCTTAAGAGAATTAGCCTATAAATACTACCTGCCAACTAAGGATATTAGAAGAGTAGACCAAAGAGCCCTAGTGACAATTGATAGAAGAATTTTGACTGAAGCCTTTGCTATCAAAGGTGATACTTGTACCGAGATTGACATTGACAAGGAAAATAGGAATTATGAGGCCCACAAATGGTTTTTGTGAAGAATAATTATAAAAAGGTTTATACATAGGGAGTGAAAGAAATTTAGTAAAGATTCCTAATATTGTGAAAGAAACTTTTAACCTAAATGATTTCCAACACTGCTATGTGTAGGAAATCAGTACTTTGTGTATACTAGTGTTTTGATAAATTATTTTCATTCTCAGAGGAATTTTCAATCGATGAATGGGATTGTTCATTGAAATCATAGCATAAGAGTGTCCATTACCTGAAGTCTAAGAATTATTTACTTTATGTGTTTGCATGATGTTATGTATTGAAGTTTATTTAGTGCACAGACTTATGCTATAGGAATACCCTCTTGAGATTATCAAGCTCAAAGTGAATAAGGCTATTCAAGCCTTATCGAGTTGGTTTTTATTTTTCTATAATAAAAATCTCCAATAGTTCCAATGGCTACAAGAACAATCACAGAATAGAGTCCCAATGGCTACAATAATAGTCAGAGAGCATAGTTTCAATGGCTATAAAAATAGTCATAGAATAGAGTCCCAATGGCTGCAGGAATAGTCACATAACAAAGTTCCAATGACTGTAGGAATAGTCATAGAACATACTTCTAATGGCTATAGGAATAGTCATCTGATAAAACTATAACTACTTAATGAATGGATTAGTAACTAAACTAAATGAGTGGAATTATCACCAAGTGGCCCCCCTTGGATGAGTATTCCAAAATCTTAACTCGGATGTAGAAAATTAAAGTATCATTCCATTCATAGAATAGAGTTCCAATGGTTGCAGGAATAATTAGGGAATATAGTTCCAATCTTTGTAGGAATAGTTAGCTGCTAAAGCTAATTACTTAATATAAAAGTAAATACTTAACCAAATGAACATAATTATCACCAAGTGGGCCCCTTTGGAAGAGTCTTCCCAAATCTTAACTCAAATGCAGAAAACTAAAGCATTTTATTCATCAAAGTGTTGTTACAACATGACAGTAATATGATAACTGTAGTGTGCATAAGACAAGTGTATATCCATAACTAATTTAGAATAACATTCATTTTATCACATGTAAGAGTAATATATATAGATCACATAAAAAATTGATATAAACAAAAAGATATATGGATAGGTTCATGCCCAAAGAAAAACAAGTTTAAGAAAGCACCATGAAAAGTATCAACAACTAGGTGTTAATCCCCATAATAATGATAACATATATATAAGAAATCCTATAAAAAATGAGCCATTATTTTGGCCCATCACTCCCCCAAACTAACGGATTTCTCATCCTCCAAAAAGTGCAATATGATTTCTCTATCTTGCTTGAATCCTAAAATAATTGACTATTGTCTGTCCCTTAGTTTCTGCTCTTGGGTTCTAATAAAATCTATTTTTTTATTTAATCTGTCCCACCTCGATTTCTCTTCTTTTTCACTATAGAAATATTATCTTTAGTTTGGAATAGGCCATAGAATAATTGGTGGCTGAAATATTAAAGGGAGGCAATATTGTTTCTTTTCTCTCTTGTACTGAACATACTTTGGTGCCCTCCTAATAATGGATGAATAAAAAATCTGCAAGGAATGGGGCTTGACTTTCTTCAGATCATCAGATAACCCATTCCATCTTTTTGTTAGATATCCCAACACTATCCTTCCTAATTTTGCAGCCAACTATTCAAATTCTTGACAGGCTTCTTCTTGCACATCTAGGATTTGTTGTTTTTATTTAGCTTTGTAGATAACTCTATGCCAATTATAGAAAATGTGTGTAGGTTCATCTAATTCTACCCTTAAAGGAAAAGGGATATGGATCTCTCCATCCCTATGTGCTATGAATTATTTCCCCCAATTGTTTTCATTTTGAATCCAAGACATTAGTTCTCTTAAATGAATATCTCTAATATACAATAATGGATTCCACGCATGATCATTAGCAGCAAAATAGTTGTGTAAGTATAATTCACATAGTAAGTTTTTAGTTTCTATCAAGGAAGACTGGTAAGCTTGGAGTAATTTTTGTCGAGTCTTTATAGAAGGGTTTAAAGTGAAGACTACTATTGACAATTAAAAAGAAAGAATAAGATCCTTAAGATGTAGTGTATATATCATTGGGGGAGTTCTACATTCTAAAATTTCTGACACTAAGGTCATCACATTGTTTACCTTATTTTTTAATGCATCAACTTGTGCATTCTTCCCCTCAATCATCTTTTATTTCTTTGTAATCACTTCTTGCAACCTGTTCTTCTCTTTATTCCATTCTTCTTCCTTATCCTTCATATCTTTCCATAAATATAGGGCTATTTATTCCCACAAGAAAGTAGTAGGTCATTTAATACCTACTAGGGATTTATTTTGTTTTAGTTCTCCACCAACCACTTTCTCAACTGCAACAATAGGCCTTTCTAATCCTAAATTACCTTGTTCTAGGTTTCCTTACATCAAAAACCCCTATTCATCTAGGGTAAACTCCCTTTTCTTGAGATATTTGTTCATCCGCCTCCTTATATTATTATGTAGGCATCATTTCCCTATCCTGCTACTCAGGTGAGGAGGTAATTTGGGGATTCTCTTGGGAGGTCTATTATGGATTATCCTTTATTCTTCACTAGGAGTGATATGAATAGAGTATGAGGATTCAATTTGGATATTCACCCTAGGAGTAGTACATTTTTTGTATTTTCTAGGTTTACCCTTGAGCCTATGACTCTTCCTCTAGGGTGTTTTCTCCATAGTTTTTATTGTCTTATACTTTTTAGTAGGATTTTCACTATGTTCAGTGGCTGCAGGAGGTTCTTCATCCCTACTTTTCCATTTTCCAAGGCTAGGGATTTCCTTTTTAATTTTATGCATTTTATCCTTTCCCTTTTCATCCTTAGTCTTTATAATTTTTCCTTTTTCCCTTGATAATGCTGCCCTAGTGTGAACTATTTATTTAGGGGAAACATCCTCATTAGGGTATGAAGAGGAAATATTTATATCTTTGTGTAAAGATTCAAGTGAACTCATTTTGGCTGTAGGAGGGTTTATGCTAAAAACCACCCTAGGATTTGAAGCCCTAGGGGTGAATTTTGTAACTTTGGCATTCTAACTAACCCTACAGATCAAGGGTTGGCCTCGTAGACCCACATTCACTGCTCTGAAATTTTAAATTTTCAAAAACTCATCCCATGACATCTGAGACACATCTTGTAAATAAATTTCAACAAGAAATTTAATTAAACACCGATGGGAAACATGGTTTTACCTTCTTTTCTATGTCTCAGTATCCATGATTTCTAGTAGGTTATATAGCACATGGGGGACATTCATTCTCCTTCTATGTCACATGTGGCTTAGAAGCTTGATGTGTACAAAGTGTAGACATGATTTCTAACCCTCACAGGTAATTTATCTAATGATATAAACAACAAAATGTTTCCATCTTCCTAGTAAAAAAAACATCCTTGTTCCCAGTTTATCTACTTCAAGTGTACAATCCCCAAGTCTAGTAAAATATTCTCTAGTTATTCTAGCATATTTAATTTCTGGGTAGGGTTCTCTTATAATAGGCAACCCTAAAACTACAACAATCCTCTCCTCTATGGAAATAACCTTCAAACCCATCACTATTTCCTCACCATTGTTAAATGTCTGAGAAAATTTGATAGAAATTTCATTATTGAACCCATTCAACTTCAAAAAGTAGTATAACCAGCCATAATTCCTAAATGCTAGCTCACAGAGTGTGTTCTACAAGATTACTTGATGAATTTTTGGCTCACTTATCATAGGTGGACCTCCCATGTTTCTAGTCACACCCTTTGAAACACTTTTTCTCTACGATTCTTTAGATGAAAAATCACCTAATTACTCTCTCAATGCCATATATTATTCTTGTATTCCTAACACCAATGCCATATAACCTTCTATTTATCCCCCTTTTAGTGGCATAGGTATACATAATGACATATCTATGACACATGGGAAGCCCCCTCCAACCTATATGAAAGCATGTGTCCGCACACCTTTGGTTATGTCACAACTAGAATGCACCCATATATAGTGTTATTTTTTTAAGTCTATTTTATTTACCCTATATGATGGTACATTCTAGTTGCATGATAGACATCACCATGTCAAGGAATTAGAAAAAGATATGCTATGTAATATATCAATATTACAATTGTTTAATAAATGTATCTAAAGTAATGAATACACAAAAAGTGACATGAATGTACCTTGATTAAATAGATAGATAGTTTTAATGTCTATGAGGATTATCATGGTTGATATGAAGTATTTTGTGATGAACAAATAGAGAAAATGATGATTAGATGGTTGGTGTGACATCCGACCTGATATTTGTAGAGCTCAAGTAATTAATGTAAGAAAAAACCATTTGTTTCACCATAAGAACTTTTTGAGTATCCTAGTGGATTTTCTATTGTCAAGAAGAAAATCAATGTTGGAGATATAAATGTTGCCTAATTAAGTACGTGACATTAAAAGACTAAGATCGTTCCTAATCTATTTTATGTCAACTATCTTGTCGACACACGTATATGAGGAAAATTATTCAAGTTAAGTAAAAGAATTTCCCCATTCAACATTTTGAGGAATGTGAACTATATTTTTGAGGTGGTAAATCTATAAATGGTACTTCCTAGTTCAAATATTTGTAATAGGATAGTTTTCCTTTCACTGAGGAGGTTGAGGATGGAGTTCATAGAGAAGATAAGTGTTTTCTGGTATATGATAGAATGGTTTAATAGAATTTAATTAAAGGAAACATAGAAAGATAAAAAAATGAAGCAACATGATGCTAATATTGAAGTTATAGGGATATTAGAAGGGTTGTTGGTAGTTACAAGGATATTAGAATGCTTTAGTGTAGATACAATTTTTTTTTGTAGTTTGCACATTATTCCAATCCCTGAGGCTACCCCTCTGATTATCTTGAATCAAGGTGATACAGTTTGGGATATGGGTGACGGTATTGAATTTGAGGTATTGGAATCACCTTTATCTCCATGGGAAGGAGTCTTTAAGTTGTCCACTAATGGGGAAGCTAGTGTGAATCTTGTATTCTAGTATTTTTATCTTCAATAACTACCCATGGTCGATATTGGCACGAATCAGTTGCCTAGTTAGTTCACTGATAGTATTGGTGGTGTCACTATAGCTTCCTTGTATACTGTCCAAGTAGTTTTACTTCAGGACACTAGTGGTAACAAAATATTTTAGGATATTATCATCCGTAACAACTTAATGGTGGTAGAATCAAATCTTTGTTAGTGGTTTGAATATTTTTTAATTCCTTAAATATAAAAGGAATTCTAAGGCCATAAAAAAGGGGGTTCTAGTTCTAAAAATTCTCTTTATCTTGTAACTAGCATAATGTTTAGTTTTACGTTGCTGAAGGTGAATGTAATTTTGAGATAGCGTAATCTCATGAGAAGTGTTAACTAGTTTGTGCAATTATAAATGCTAATGTCATAAAGTTGTCTCCAACTTTGTATACGTTAAATCATATGAGTTCAATACATTAAGATGGTTGACTTTGTCTCTACAATTTTATTGGGGGTGTGTTATTGGTTTACGAGTCTCTCTCAAGAAGAGAGCTAAATTTATTTGTGAAGATAAAAATGTTTTTCAGAGTATGAAATGGATTGTTGAAGTAGAACTTTATGATAATATTTGTGGGCTTGTTAATGCTAAGAATTAATATATTCAAAGCCTATTGGTTAATTTTTATTTGTTCATAGGATCTCTGTCATGGCTTTAGTTTCTCTCTATAGCTTGAGATCGGACACTGAACTATTGAGATACCTAGAGGGTTTTCATATTTAAAATCAAATTAATTAAAGCTATTGTTCCTTTCCATTCTTTTCTTTTATGTTTAATTTATTTGTGTTCATGTGTCTCCATGGTCCTTATAAAAATGTGGAGGATGCATTTAAAAGTATTTGTATAACACTCCTCCATGATCCTAAGAAAGAGATATATAATTTATGTGTTCTCAGTGTTTGTTAAAGAAAATGGGATTACTTGTTTGATTGATGAAATAAAAGCCCCATCTACACAAAATTTGAGAATCGTCCACATTTTAAGGTCAATGTTGGCCACTATAAGGAATACCCTCTTGAGTCCGATGGAGCTCAAAGTGAAGAAGGTTGTCCAAGACTTGTTAGTTGGTGTTTTATTTTCCTACATGAATAGTCCCCAACACACTACTCATTTACACCTTTTCTAACCTTTTGGAAACTAAAAATCTAGTCTTTTCATCTTCTTGTTCTATCACTCCTTGGTCATCTTAAATACTCAATCATAATAAATTTCTATGATATAATTATTTTGATACATATATATTCTACTACCACTACTACATCATTACAAACCCTAGCTATAAAGGCATAAAACAAATATCTAATGGAGATTTTTTTAAAATAAACTACATAAACATTATCTTCTAGGAACACTAAATGGTACCATTCCATCAGCCTCATGGGCTCAGTAAAAAACATAGTGGATTTAGTTAGAAGGTTGTATGGGGAGAAGGATGATTCTCATTTTCAAGAATCCTAAGTCTCATTGCTTCATACTTTTCTCAAATAAGGGTTAATTTTAAACTAGGTAGTTGTTTTGTCACTCACTTTGTGCAATGAAATAATAAAAGTTGAGTCTCATCCAATGGGCACAAATACAAAATTCTATACAAAATCTTACTTGTGTTATATTTTTTATGTAGCTAATAAATTCTTTGGAGATGAATTGGACATGGATCATCCCATGTCATTTTGTCCATGTTTATTGTTAGGGCTTATGGGAGCATAGATATGCATCCAAATATGAGCACATCTGTCACTGATTATTTTCTCCCTTGCATGAGATATTATTTGAGAAAAGGTTCCCCAAGCTATTTGAAGACATGATCAGAATATTTGAAAACCTAAAATATTTATCCCTATATGATTTGTTAGCATAGGAGAAGATATATTAAACCGCAAATGTACCCCATACTTTTCCCAAGCATGTACCTAACATGTTTTTGATCAAGAAGTTGCATGTCATACTACACTCTTCATATTTAATGAAGCCATGGAAGAAATGGTAATGGATGTAGATGATATGGATCTAGTGGCTATTCAAAAGTTAAGGTCCTAAGAGGGGGGGGGGGTGTGAATCAGTACCCTATAAAACTTTAACCTTCAATAACAGTTTTACCCTTTAAATCTTAGATCTTACTTTGCATGCATAAACTTAACAACTTATTGTTGAATGAAAGTAAAATAAAGTAAACTCTTTCAACCATAAATATATAACACACATGAACACATTTGACACATGATTTTGGTCACACAGAAACCCTTGGTTAGAGGTGTAATCACCCAAAAATGGTCTAGTAAACCTTGAACTCCATTCTAACATTAAGCATTTTAATACTATACTTTGTCTTATGCTTAATCAATCTTATCTCTTGATCAAATCATCACTTTAATCATTTATTCAATGATATCATAAATTTTGACCACTTGATCCTAATATTTATTTAATTAAAAGAACATGTCCTATTTTAATTAAATAAAATCCACTTTATCCTATGTGTGCACATCAAAAGGGAATTTACTAATTTTTTTTAAAAAAAGAGAAAAAGACAAAAGTGGAATCTATTTTGCCTCTTAATCCTCACCACTCATTTCTACCTAGCCATTCTCATCCATTTGATTTTGCCTCTTAATCCCCATTGTCCATCATTCTTTAAAAGGAGACTCTCTCCCCATTCTTGGCTAATCTTAATCTTACAATCTTTGGAATTCTCACATTATTACATAATTCTAGTTTACTTGCATTCTTAGCTTAGCATTTCCTAATTGCATCTAGCTTAAATCACATAGCCTAACTTGGAGGTATTGTAATCTTGTTAGATTAGCTTGCTATCTTATTCTAGCATTTGCATTCTATCTTTGATCTTGCATCTCCTTTAGATCATCTCGCATCTCACATTATCATTTTTTCATCTTCCATTCTATGGTGCACCTTGCAAGGGTTTCTTATTGAGGTTCATTTGAGAACCAATATCCATAATTCTTACATTCTTGCACATCATAGATAGGAAGCTATAAGCCACTTCTTGATATTTACTCTTCCATGGATTATTTGAAGTGATATGGTTTATAGAAGTGCATGTCACATTTTGATCACACAAGAGGGAAAATTGTGGTGGGGATGACACCCACAATCCTTCACTACTGCAACATAAAGGTTTCTCGGTTAGAGCATACAAAAGTATCACTTCTAATGATTTAGCCTGCTATGAGTAATAAAAAAAGACCTACTAAAGTCTACCTTGTAAAAGGATTTTGAAACACTCATTAAGTATTCACTTTGTTAAGAGATTTACAATGTTTTAGTCTTGTTAAGACCTACCCAATATGTTAGATTTGGGAATACAATAATAACAATGTATTCTTGTAAAAATTGATCTAGAATAGTGCATCTACCTATATGCTAGGTTAGATCCTTTATACTTTGTGCAGTATCATCACCTTTCACTTACTAATTTCACCAAATTCATCCACTTCCACTACTTGGTAGCACCATTTTCTTTATCATTATTTTGTACTCTCTCCTTCTCTCTCTTAATATTTTCTCGATCCATCCTTATATAGTAATCCTATAGCTTCCTCTTTACTTGACCTAATTAGGGTTTGGATCTATTAGTGTAATTAAATATTACTAATTAAACTTTACTTAAGTTTACTTAGGATAATGCATTTGCATATTAGTTATCATTGAGACACCTAGGAGTTTGCATTTCATTTTAGCACATGGTTAGGAGAAATTCCACTTTACATGGTGATAATTGTCATCTCATACCTCTTTGTGTGTGAGATCTAAATTTAGTGCTCTTATCACATTATCATCCTCTTATTATTGCACATGTTGCACATACTTTGATGTACAATGGAGGATGATCCACCTTTGGTGGACATGTGATTCCACCTAGTGACATTGATAGCTTATAATCTCCTTATCATGTAGTCTTATCGCATTGCCTATATATGTAGGCACTCCTACATTGTATGTAAGCATTCTATTTGATCATTATTGATTCTATTCATTTGATCATCTGGTATCTCTTGTGCTATCTCTTGAGCTTCTAGATCTTGGCATTTTATTATTTTCTTCAGGAAAATTATTACATGGTATCAGAGCCATAGAAGATCTCATTGCATAGCCATTGAAGGACTCTTTGCTTCAACTTATGGAGGGCCACAATTCAAATCCAGAGGAATAATAATTTATGGGAGCATCTAGAGAAAGATCTGGCCTTGCCATTATGTTTGGGTGGTCATTTCCATAAATTTTGGCTATAAACTTGCCTACCTTAAGCAAAAGTCAAATTTGAAGCAAAATTATTTTGTAAATCATACTTGTGCAGTCTGATCTATCGTACGGTATAGATTTTCAGATTTTTTTAATTTTCAATGTTTTTTTTAGATCTGGCATTTTCTACATTTTCTTGGCAAAATTTGGGGGTTGTTTCAGGGACCCCACCCCTAGTTGTCAATCATCTTTGCAAGCAATAGGATCTGCAAGCATCAGGAAACATGGCACACAAACTGAGATCAGATCTTAGATATGCAACACAAGTCACAAGTAGCGACCCGAGCCATCCAGCTGAGCTAGGTCTAAACAAATTATTTGACAACTACAGATCATGGTCCCAATCTAGACATGAAGTGCCCAAACTGAGCCAATCTCCTTTTCTTTGTATTGTGGGAGTTTGGGGTTTTAAACCCTACAAACATAAGCAACATAGTTAATGTGGGATTAACCTGGTGCACATTTCAAAATTTTGAGCTCAGATTAGTAACTGAGCCGAACACCACAAGTCGTCAAGCAGCCCCAGATCAGAACTTGAGTTACCTAATCAAGTCATCCCACCAATTCAAGTCGACTCCAATGAGTTGAGCTGTACAACCACTTCAAGTGAACATCACACTCAACACGACCAGATTGGATCATAAATTGAGCTGGCATCAGATCCGACCCAAGAACACCCCGAGAGCTCAAATCCCACAGCCAATTAGCAGAGGAGGAGCTCAGCCACTGAGTTCATGTGGTTTATGATCAGGCACTGTGAGTTATACATACCACAGGCATCCCCCCATGGTGAATGTGGGATTAAAATCCCACATCCACCACCTATTCCATACTCATTGTACCACACAGCCGCCTACCTTCACCGGTGGCTCAACCTCCACGCGAGCAACGCCAAATGGGCTCTTCAGCCCAATCAGCTCTGACATGTGGAACACTTCAGCGATCGATCAAAAATTCAAAAATTGACACGTGGCGATAAGAGAAAATTGGTATTTTAAAAAAAAAATATTTGCATTTTCAAAAAAATTTACGGGATTAAATTTGACTCCTATTTGGACGTCATCAAGGAAAATTTTCTTTTGTTTTGATGGTTGTATAGACGTCAAATTTAGCCTTGTGACGGTGTCATCTTTTTATGAAGTTTAGCTTGACAACTGTTTGACAGTCAAACCTGGGCGATTTTGCACTACAATGACGGTTGTTTGACCATCAAATTTAACATAGCGGTTTGTTGACATCATGAAGTTTGAAAAATTTGCAGCCCTCACCATTTGCAGTTTTAATTTTGCAGTCTGACTTTGGGAGGCCATAACTTGGTCATTCGGACTCCAAATTGAGTGCAATTTTTTTTATTCTGGCTAAAATTTCTAGTGCTAGTGTTATTTTTTGGTTTTAGTGTACGGATTTGACAAAAATTGCAAATTTTGGTGATTGTACCTATCTAAGCCCTATTTTTGCAACTTCAAAGGCTCCGTTTAGGCTCATACAGACACATTTTCATGTGCCATTTTTTTTGAAAGTGTATAATTTTTTGAGTACTTTCTAGATTTGCTATCAGATTGTAATCGTATTTGGGAAAACAATATCACTTTCAGATATAGGTCCTTTTTTGGCCTTGTATGATCATTGTAATGCTTGGATTTTTATTTGATTTTGAGTATACTAATTTGAGTCTTCTTTGGCCTCATCGAGGTGGTTGTAAACAAAAAAATTAGAAGTCCACTTTGCCCCATTTTGGCAAGTGGCAATTGTACACGCGCTACATATAAAGTACCAAAAGCATCATATTTTTTTTTTAAATTTTTTTTTGGTGGGGTTCTTTGTTTGAGTGACTTTAGGGGGGGTGTCTTGTGTTCTCTCTCTCTCACACACACACACACACATACACACATTGTCTTTTAGTTTTGCATTCATGGGTTCATCTAAATGTCCATTGTTAACTTCACAAATATATACTACATGGAAAGATAAAGTATGGAGTAAACTAATGGAAAAGGGTTTAAATCTTTATGTAAATGGTAAAATTAAAGAACCTATTGGTCCTAATGTAGATGATAATGCGAAAAATGATTGGGAAATCAAAGACAATATGGATTTAGGAATTATAAGGTTTTGGGTTCATGAATATGTCTTCTTCCACATTTCTAGCTTAAAGAATTCCAAGGGTGCTTGGGACAAGCTTGAAGACTTGTATGGTAAGGTGGATGAGGAAAAGGCATTCACAATTGAGGATGATCTACTTGTCTTGTATGCTAGGAAGTTTGACACAATTCAAGACTATGTCAGCAAAGCCAATCACATGAAGGATGAAAGGTTGATTCATTACATCTTGAAGAGGCTACCTTCAAAATATGCATCTTTTGTATCAAGTTACAATACTCACAAGTTGACCATGGGAAGTGCCTTGACTAAGCCTTCATTTGATGCATTTGTAGAAATGTTGATGTTGGAACATTTAAAATTGATGGATATGGGAATTATCAAGTCTTAAAATTCTATGGCATTGGTGGCTAATAAAAAGAACCAAATAAATCAAGGTGGAAAAATTTTCAACAAGAAGAAGAAGAAGTGGAATACAAAATCACAATCAAAGACACAACAATCTTCCTCATCACAAAAAGGTGATTCTTATTCCAACAAGAAGGGAAACAACAACAAGAAGGATAAACTATTTTGTGCATCTTGCAAGAAATTGAATCATGATGAGCATCATTGCAAGACTAATAAAATTGATGAGTTGGAAAACTTACTCAAGAAGAACAAAATCAATGTGCCAAATGCTTCCAAGGATTTAGCTCCATCCACTTCAAAGGGAAAAGGGAAATCATTTATGGAAAGTTCAAGTTCTTTAGAGGATTGGATTCTTGACTCGAGTGCCACACATCATATGGGTGCTTCAACAGGGAAATTTTCTTCATTGGAGCCATCTAAGTTACCTAACATCTTTGTAGGGAATGATACACAAGTGGAAGTTGAAGGGAAAGGAGCAGTTGAGATGGAAAATGGAGAGTTCAAGGATGTTCTCTATATTCCCAACCTTAGCACCAATCTCCTTTCAATTTACCAAATCACTAACTATGGAGCTGGAAATAAAGTTGAGTTCCTTCTTGATTCAATCATGGTGCAAAATCTTAAGGATGATTCATAGGTCACAGTGGGGAAAGATAATAATGACACAAGGCTCTATTCTTTCTCCCACTTTGTGCCTAAGTCTACTTAACATACCTTGTTGACACATACTCCATCACAAAGTAAGCTATGGCATGAGTGGTTTGGACATCTTGGTTACTGCTATCTTTAGAAACTTAGCTCAAAGAATATGGTCAAAGGTCTGCCTCCTTTCAAATTTTCCAAGGGTGAGTGTTCAACTTGTTCAATGAATATGCATCTTGAAGAGAAGTTTGAAAAAGGAAAGTCCTAGAGAGAACTAGTTGTTCTTGAGTTGGTTCATAGTATACTAACATGACCCTTTCAATTGACATCATGCAACTGGGGTCTCTATGTCCTCACTTTCATTGATGACTTTTAACACTGCACATGGGTCTACTTTCTTGGTCACAAGAATGAATTGTTTCATAAGTTTCTACCCTTCAAGAGTCATGTTGAGAAGAAATCAAGTAAAGCCATCAAGCTTCTTCATGTAGACTATGAAAGAGGATATGTGCACTCAAGACTTAGAGAATTTTCTGAACTTGAGGGTATTGATCTTCACAATCTAGTTGCATTTAGTCCACAAAAGACAAGACTTGTAGAAATGAAGATTAGAACTCTTAAGGAAATGCCAAGTTGAATGATTGAAGCCAAGTATCTCGATCCATCACTTGTGGTAGAAGCTATAAGTTGTCCCAATCACATCCTTAATAGATCTCCTCATAATGCCTTAGATGGAATAACTCTTTTTGAGGCATGGTGTAGAAGAAAACCAAATGTGAAACACTTTAGAGTATTTGGTTGTCCAACATGGGCAAACATATCTTCACAGAAATGAAAGGCACCTCCACCAAGGCCTTGTACATTCATTGGATATGAAGAAAGAGTTAAGGCATATAGACTATGGATCCTGAGACTCATGAGATTTTCATAGAGAGGAATGTTCACTTTGAGGAAAGTTCACCTAGCTTATTCTCTACTCCTCTCCATACTTCAAACATTGTGGAAACTAATAGTGACATTAGTGGTAGTTTTTAAGATGGTTCATCTACCTCAACACCTATACATGGGATTACACCTTTTCTTGGTCAACTTAAGGTTGATGATACTCCTTCATCATCACCTTCCACTAGACCTCATTGGGTTAGAAAGACTCTTGATTTAGCAAGTTCACTTGTGGGGGATCCTTCAGATAGTCGCAGGACAAGGTCACAACACCAACACATTCCACATGCATACATTGCTACAATGATAGGTCCATATGATTTAGCATAGCAAGGCACACCTTATCTTCCAATTATAGTAGGATGGGATGACTACTTGACAGACATTGCAGGTTTATTTGTGGAATCCTACATTGATGATATGGGAGACATATTGATGATATACATCTTCTCTTTGATGGGGAAGAGAAGATCCTTCTTTAGTTATTTCAAGGGAACACTCTGACCCTCATGTCAATGCTCTATTTCCTTGGTCTTTTGAGGTTGATGTGATTGTGGATCATTATGTACAATAGTTGCAGGAGATCTCTTTATCACTAGAGAAGACACTTGGTTCTGTTCTACATCCATCCTTGTTTGATCTTGACTTGTTCTTCTCAACAATTTTGGAAGGGGCAGCCTTCAAGATTGACACAGGGACATTTGAGTAGTTTTAAGAGACATCATTCATCTTGAGGTTTCTTCTGACAGATTGGGGAGACATATCATCTACACCTATGGCATTGTTTCTTCCTAAGGGGAGGAACATTGTTCGACATTCATGGACCGGCTTCTACATTCATCCTAGAGTAGCTATCATTGATGGGTATTCAACATTGAGGGGTGGCTTCCTTGTCTCTCTTCTTCTTGATGCAGGAGCATCCTAGGATTCTTGGCAATCCTATATCGACCAAAAATATGTTTGTCTTTAAAGGTAGATTGTTAGTTTTGATCTTTGTTTGGTGGAGTACTTTCTCAGTTTGGGAGGCTGGTTGCTCAGTTTCTATGGTTACCGGGATGCTTGGTCTATGTAGAATGCTTGATAACTAAAGGTGTCAGTTTCTTCTGGTGCTTGGTGATAACTGCGTTGCTCAATCATACTTGGTGTGCTCAGTTTCTGGCACTCGGTTATGTCCCTCTTGCTCAATGTTCTTGCTTACCGGCTTGGTTGGTTTGGATGGATCATCTTGGTCAACTGGTTCCATTGATTTGGGTCAGGCTCATCGAGTTATGGATTGACTATTGGACATGTGGGGACCTAGATCTGGCATGTTGCATTCTTCTATGTGAATCCGATGATTGTTTGGGGCCATCTTGGAGATTTTATATATTGTGAGGCTATTTGAGAGCCGACTGATGTTTTGGCATTTAATATTTGTTTGTAAGAGTTAATTGTTTCATCATCTAACTTGTGGATGGGAATCAGTATTTATAGGATGCTTGGGTAGTTGTTTAGGGATGAGATGGTTGGTGGCAGAGTTAGTAGCCTGTGAGCTTAGGTACAGGAAGATTTCTTGGAAGTTGTGAGTACAATTTTAGATCTTTTGTGGGATCCTACCAGTGTCTTGTTGTGTTACAGACCTGGGCTAGCTAAGTGCTAATGCCATGGAAAATATTTTGATCCTGTGAGATCTTGTAGACTGTTACTTTCTTTGTAATTGGTCATAACCGGGAAGACCTTACAACCTGACACATTGCACGTAATTAGTAATTTGATGAATAAATATTTCTATTCTATATCAAATCTGGTGATATTTTTGTGTATTTCTATTGCGTATTGGTTTGGCTACAAGGTCGGTTCAGTCCTTCATTAGATTCCCCAACCTTGTCTACGTCAGGTGGTATCAGAGTGAAGTTTGTTCCTATTTGAGAAAAGTTTGTTCATGTTTGAGAAAAGTTTGTTCCTGTTGCAGCCGAGTTGATCTTTTATGTTTTCATCTGGATCTTGATTTGAAGATGCCTCCAAGGAGAAATCATGAGATCTTAGAGGAGGAAGCTACTGGAGAATTCAATCTTGATGATTTTAGGGCTTTGCAAAAAAAGTGCAAGATCTACAAGAGGAATTGAGAAAGAAGAAGATGACACCAAAGGTAGGTAGTGATGATGAATCTGAGGAAGAAGATCATTTTGAAGAAGTTGTAGAAGAAGCTAGAGATCTTGAAGAGAATAGAATCCTGAAAGCTATGTCTAAAATTGGGAAAAGACCTAAGATTGAAGTTTCTGCATATTCTAGAAGCCTTGGGCTAGAAGAATTGATTGATTGGATCAATGATATTGATGAATACTTTGAGTATGAAGAAATAGAAGATCCTTATAGGTTTAAATTTGCAAAGACTAAGTTGAAAGGTCACGTAAATATTTGGTGGAGAGAAATTCAGTTGGAAAGTGGTAGAAGAGGAAAAGAAAAGATCACTAAGTGGAACCAAATGGTTGATAAGTTGAAGAAGCAATTCATTCTGGTGGATTATGAATTGGACATGTTTAAGAAAATGTAAGCTTTGAAGTAGACTAAAAAATCAGTGAAGGAGTATACCGAGGAGTTTTACAGAATCCTGATTAGGACTGGTCATTCTAAAAGCTGATAAAGAGAAGGTTGTTAGGTATGTTTATGGTTTGAGACCTAGTATTCAGGAAGAGTTACTTATTGTTCGGATGACAACAATAGGAGATGCTTATTAGATGGCATTAAAGATTGAAGAGAAGCTGAATAAGAAAGTTGAAGATAGATAGAACAATAGGAACTAAGGTGGTAAAATTGGTGAGATAGTTGCTAAAGAGAATCTTACGAAAGTTGATGTGGGGTCTAGTAGTGGTCAAGTTACTAAGAATGTTGGACAGAGAGGAAGGTGGAAGAATGAGTTCACCGGTACTTGTTATAACTATTGGAAGCTGGTCATAGAATTTTTCATTTTCCTAAGAAGAGGGTGGCACTGACTGCTGAAGAAGACATTGTGAATGTTGCAGAAAAAGGTGAGACTCTTATCACTAAGAGATTAGCTGCATGTGTCCTGGAACTAGTACAAAGAAGGAATCTATTCAGAACCAGATGTAAGTGCAAGGATAAGGTATGTAATGTCATAGTTGATGGTGGTAGTTTTGAGAACTTTATTTTAGAAGAGATGGTTAGTAAGTTAAATTTGGAAAGAAAGAGACATCCTAATCCTTATTGGATTAGTTGGATACAAGATGTGTCTAAGGTTAGGATTGAAGAACAATGCTTGGTAAATTTTTAGATTGGATCTTTTCATGATGAGATATTGTGTGATGTATTGCCTATGGATGCTTGTCATCTATTGCTTGGTAGACCTTAGAAATTTGACAGAAATGTTTTATTTGATGTTCGTGCTAACACCTATGTGGTTAGGCATGAAGGATCTAGACATAAGTTGTTGCCTTTATAGGAGATAGGGGCTACGAGATGTGGAGTTATTAGGTGTTTTCCTTATGACAAACCTCAAGAGAAGAGGATTGGTGAACCTATTCCTACAAAGCCTGGTTTGAAAGAGAAGGAGAATGATATATCAGAAGAGTTTGTTGAGATCAAGAGATAGATGGTCTTTCTGACAGAAATGGTATAGTAGATGGTGACATTTATGACATAGAGAGATGTAGTTGATATTGAGTTGATTGAGGAGTCCAGAGAGGATGACCCTTACCAAGACACTGATGTGATCGGTAGTGGTTAGAGTCAGTTGCTATCAGTTGCCAACTGAAAGGATAAGCAAAGGGGAAAGTAGAAGAACTTGCTACAGGGAGAAATGAATGAAGTAAAGACAACTTGGGATGAAGGACAAGAGGAGATATGGGTTAAGAACAGATATGGCATACCTATTCTAATGCCCTTAAGGCATTCCTTATTTCCTTATGAGAAAATCTTTCTTACCTCGGGTATCTGATGTAGGAGCATCCTAGGATTCTTAACAATCCTGTATCGACCAAAAATATGTTTGTCTTTGAAGGTAGATTGTTAGTTTTGATCTTTGTTTGGTGGAGTACTTTCTCAGTTTGGGAGACTGGTTTCTTAGTTTCTATGGTTATCAGGGTGCTCAGTCTATGTAGAATGCTTGATAACTGAAGTCATCGATTGCTTCTGGCGCTCGATGATAACTATGTTGCTCGGTCATGCTTGGCATAGTCAATTTTTGGTGCTTAGTTATGTCCCTGTTGCTTGATGTTCTTGCTTACTTACTTGGTTTGTTTGGATGTCGGCTTGGCCGACTGGTTCTATTAATTTGGGTCATACTCCTCGAGTTATGGATTGACTATTGGATGTGTGGGGACCTAGATCTGGTGTGTTGCATTCTTTTATGTGAATCTGATGACCATTTGGGGCCATCTTGGGGATTTTATTTATTGTGAGGCTATTTGAGAGATGAATGATGTTTTGGCATTTAATATATGTTTGTAAGGGTTAATTGTTTCATCATTCAACTTATGGCTGGGAATCAATATTTATTTAAGGATGCTTGGGTAGTTGTTTAGGGATGAGATGATTGGTGGTAGAGTTAGTAGCCTGCAAGCTTAGGTACAGGAAGATTGCTTGGAAGTTGTGAGTACAAGTTTAGATCTTTCCTAGGGTCCTACCAGTGTCTTGTCATGTTATAGACCTAGGCTAGCTGAGTGTTGATGTCATGGAAAATATTTAGATCCTATGAGATCTTGTAGACTGTTACTTGCTTTATAATTGGCTGTAATTGGGAAGGCCTAACAGCCTGACACATTGCATGTAATTAGTAATTTGATGAATAAAGATTTCTATTCTATATCAGATTTGGTGATATTGTTGTGTATTTCTGTTGCGTATTGGTTTGGCTGCAAGGTCGGTCATGTAATACCCCAAAAATGGGCTATAGGTTCATTAACCTCCTAGATCTTCAAATCAAATGAAATCGATACAAAAGTCCTAACCTAAGGCACATCTATACATTATCAAATTTAATTGATTTTATCTTAAATTCTGCATCGAGAAATATTCCTAGTAATATTACTATTTATCTAATTATCTTTAAATTAAATATTATTTGGCGATAAATGTTATTATTTATCCTAAAATTGATTAATTGAATATGATGAATATTTAATTAATTAATTTAATTTTGCCACTAAATTATTTAATTACATTTAATTATATTTATTCCTAAATTGTATTATTTAATTTTGACAATAAATCTAAAATCTCATGACTAATTGATTAAATTATTATTTAATTAATTAAAGTCAATTGTCAATTTTTAATAATATAGTTTTAGAATAAAGTTTGATTTAATAATTGATTAACCCATAAATCAATTGTTTTAATTAAAAAATTAGTTAAGTTGAGGATAAATCACTTTATTTATTTAATTAATTCATAATTAATTGTGCACATTCAAAGAGCAATTAAACTCAAAATCAGGAAATCAATGCAAGTTGTTAACTTTTGGAAACTCAACATTCTATTTTGAGCTCAAAGATGATCTAAACTTCTTATTTGAGTTAAAAAGGTGTTCTTGCATGCTTTTGCATGATTTTGTGAGTTAATTATTTCTAATTTCCTGATAACTCAAAAATCAACCTGAGTTTATCAAGAGTGATTTATGGCTTTTCTCTCGCATCCTCAAAGCCCTAGATTTCTATAAAACCAAGGCTCGGCTCTTCATAATAAGGATCCATGAAATTGCATCCTCACGTTGGCGAATTGGTGATCGAAGAATCTATCTTTGCGAATCAAAGCTATTGTGAGATCTTCATTATTTTTGAGCATTCATATCATTTAGCATATCAATTCTTAGATTAATTGCATATCATATCATTTTTCCATATAGAATAGATTCATATCAGTTTCCTTCATATTATTGCATAGAAAATACAAAAATATAGATTTATTTGCATTCATATAGTTTTTATTCTTTGCATTTAAATCTTTCATTTAGGTGTTGCATTGTCACTGATCTCGGTTTGATATGAGAGTATCATACTCACACCTACTAGAAGGCAGTAAATCACCTGGTTAGTTTAGTTTCCATTTCATTGTACGATTTTGGTTTTTGGCTAACCTCTAATGTTTTACTGAAGTGTTGTGTCTACAGTTAGGTACAAAATGCACACACACATTTTTGGTGCCCACCATGGGGCCCTGAAATGGGTTTCCATCATCTTTCTATCAATTTCTATTAATTTCTTGTCATTTTCTGGTTAAAACTATGATTTTTAGTTTTTTGTCCATACATTTTTCGTATGACTTTTGTCAAAAAGTCATTTCGGGAGGTACTCACTATCGTACAACAAGTTCAGAGTTCAAAGCTCAGATTAGAAAGTACACACTATCATTTGGGATCCCGATTGTCATATAAGAGGTTACCCATAGTCGTACGAGTTTCCAGACTGTTGTCTGGGAGGTAACTCACTGTCGTACAAGTTTTCACTCCAGAATTCAATTATCGTTTCAATTTTTTTGACAGTTTTCCAAATTTGATTTTTAGATTTGGACTGACAGCTAACCTTAACAATTGAAATCTTCTATTTTTTATTGATACTTGTTTAATCTGATTGGAAAAAGTGCAACTAAATTGCTAAAATAGGTAAAAATCTACTAAGCACGTTGCGAGGAATTCAAGTATTCCTCTCAAGCTGATAACATTTCGATTTGGATTAAAATGAACTCTCACATGTCAAACTTGTGTGATTTTCTTGCTTTCATATCACAGACTTCATTTTGGGCTATAAAATGAACGTAGATTTGCTTTTTGCATATCTATTACACATAGTAAATAGGCCCTATGAACACTATTTGTGGATGATCTTGAGAGATCGAGCTTCTTTCGCTTGTTTATTCATGAGAAGATCCTCTTGATGAAGGATCCCCTTGTAGGTAGGGAAGGTACTGAGAAAGTCTCACGTTCTACTAGATTCATGTGTCTTCAACTTTTGATTGATACATTCTATCTCTGGAGAGGTTGATAGATCATAAGTGGTTGACGTCATAGATCTTTGTGAGATAATCTTGGTCTTAGCATGTTGGATTAATCTATCTACTTTGTCTTGGTGAAGTGAAGAGGTTAGGGGATTATGCTATACTTCCTTTTTGGATAGTACCAGAAACCTAGATCCTTGAATCTGATCTAGTACCCCTATGGTATCTTTTGTGAGTCACCTTTAGAGAGGGTTAACCATAGTGGACATTCCCTTAATTGGGTCAACCACATGGATGGAACCTCAAGCAATAATAGCCATTTTCTCTGTGGTAGCAGCAGCCGCTATATAAATGTCCTTGTGGAGGAAATCTTCACAGGTGTGGTCTCTTGTTGGGCTATCAGATCTTCCTAGCAACTCCTAATTGATTAATTTCTTAGACTGTGTCAAAACTCCGGTGCACCTAGATTGGAGTTCACCCTCTTGAGATCACAAAACTTGTAGACTCAAATAGTTACTACAAACCCTAGTGAGGCCAAATTTTTATTTTTCTAGGAATATGTGCATTATTGAAAAACTTTTTGGAACATAGGCAATTAGCACTTCTAGGGATTAGCACATTCAGTCACTTGATTGTTCATGCATAGGGTTTCTTTGTCCCCTATTCATTATTTTTAGACGTGCTTGGAATCACTTGCTTTCTATTTTGCGTGCTTGTTTATCTATTTGGCTACCAAAAATGAATGATCTCAGAATAATCTTCAAGCCTGGATAGAGAAATTTGTGAACAATCTGAAATTGAAAAACCAAAATTTGCAAAATCTAAAGTCAAAATCCTTTCTGGAGTCAAAAGTCATCCCATTAGGTTAGAAATTCATACAAGTTTTGACAAGTGTTGTTTCAGAACCCCTGTATTGTCATATGATAGCTTGTATAGTGTCGTACAAGTTTTGCCACCAGTCAAAAACCAAAGTAAAAAAGTCTCCTATCAATTGTCGTGCAAGTTTTTTAATTGTCATACAAATTTGTTTATTGTCATTTCACTACATACCCACTGTTGTATGAACCTGCAGAAATTCATTTGAGAAAAATTGCCAAAAAGTGGTCAGAATTGTCAGAAAATCAGTTTTTATAGCCTATTTTGAAAATCTGTTGAACAAATCACTGTGTCAGGAATAGAGTAGAAACTAGCAAAAATTCATTCATTTTCCTCAAGTGAGCCTTTGAGTCTGATCTTGCTTTCTGGATTATTGATTTGAGTCTTTTTCATCTTGTGTCAAAACCTTGTCAACATTATCTTCAAATTCAATCTTTTTGCCTAAACAGCTAAGTGTTGTGAGCTCATACCCACCATCTATTGGGCATCTATCCAAACTACTGTGGCATAGTATCCTTCATTTACGTATGATCTATTCTTTAATCACTTCAATCTTGACAAGGTTGCATCATTCAATCTTCTTGAATCAATTCATTCTTCATTTGTCTTCATCTTATTCTTTGGCTTCACCCAAGGTTAATGGTGGAAACTAGAGCTTCGTCACACAAGAAATCTAGAGATGTGTTTAGCACCACACCTTTGACTATTAAGAAGGGTCCCACTCTTGAGCAACTATACAATTTTGGTCTTTACGAAGATGATGGTCTTGGCAATTTTTGATTGAAAACTAGTTACGTACCCCCTCCATCAACTCATAGAGGTAATCAACAAACCCCTCCTCAATCTAATCCAGGGAGCCCTAAAAATCGTAACATGTCTCACGAAGGGACACATCATGGGTCTCAAGGACACCAATCTCAACACGGTATGGACCAAGAACCTACACCTTCTGAAATTTTTCGATCTCAAAATGATGATGACTTCAAAAGAATGATGAAACATTTTTTGAAAGAAGATAGAGAAGCATACTTTCTGGAGTTAGCTCATCAAGGAGCTAAAATTCCTCCAAAATTTAATGTGGAAGATATCATTACACATGAGGAAGAAACTCCTATCATGGCTATGATGAAACAGATGCATGCCATGCAAGTCAAACTTAACAAACTTGACAAAGAAAAGGAACCTAAAGAGTTCTCCATGGAGGCTCTATGTCCCTTTCCATTTGATAAAGACTTGTACATGCTGCCATTCCCTAAAAGAGTGGAGATGCCAAAATATGATAAGTATGATAGAAACTCTGACCCTCAGGATCATGTCAGAGAATTTGTACTCAATCTATGGAGTTTATGCACGAACCAACCTACTTAATGCATCTTTTCCCTCAATTTTTGGGAGGAGCAGCCATTCATTGGTTTTCTGGAATGCCCCCTACTATCAAAACTTTTGAGGAGTTAATCAAACTATTCTATCAACAATACTCCTACAATATTCAACATCTGCTCACCATGATCGACATCTGCAATCTGAAACAATATCCAGGAGAACCATTCCTGACATTCCTCAAGAGGTGGAGGAAGAAATTTTCTCTATATGCTAGACCTATTCCAGAAACTAAGAAGCTGGAAATCTTCATCAACATTCTTGTTCCAAAAATCAACTACCCTTTACAAATGCAAAATCATAAATCTTTTGACAAGATGGTGGATAATGTGATCAAAATTGAGAAAGTACTTGTGAAAAAAGGAGACATCACACTTCAAAAAGACAAGTATGAATATGAATCAAGTTCTAAGGACAAGAACAAAAATTGGAACAAGAATAAAGGCATTGTCACAGATGGTGTTGTTGATAATATCTTGTCAAGAATGAATGCTAAATTTTTGGTAGCCATTCTGTAGCAATTTTTGTTGCATTCATGACTATGATTGTCATTGATGTCAACACAGTGATTTACCAAAGACTTGCAGAGAAGCAGACAAAGTTTGGATTAGCGCACGTGGGTTATTGCAGTTAGAGCTATGCAATGTTGAGGATATACTCTTTGATAAGTTATATGTCTATGGTTAAGAGTGCAGATAGTAATTCATTTATTCATAGAAGTTATAAGCATTTTGGTGCAAGCAGTATTCAGGCAGTGTTCCTGAGTAGCGGTTTGTGGAAATCAGATGATATCTCCTAATCGAGCTGGAATCTGGTTTTGTACAATTAAAGGGAAGTTGAAGACACATTGATAGTGACATGGATGATAGCATAGACTTTGAGGTTGCACGCGTGAAGATTTATTATATTTGGAAGTTGACAGTTTTGTGTAATTTTGGTATAGCGTGTGGAAACTTTTATTTTTTAATTGTATGCCGACTCATTTGTAATTATTTGAGTGTGCTATAAAGGAAGAAATGTATTTCCTTGTTGTAATGTAGTTGTGATACAGAAGTAGTGGTTGTGTGTGATGATGTATGCATGAAGTGAAGAAAAGAGCTAAGTATGAAAGCGAATATGTGAAGGAAGACATGCGAGGTAAAGAGATCTGAAATTGAGATATGATGTAACAGTGAGTGTGGCTTGGCATAGTTAAAGAAGAGGTAACACATTATTCTATTGATTAATGCAAATGTTATTTGGAAAATGTGTTTAGTGATCTTACCTTGAAGCTGTTTGGGTAGTGGGTCCTTCTGTCTTCCATAACTCTTAACTGTGTTAGAATCTTTTAACAGGGATTCAAAATCTCCTATTAGGGATTCATATGTACTAAATGTATTTCATAAGACTCCTAACAGAGTTCATCCTTTCACAAGGAATATTCATATTAGTGCATCTTTTGTGAGCATCATTCCCACCAGGGTTTACTCTTTGATCAAGAGGTTCCCTAGTCAACATATCTTGTGTCATTGTGTTATTGTGTATGAATATCTTTCTATGGTTGGTAAATATATTTCTTATATGGTTTAATGCTATTGAAAATGATGAAATTTATAATTATCTCATAACTATTTCACCCCCCCTCTCAGTTATCTTGGTGGACTGTACTTTCTAATAATTGATATCAGAGCGGCAGGTCCTTGAAAAAGAAGTTTAATAGCTTCAGGAGATCCATGGTGAATTTCAAGAAAGAAAGCCCTAAGTTTGATGGAGTAAATTTTGATAGCTGTAAAGAAAAGATGAAGGCACACCTACTATGTTTAGGACCAAGTTATTGGTTGATTACAAAGAATGATAAGACTATCATTAAATAGGACAATCTTAAAACATGTACTATGGATGAGAGAGATCTATTCATGTGTAACATACTTGCAAGAGAAGCACTTTTGACATCCCTTCTGAAGAATGAGTATAGTCAGGTAAAATATTTGAAAAAATGTCATGAAATTTGGAATGCTTTACACTCTACTTTTGAAGGTGATGAACATGAAAAAAGAGTTAGATTGCATAATTGGATGTGTGCATTTGAAGATATAAGAATGTTGGAGGATGAATCTATTAGAAGTTATATTGGTATAATGTCAGAAATTATTATAGGTATAAAATCTTGTGGAGGAACAAAGATAGAGAATGAAGTGATATGGAAAATTCGGAGGACATTGACTCCTATATTTAAGCAGACAACATAGATGATTGAACAAGTTATACCTTGTACTACAAACTTTACAAGAGAAACTCTTCTTGGAAGATTGGAAGCAATAGAAATGAACCTGAGATTATCAGGAGACTTACCTAGAATGGAGATAACATTTAGTGCTCTTAGTGTTCACCCTACTTTGTCAAGAAGCATCACTGTGAGCGGAGATTATGCTGGCAACAACAGATCTAGAAATGAAGAAGACAAGAATATTGAAGAAGGTATTGCCTTTCTTGTGAAAACAGAACCAGATGGTAAGAAAATATTTAAATGTTGGACATGTCAAGAATATGGTCATTTTGCATCTAAATTTCCTAAGAGAGTTAAAAAATACAAAAACAATTTCAAACCTAGAAGATCTAAGGAATGTTATTATGCTAATGATGAAGATCTTGAAGCTAGTATAGAAATAACTTTAAGTGAAAGTGATACTGAGAATAATGATGACATAGGATTTGTAGCAATTAAAGAAGAGAATCCTGAAACTGATGTTAAGGAAGAAAAGGACTACTTACTCAAGTTGAAAAGAAAGCTAATTAGATTATAGATAGTGGTTGTTCACATCATATGACTAGAGACATGAAAAAGTTCATAAAGTTTAATGAATATGATGGAGGAGTTGTTAGAGTTGGAAATGATGCACCTTATTTGATTAAAGGTATAGGATCTATTACTCTTGATGGAAAGACTAATACTGATGATGTTTATTTTCTAGATGGATTGAAACATAATCTTTTGAGTGTTGGATAGTTAGTTGATAAGGGATATCAAGTTTGGTTTACTGAGAAAACTTGTGTGATAAAGGATAATAATGGAAATCTGATTGGAACTGGATCTAGAACCAGAGGTAATGTATTTCAGTTAAATCCTTCTAAGATGACATGTTTGATTACTAAGATTTTTGATAGTTGGTTATAGCATAGAAGGTTTTGTCATATAAAATTTAATAGCATTGTGAAAGTAAGTACTACACTTGCAGTAAGAGATTTACCTAAAATTATGAAGCCTACTAACATGATTTGCAAAGAATGTGTAATGGCTAAATAGAAGAGAAGTTCTTTTCCCAGTAAGAAGTTTACATCTATAGAGAAGCTGGAGATTGTTCATATAGATTTGAGCGGTCCTACCAGAACTAGAGGATTCTATGGAGAAAGGTATTTTATGATTCTTGTTGATGATTTTACAAGAATGATGTGGATTGCATTTCTTAAAGAAAAATTAGAAGCATTTGATAAGTTTAAAATTGTTAAGAATAAATTTGAGAATGAATCTAGAATGAAGATTAAATGTTTGAGATTTGATAGAGGTGGAGAATTTACTTCTAGAGAGTTTAACATCTTTTATAAAGAAAATGGCATTAAGAGACAGTATTCAGCCCCTAGAAGACCTGAACAAAATGGCATTGCAGAAAGAAGAAACAGATCAGTGACTGAAGTAGCAAGAGCTATGTTGTTTGAGAATGATTTGGTGAAGATATTCTGGAAAGAAGCAGTCAACACAGCAGTGTATACAATGAATAGAGTACAAATAAGAGCAGACACAGACAAGACACCTTATGAATTATGGTTTGGACATGCACCCTCAATTAAGTATTTTATAATTTTTGGAAGCACATGTTATATAAAGAGAGATGATGATATTGGAAAGTTTGATCCTAGAAGTGATGAAGGTATATTTCTTGGATTTTCTTTGAAAAGAAAAGCCTATAGATGTCACAATAAAAGAACTAAGACTATTGTTGAAAGCACAAATGTTAAAGTTGATGAAAAGTTCAAAATTTAGAAAAGAATGCTTGATTATGAATCATATGAAGAAGCTCATCCTAAACCTAACACTAGATCTACAAAATTATTTTATGAAACTGACAGTGATTTGTTGAATGAAAGCCACAGTGAAGTCATTGAAGAACCTACATCTAAAGAGAGATCTAAGACAATGACACCTAGCAAGAGTTTGTTAAGAAATCATCCTATAGGAAAAATTATTGGGAGCATCAAAAGAGGAGTTCTAACTCGAAAATAAGGCACAAGAACAGTTATGTTTGATTTCTCAAATTGAACCTAAGACTACTAATGAAGCTTGTGAAGATGAAAGTTGGACTAATGCTATGAAAGAAGAATTAGATCAAATTGAGAAGAACAACATGTGGGAATTGGTCCCTAGACCTAAAGACAAGAATGTTATTGGAACTAAATGGGTATTTAGAAACAAGATGAATGAACAAGGAGAAGTAGTGAGAAACAAAGAAAGATTGGTATGTAAGGGTCACTCATAGCAAGAAGGAATTGATTATGAAGAAAGCTTTGCACCTGTTGCAAGAATTGAAGTAGTAAGAATGTTTTTGGCTTATGCAGCTTACAAGAAATTCAAAGTATATCAGACAGATGTGAAGTCAACATTGAATAGCCTGAAGCTTTTTCCTTAACTCAAGAAGGAGACAAGGTATGTAAATTGAAGAAAGCTTTATATGGACTTAAACAAGCACCTAGAACTTGGTATGTAAGACTAGATAAGTATTTGATTAATTGGGATTTACAAAAGGAACAGTTGATAGCAATCTGTACACAAAAGAAATTGAAAATGGTTTGTTGGTTATAGTTATTTTTGTTGATGACATTATCTTTGGAGGAGAAGATGAAGCTAGTGACAAATTTGCTAATGAAATGAAGACTGAATTTGAAATGAGTATGATTGGTAAAATGAAATACTTTTTGGGATTACAAATAACACAAAGCAATGATGGTATCTTTGTAAGTCAGACAAAGTACCTGAATGACTTTTTGAAAAGATTTGGAATGGAGAATTGTAAACAAATTGGAACACCCATGGTGATTGAACATAAGCTATCTAGCACAGATGAGACTCTTGCAGTAGAATAGAAGAAATACAAATCTATGATTAGAGGATTGCAGTATTTGACTCATACAAGACCTGATATAGCACATTCAATTTGAATTGTAGCAAGATTTCAAGGTAAACCTAGAGAATCATATTATGCAGTAGTAAAGAGGATAGTGAGATATTTAAGAGGCACAATGGACTATGGACTGTGGTATGAAAAACCTGATGATTTTACCCTATGTGCATATACAGATGTCGATTGGGGAGGCAGTGTTGATGATAAGAAAAGCACCAGTGGTGGAGCATTTTTCCTTGGAGGAAGATTGGCTTCTTGGCTAAGCAAGAAGAAGAATTGTATCTCACAAAGCATAGCAAAAGAAGAATATGAAGTTGCAGCAAACAATTGTAATGAGATAATTTGGATGAAGCAAATGCTGAAGGATATTGGAATAAAGTTTGTTGAACCTGTTGTCATACATTGTGACAACACCAACATAGTTAGTATGTCTAAAAATCCTTTATTACATTCTAAGACAAAGCATATAGAGATTAAGTATCATGTTGTAAGAGAGAAAGTTGTTGAAAAAGAAGTTAGACTTGAGTACATAAGTACAAAGGAGGAGATAGTAGATATATTCACAAAGCCTTTTCCTAAGAATACATTTGAGTATCTGAGAAGTATGCTTGGGGTTATGCCCCAGCCTACTTTTGAAAAGTGATGCAGTTGGTTGCATCCATCCAGTGGTATATGAGCCTTATCTTTCTTCTGGACTAGATTTTGGTACTTCCTCTATGGGGGAGTATGTGTATCTAAGCTAAGTCATGGGGACTCTAGTAAATGTATTGTTAGAAATTAAAGTCCACCAAGATAACTGAAAGGGGGGGTGAATCAGTTATCAGATAATCAGATAATTATAACTTTTATCATCTTCAATAGTATTAAACCATGTAAGAAATATAATTACCAACCATAGAAAGATATTCATACATAATAACACAATAACACAAGATATTTTGACTAGGGAACCTCTTGATCAAAGAGTAAACCCTGGTGGGAATGATGCCCACAAAAGATGTACTAATATGAATATTCCTTGTGAGAGGATGGAATTTTTTAGGAGTCTTATGAAATACATTGAGTACATATGAATCCCTATTAGGAGATTTTCAATCCCTGTTAAAAGATTCTAACTCGGTTAAGAGTTATGGAAGACAGAAAGACCCACTACCCAAACAGCTTCAAGGTAAGATCACTGAACACACTGTCCAAATAATCTTTGCATTACTCAATAGAATAATATGTTACCTCTTCTTTGACTATGTCAAACCACACTCACTATTACATCAGATCTCAATTTCAAATCTTTGTACTTCGCATGTCTTCCTTCATAGATTCGCTTTCATACTTAGCTCTTTTCTTCACTTCATGCATACAGCATCACAACCGCTGCTACCATATCATAATTACACACTTTCACATTACAAATACATAAAAATAAGGAAATACATTCCTTCTTTTATACCACACTCAAATAATTACAAATGATTTCAGCATACAATTACAAAATAAAAGTTTCCACATGCTACACCAAAATTACATAAAATTGTCAGCTTCCAAATATAATAAATATTCACTCGTGTGACCTCGAAGTCTGGACTATCATCCAAGTCACTATCAATGTGTCTTTAACTTCCCTTTAACTACACAAAACCAGATTCCATCCCAATTAGCAGATATCATCTGATTTCCATAAACCGCTACTCAGGAACACTGCCTGAATACTACTTCCACCAAAATGATCATAACTTCCATGAATCAATGAATTACTATCTATGCTCTTAACCATAGACATATGACATATCAAAGAGTATAAACTCAACATCACATAGCTCCAACTACAATAACCCATGTGTGCTAATCCAAACTCTATCTTCTTATCTGCAAGTCTTTAGTAAATCACTGTGTTGACATCAATGACAATCATTGTCATGAATGCAACAACAACTGCTATAGAATTTATGTCAAACATTTAGCATTCATTCCTAACAATCTCCCCCATTTTCATTGATGGAAACATAGATGAAAAACATCCAATGTTCCAAAAATCCAATACTACAACACTGCTTCTTCAAATCCTCTTCATCAATCAAATCTTGCTTTGTTATCATGTTCAGTTCTCTTCAACAGATGTCTCAAATTGTTTTTCATGCATACTTCTCCCACATTGACATCAATGATAGAAATTTCATCAATATGTCAACAACAATTCAATGTCAAAAGACACTTTTCAAAAAAAAACATTTACTAGAGTCCTCATGTCTCAACTTAGATACACATACTCCCCCATAGAGGAAGTACCAACATCTAGTCTAGAAGAAAGATAAGGCTCATATACCACTGGACGGATGCAACCAACTGCATCACTTCTCAAAAGTGGGGTGGGGCATAACCCCAAGCATACCTCTCAGATACTCAAATGTATCCTTAGGCAAATGCTTTGTGAATATATCTGCTATCTACTCCGTTGTACTTATGTACTCAAGTCTAACTTCTTTCTTAGCAACTTTCTCTCTTACAACATGATACCTAATCTTTATATGCTTTGTCTTAGAATGTAATATAGGATTCTTAGACATACTAACTGTACTGGTGTTGTCACAATTTATAACAATAGGCTCAACAAATTTTATTTCAATATCCTTTAGCATCTGTTTCATCCAAATTATCTAGTTACAATTGTTTGCTGCTGCTACATATTCTGCTTCTACTATGCTTTGTGAGATATAATTATGCTTCTTTCTTAGCCAAGAAACTAATCCTCCTCCAAGGAAAAATTCTCCACCACTAGTGCTTTTCTTATCATCAACACTGCCTCCCCAATCAGCATTTGTATATGCACACAGGGTAAAATCATCAGATTTTTCATACCATAGTCCATAGTCCATTGTGCCTCTTGAATATCTCAGTATCCTCTTTACTGCTGCATAATGTGATTCTCTAGGTTCAGCTTGAAATCTTGCTACAATTCCAACTGAATGTGCTATATCAAGTCTTGTATGAGTCAAATACTGTAATCCTCCAATCATAGATCTGTATTTTTTTTGTTCTAATGCAAGAGTCTCATCTATGCTAGATAACTTATGTTCAGTCACCATAGGTGTTCCAACTGGTTTACAATCCTCTATTCCAAATCTTTTCAAAAATTCATTCAAGTACTTTGTCTCACTTACAAAGATACCATCATTGTTTTGTGTTATCTGTAATCCAAAAAAATATTTCATCTCACCAATCATACTCATTTCAAATTCAGTCTTCATTTCATCAACATATTTTTCACTAGCTTCATCTTCTCTTCCAAAGATAATGTCATCAACAAAAATAACTATAACAAACAAACCATTTTCAATTTCTTGTGTACAGATTGCTATAAGTTGTTCCTTTCACAAATCCCAATTTTAATAAATACTTATCTAGTCTTGCATACCAAGTTCTAGGTGCTTGTTTAAGTCCATATAAAGCTGATGAAGGGTGATCCCCTTAATAACACAAACACATAATAGAAATAGAGAAACAACAACAACAATATGCAAGAACAAAAAATTGGCTTCTTATTATCTCCACAAATGTGGAATTACAAACTTTCAGAATTACAATATGCAAAGCCACATGGGCATTCCCTTACAATATTCTATAGGACAAAGCCTCAAATCAATACCCAGATCTACTACCCAGAACTGCCCTAGACAACACTACGAGCCTTCTTTATATAGGCATTTTCCACCGCCCGAGAAGGTTCCAGAAATTTAGCCCTAAGGGCCGACCAAACTTAGAATTATTTTATTTTTCAATTTATTACATCGAAGTCGGCTCAAAATAACTTTTGAAACCCGAACAGAAATTTTGAAGGAAAATTATTTTCTGCCATTTCAGGTGGCCCGACTTCCAGAGACCGTAAGTCATCACCAGTTGACCCGATTGACTATTATAACCCCATTTTGAAAACACCGCGAAGCGCTCTATAGGCTTAACCCGTGCAAGCGCCTGTCACCCAAATTTTCAACCTCATCTGGGGCCTCTAAAGCCTTCAAAACTAAGTTCAAAGTTTCTGTACCCTGCTACCAATATCAAAAATCTTCAATATCTTCAAAACTAGACCTGATCTAACCATGAAACTTTGCTGGCAGGCTAATATGACTAAGATGAACCTCTACATGTAAAATTAGAACATTCTGAGATCGTAATACCAACTTACTAAAAATAGCAAGTTTCCATAAATAGCAGCTCTACACAAGATAGCCCTTATTGAATACAAAAATAGAAATATTTTTGGGTGATGCAAGATTTCTCTTACACCCAGGATACTCCTACATCAGACACCCAAGGTAATTTGAGAAGTGACCCCGTCACGACTCAGGTGTCTAGAGGAAAACCAAGACAGTTAACCTCCTCCTTTGTTAGCCATGGTGAATCTTCAATAGGTCATCCTTTCTATTTGACCAAGTACTCTTCATATGTCCTGTTCCTTGTGCTTTTGCCAACATGACTATCCAGTATGTCTTCAATCTCCTTGATATCTGAACTAGTTGCTGGAATACTCCACTGTGCTGTTGTAACCTCATCTTCAACACCTCCCTCATGATACTCTATCAAATCTGAAACCTTAAACACTGATGAAATATTCAGCTCAGTAGGCAATTCTACCTCATATGCATTTCCTAAATCATGCTTCTTCAGTATCTTACATGGCCCAAACTTCTTCATTTTCAACTTGTTATATGTACCAACCAAAAATTGCTCCTTCCGCAAATGAACCATGACTTCATCTCCAACCTAAAATTCCTTATGCCTCCTTTTCACATATGCTTTAGCCTTATATTGTGCATTCATCTTGGTAATATGCTTCCTTACCTCCTCATGGATGTTCTTCAAGTGTTCCACAAAATCCTCAGCTTCAACACTACTTATTTCTCTTTTATCTATCTTTCTCAATTCTGATGCATTTCTGGGACTACTCCCATATACAATCTAGAATGGTGATTTACCAGTGCTCCTGTTGACAGAATTATTGTATGCAAATTCTACCTGGGGTAAAATCAAATCCCATCCTATTGGCTTATCTCCAACCAAACATCTCAGCAAATTTCCCAAACTCCTATTCACCACCTCTATCTATCCATCAGTCTGCGGATGATGTTATGAACTAAACTTCAAATCTATCTTCAAATTCTTCCACAATGTATGCCAAAAATATCCAATGAACTTAGTGTCTCTATCTGAAACTATGGTCTTTGGCAAACCGTGTAGTCTCAATACTTCTCTAAAAAACAATTCTATTATATAAACAACATCATTAGTCTTCTTGCAGGGAATGAAATGTGTTATCTTCAAAAATCTATCAACCACCACAAAAATTGAATCATGTCCCCACTATGTCCTTGGTAAACCAAGAACAAAGTCCATACTGATATCCTCCCAAAGCTTCTCTGGTATAGGTAATGGCTGATACAACCCTATATTTTGTTTCACTCCTTTCACCATCTAACATACTCTGCAACTCTGTACAAACTTCTTGACATCTTGTTGCAACTGTGGCCAATAATAATTTTCACTAACCAAAACAAGGGTTTTATCTCGACCAAAATGTCCAGCCAATCCTCTTCTATGCTTCTCCTTGATGAGATTCTCCCTCATAGAACTTCATAGAATGCACAACTGACTCCCTCTAAATAGCATATCATCTTGAATGATAAAATCCAGCCATTTCATCCAATCTAGAGTAACAGGTTCTTTACAAGCTTTCCAAGCTTCACCAAAATCAGGATCCACTGGATACAAATTCTTGAGTTCCTTGAACCCAACCACCTCAATCTACATCTCTGTCAGCAATAGTTGGCTTCTGCTAAGTGCATCTGCAACCCTGTTAGACTTTCCACTTCTGTGTTTCAAAACAAATGTATAACTCTGCAAAAACTCAACCCATTTCAAATGCCTTTGATTCAACTTTCCTTGACTATTCAACTATTGAAAAGCTTGATGATCAGTATACAAAACAAACACCATAGGAAGTAGATAGTGTCTCCACTTCTTCAATGCCTAAACTATAGCATAAAATTCTTGATCATAAATAGAATATTTTCTCTTGGCATCATTTAACTTCTCACTGAAATAAGCAACAAATTTATCTTCTTGGCTCATAACAGCTCCTATTGCAGTACTGCTAGCATCACAATCTACTTGAAACACCTTATTAAAATCTCAAAGTTCTAAAATAGGTTGTTCTGTAACTTTTTGTTTCAATAATTGAAAACTCTTTTTTGCCCCATTAGTCCACTTAAACTCTTTTCTATCCCCTCTCATTGTTTCAGTCAAGGGACCACAAATACTGCTAAAATTTATGGTAAATTTTTTTGTAAAAACTAGCTAGACCATGAAAATATCTTACCTTGGTAGCACTCCTTGGAGTAGGCCATTCAAGGATAGCCTGTACCTTCTCTGGGTCCATTTTTAGACCTTCTGTTGAAACTACAAATCCCAAATACAATAACTCTTTCTTCACAAAACTGCACTTCTTCAAATTAATCAACAATTTCTCATCTCTCAGCTTCCCAAACACCATATGAATATGCATCATATGTTCCTCCAATGTCTTTCTAAAGATCAAAATATCATCTAGGTGGACAATGACAAACTTACCCAAAAATTCTTTAAGAACCTCATTCATGAGCCGCATGAAAGTGCTCGGTGCATTGGTTAGCCCAAAAGGCATGACTAACCACTCATACAGTCCTTCCTTTGTCTTGAAGGTAGTCTTCCATTCATCTCCTTCTCTGATTTGAATTTGGTGATATCCACTCTTCAGATCTATCTTTGAGAAATACACAGCTCCACTCAAACAATCCATAATATCATCCATTCATGGCAATAGAAACCTATACTTGATTGTGATCTTGTTTATTGCTCTGGAATCTATACACATCCTCCATTCTCCATTCTTCTTTGGTGCTAATACCGTTGGTATAGCACAGGGACTCAGACTCTCTCGAATCAACCCCTTCTAAAATAACTCATGTACTTGTCTATTCAACTCTTCACTTTATGCTAGTGTCATTCTATGTGCTGCCTTGTTTGGAAAATTGGCTCTTGGAATCAAATCCATCTGATGACTGATCTTCCTTACTGGTGGTAATCTATTAGGTACATTATTAGATACAATATCCTGAAACTCATTCAACAAATCTGCAACCTCTACAGGTACATCCTCTAATTCTTCTTTACTAGCTTTTGGAATTAAAGAAAAACACACATCCTCATGCCTCATACCATCTAGGAATTTTCTTCCATCAAAAAATGTTATTCTTTCATTACCACATACCTTTTCTTCAGTCTCCTTCAATGGCTTTAGCTTATATCGCACTTCATCCTTTGTCAGGGAATAGGTATTCACACGAACATCATGTACAGCACATCTGTCAAACTGCCACGGTCTACCCAACAACATATGACATGAATCCATAGATATGATATCACATAGTACCTCATCTTGGTACCTGCCAATCTTGAACTTTACTAGGCACTGTTCACTGACCATGACCTTGTGGTCATCCTGCACCCAGGAAATCTGATATGGATGTGGGTGTTTCTGTCTCTTGAGCTTCAACTTTGTCACCATCTCTTCTGACACCAAATTGTCAGTGCTTCCATTATCAATAATCACATCACAACATTTTCCCTCACACTTGCATCTAGTGCGAAATAGGCTCCTCCTTTGTTCAGGTTCATTCTCACCACTCAGCAGGACTCTTCTATTAATCAGCGTTTCTCCTCTTTCAGCATCTTTTGAATTTGATGATCTGACATCTTCATCTACATGTGCAACTCTGGCCTGGCCTTCATTCCTCCTATCTATCCTTCCTTGGCATTGAGGACATTCAAATGCCCTATGACCTCCTTCTCCACAGTGAAAACATATTCCACAGAAGCCTCCTCTTCCTCTTCCTCTCTGATCTCTATTGTTCTGATCTTGGAAATGATTGGTATTGTTTCATCTCTAATTTTGACTACTACTGGCCTCATCCTTCTTTTTTAGATCTTCATTTTAGCCTCCATATGACCATCCACCAAATCATCCACCATGACCTCTTCCATTTTGTCTACTCTCAAACTTCTTGTTCAACTTTTCCTCTACTTTTAGGGAAAACTGGTATGCCTCTTCAATACTATTCAGTCAAACCAGATTCAGCTCCTCCTAAATGCTGGGCCTCAACCCATTAAGGTAACTAGAAAATTTCTCCTTATTAGCTTCTGCATGGCCTATTCTGATGAGGATTCAATAGAACTCCTCTGTATACTCCTGAACAAATCATCTTGCTTGCTTCAAACTTTGCATTTTCTTCAGTAGGTCAAGCTCATAATCAACAGGGATGAACTGTCGCTTCAATTTATCCACCATCTGATCCCATCTTGTGATTTTATCTTTCCCTCTTCTATTTCACTCTAATTGAATCTCTTACCACCAGATCTTCACATGACCTTTCAGTATGGCCTTCGCGAATTTGACCCTATCAGGATCCTCAATATCTTCATACTCAAAATATTCTTCACATTCGTTGATCCAGTCGATCAACTCTTCTAGGTTAAGATTTCTTGAAAATGCAGGAACCTCAATCTTAGGTCTTTTTCTGATCTTGGAAATGGCTCAAAAAAGTCTTTCTTCCTCCTGGTTCACAACTTTGACTTCTCCTTCTTGATCTTCTTCTTCGGCTTCATCCTTGCTTTCATCTTTGACATTAAGATTCATTACTCTACAAATTTCCTCTTGCAATGCTCGCACTTGTCTCTGGAGCGCTCTAGCCTCAGGTGTTACAACACTAGCTCTTCTGCCACATTCCCTTCATGGAGGCACTTTCACGATGCACGTTGAAACCCTAACCACGGTCCTGGTGCAAACTACCTCACACTTGGTGATCTGTTTACACACTCAGGAACTCCTACTCTGATACCACTTGATGAAGGGTGCTCCCCTTAATAACGCAAACACATAATAGAAATAGAGAAACAACAACAATATGCAAGAATAGAAAATTGGCTTCTTATTATCTCCACAAATGTGGAATAAAAAACTTTTAGAATTATAATATGCAAAGCCACATGGGCATTCCCTTACAATATTCTATAGGACAAAGCCTCGAATCAATACCCAGAACTGCCCTAGACAACACTACGGGCCTTCTTTATATAGGCATTTTCCACCACTCGAGAAGGTTCCAGAAATTTAGCCCTAAGGGCTGACCAAACTTAGAATTATTTTATTTTTCAATTTATTACATCAAAGTCAGCTCAAAATAACTTTTGAAACCTGAACAAAAATTTTGAAGGAAAATTATTTTTTGCCATTTCAGGTGACCCGACTTTCGGAGACCATAAGTCATCACCAGTTGACCTGATTGACTATTATAACCCCATTTCATAAATGCCATGAAGTTCTCTACAGGATTGACTCACACGAGCACCTATCACCCAAATTTTTGACCTCATCTAAGGCATCTAAAGGCTTCAAAACTGAGTTCAAAGTTTCTGTACCCTGCTGCCAATACCGCAAATCTTCAATATCTTCAAAACTAGACCTGATCTAACCATGAAACTTTTCTGATAGGCTGATATGACTAAGATGAACCTCCACATGTAAAATCAGAACATTCCAAGATCATAAGACCAACTTACTAAAAATAGCAAGTTTCCATAAATAGCAGCTCTGCACAAGATAGCCCTTATTGAATACAAAAATAGAAATATTTTTGGGTGATGCAAGATTCCTCTTACACCTAGGATGCTCTTGCATCAAAAGCTTTCTTCAATTTACATACCATGTCTCCTTCTTGAGTTAAAGGAAAACCTTCAGGCTACTCAATTTAGACTTCTTCCTTCAATTCTCCATTTAGAAATGTTGACTTCACATCCATCTGATACACTTTGAATTTCTTATAAGCTGCATATGCCGAAAACATTCTTACTACTTCGATTCTTGCAATAAGTGAAAAATTTTCTTAATAGTCAATTCCTTCTTGTTGTGAGTAACCCTTACATACCAATCTTGCTTTGTTTCTTAATACTTCTCCTTGTTCATTCATCTTGTTTCTGAAGACCTATTTAGTTCCAATAACATTCTTGTCTTTAGGTCTAGGGACCAATTCCCATGTCTTGTTCTTTTCAATCTGATCTAGTTCTTCTTTTATAGCATTAGTCCAACTTTCATCTTCACAAGCTTCATTAGTAGTCTTAGGTTCAATTTGAGAAATCAAACATAACTGTTCTTGTGCCTTATTTCAAGTAAGAACTCTTCTTTTGATGTTCCCAATAATCTGTTCAAAAGGATGATTCCTTAACAAACTTTTGCTAGGTGTCACTATCTCAGATCTCTCTTCAGATGTAGGTTCTTCAATAACTTCACTATGGCTTTCATTCAACAAATCACTGTCAATTTCATAAAATAATTCAGTAGTTCCAATGTTAGGTTTAGGATGAGCTTCTTCATCAAATTCATAATCAAGCATTCTTTCCTAAATTTTGAACTTTTCATCAACTTTAACATTTGCGCTTTCAACAATAGTCTTAGTTCTTTTATTGAAACATCTATATGCTTTTCTTTTCAAAAAATATCTAAGAAATATATCTTCATCACTTCTAGGATCAAACTTTCCAATATCATCATCTCTCTTTATATAACATTTGCTTCCAAAAATTATAAAATACTTAACTGAGGGTGCATACCCAAACCATAATTCATAAGGTGTCTTATCCGTGTCTGCTCTGATTTGTACTCTGTTCATTGTATACACTTCTATGTTCACTGCTTCTCTCCAAAATATCTTTGTAAAATGATTTTCAAACAACATAGCTTTTTCTGCTTCAGTCACTGATATGTTCCTTCTTTCTGCAATGCCATTTTGTTCAGGTGTTCTAGGGGCTGAATACTGTCTTTTAATGCCATTTTCTTCACAAAATTTGTTAAACTCTCTAGAAGTAAATTCTCCACCTCTATCAAATCTCAAACATTTAATCTTCATTCCAGATTCATTATCAACTTTATTCTTAACAATATTAAACTTATCAAATGCTTCTGATTTTTCTTTAAGAAATGCAATCCACATCATTCTTGTAAAATCATCAATAAGAATCATAAAATACCTTTCTCCATAGAATCCTCTAGTCCTGGTAGGACTGCTCAAATATGTATGAACAATCTCCAGCTTCTCTGTAGATGTAAACTTCTCACTAGGAAAAGAACTTCTCTTCTATTTAGCCATTACACATTCTTTGCAAATCATGTTAGTGGCTTCATAATTTTAGGTAAATCTCTTACTGCAAGTTTAATACTTACTTTCACAATATTATCAAAGTTTATATGACAAAACCTTCTATGCCATAACCAATTGTCATCAATTTTAGTAATCAAACATGTCATCTCAGTAGGATTCAACTAAAATACATTACCTCTAGTTCTAGATCCAGTTCCAATCAGATTTCCATCTTTATCCTTTATCACACAAGTTTTCTCAGTAAACCAAATTTGATATCCCTTATCAACTAACTATCCAACACTCAAAAGATTATGTTTCAATCCATCCACAAAATAAACATCATCAGTATTAGTCTTTCCATCAAAAGTAATAGATCCTATACCTTTAATCAAACAAGGTGCATTGTTTCCAACTCTAACAAATCCTCCATCATATTCATTCAACTTTATGAACTTTTTCATGTCTCCAGTCATATGATGTGAACAACCACTTTCTATAATCCAATCAGATTTCTTTTCAACTTGAGAAACTAAGGCTTTTTCTTCCTTAACATCAATTTCAGGACTTTCTTCTTTAATTGCTACAAATCCTATGTCATCATTATTTTCATTATCACTTTCACTTAAAGTTCTTTCTGTACTAGCTTCAAGATATTCATCATTAGCATAATAACATTCCTTAGATCTTCTAGGTTTGAAATTGCTTCTGTACTTTTTAACTCTCTTAGGACATTTAGATGCAAAATCACCATATTCTTGACGAGTCCAACATTTAAATATTTTCTTACCGTCTGGTTCTCTTTTCACAAGCAAGGCAATACCTTCTTCAATCTTCTTGTCTTCTTCATTTCTATATCTGCTGCTACCAGTATAATCTCCACTCACACTGATGCTTCTTGACAAAGTAGGGTGAACACTAAGAGCACTGAATGCTATCTCCATTCTAAGTAAGTCTCCTGATAATCTCAAGTTCATTTTTGCTGCTTCCAATCTTCCAAGAAGAGTTTCTCTTGTAAATTTTGTTGTACAAGGTATCCCTTGTTCAATCATCTGTGTTGTCTACTTAAATACAGGAGTCAATGTCCTCTGAATTTTCCATATCACTTCATTCTCTATCTTTGTTCCTCCATGAGATTTTATACCTATAATGATCTCTGACATTCTACCAATATAACTTCTAATAGATTCATCTTCCAACATTCTTATATCTTCAAATGCACATATCCAATTATGTAATCTAACTCTTTTTACATGTTCATCACCTTCAAAAGTAGAGTGTAAAGCATTCCAAATTTCATGAGATTTTTTTAAATATTTTACCTGACTATACTCATTCTCTGGAAGTGCTATCAAAAGTGCTTCTCTTGCAAGTATGTTACACATGAATGGATCTCTCTCTTCCACAGTACATGTTTCAAGATTGTCTTGTTCAATGATAGTCTTATTATTCTTTGTAATCAACCAATAACCTGGTCCTAAACATAATAGGTGTGTCTTCATTTTTTCTTTCCAACTGTCAAAATTTACTCCATCAAACTTAGGGCTTTCTTTTCTAAAATTTGCCATGGATCTCCTTAAGCTGTTAAACTTCTTTTTCAAGGACCTGCCGCTCTGATACCAATTGTTAGAAAGTAAAGTCCACCAAGATAACTGAGAGGGTGGGGGGGGGGGGGGGGGGGGGTGAATCAGTTATCAAATAATTATAACTTTTATCACCTTCAATAGCATTAGACAATATAAGAAATATAATTACCAACCATAGAAAGATATTCATACACAATAACACAAGATATGTTGACTAGGGAACCTCTTGATAAAAGAGTAAACCGCAGTGGGGATGATGCCCACAAAATATGTACTAATATGAATATTCCTTATGAGAGGATGGACTCTGTTAGGAGTCTTATGAAATACATTTAGTACATATGAATCCTTGTTAGGAGATTTTGAATCCCTGTTAAAAGATTCTAACCCGGTTATGAGTTATGGAAGATAGAAGGACCCACTGCCCAAACAGCTTCACGGTAAGATCACTGATCACACTGTCCAAATAATCTTTGCATTACTCAATAGAATAATATGTTACCTCTTCTTCGACTATGCCAAACCACACTCACTGTTACATCAGATCTCAATTTTAGATCTTTGTACTTTGCATGTCTTCCTTCACAAATTCGCTTTCATACTTAGCTCTTTTCTTCACTTCATGCATATAGCATCACAACTGTTGCTACCATATCATAGTTACACACTTTCACATTACAACTACATAACAATAAGGAAATACATTCCTTCCTTTATACCACACTCAAATAATTACAAATGAGTCGGCATACAATTACAAAATAAAAGTTTCCACATGCTACACCAAAATTACACAAAACTGTCAACTTCCAAATACAATAAATCTTCACTCATGTGACCTCAAAGTCTGTGCTATTATCCACATCACTATCAATGTTTCTTCAAATTCCCTTTAATTGCACAAAACCAGATTCCATCCCGATTAGGAGATATCATCCAATTTCCACAAACCACTACTCAGGAACACTGCTTGAATACTACTTCCACCAAAATGATCATAACTTCCATGAGTCAATGAATTACTATCTGCACTCTTAACCATAGACATATGACATATCAAAGAGTATAAAATCAACATCACATAGCTCCAACTACAATAACCCACATGCGCTAATCCAAACTCTATCTACTTCTCTGCAAGTCTTTGGTAAATCACTGTGTTGACATCAATGACAATCATAGTCATGAATGCAACAAAAACTGCTACAGAATGTCTGCCAAACATTTAGCATTCAGTCCTAACATTTATTTTTTGAAAAGTGTATTTTGACATTAATTTGTTGTTGACAAATTGATGAAATTTCTATCATTGATGTCAATGGGGGAGAAGTATACATGAAAAACCATCTGAGACATCTATTGGAGAGAACTAAATAGGAAAATGAAGCAAGATTTGATTGATGAAGAGGATTTGAAGAAGCAGTGTTGTAGTATTGGATTTTTGGAACATTGGATGTTTTTCATCTATGTTGTCATCAATGCCAATGGGGGAGATTGTCAGGAATGAATGCTAAATGTTTGGCAGCCATTCTATAGTAGTTTTTGTTGCATTCATGACTATTATTCTCATTGATGTCAACACAGTGATTTACCGAAGACTTGCAGAGAAGAAGACATAGTTTGGATTAGCGCACATGGGTTATTGTAGTTGGAACTATGCAATGTTGAGGATATACTCTCTGATATGTTATATGTCTAAGGTTAAGAGCACAGACAGTAATTCATTTATTCATGGAAGTTATAAGCATTTTGGTGGAAGTAGTATTCAGGTAGTGTTCCTGAGTAGCGATTTGTGGAAATCGGATGATATCTCCTAATTAGGATGGAATCTGGTTTTGCACAATTAAAGGGAAGTTGAAGACACATTGATTTGGAAGCTGACAGTTTTGTGTAATTTTGGTGTAGCATGTGGAAACTTTTATTTTGTAATTGTATGCCGACTCATTTATAATTATTTGAGTGTGGTATAAAGGAAGGAATGTATTTCCTTGTTGTAATGTAGTTGTGATATAGAAGTAGTGGTTGTGTGTGATGATGTATGCATGAAGTGAAGAATAGAGCTAAGTATGAAAGTGAATATGTGAAGGAAGACATGTGAGGTACAGAGATCTAAAATTGACATCTGATGTAACAATGAGTGCAGCTTGCCATAGTTAGAGAAGAAGTAACATATTATTCTATTGAGTAATGCAAAGATTATTTGGATAGTGTGTTCAATGATCTTGCCCTGAAGCTATTTGGGCAGTGGGTCCTTCTATCTTCCATAACTCTTAACCAGGTTAGAATCTTTTAACAGGGATTTAAAATCTCCTAATAGGGATTCATATGTACTAAATGTATTTCATAAGACTACTAATAGATTCCATCCTTTCACAAGGAATATTCATATTAGTGCATCTTTGGTGGGCATCATTCCCACCGGGGTTTACTCTTTGATCAAGAGGTTCCCTAGTCAACATATCTTGTGTGTTATTGTGTATGAATATCTTTCTATGGTTGGTAATTATATTGCTTATATGGTTTAATGTTGTTGAAGATGATAAAATTTATAATTATTTGATAACTGAGTCACCCCCCCCCCCCTCAGTTATGTTGGTGGACTTTACTTTCTAACATATCTGTGCCCCATCTAAGGCACCTGCTTTCAATCTTACTATTGGTACCCAAGCCATCAAAGCTTCTGAAGCCAAAGCCACAGAGTCCAACACAAATTCATCTGATTACAAACCTTGGGCTACAGATCCTAATCATAAATTCACTCCTCTTGGAGAATCCTTGGAATCCGCCATGAAAACTCTATTGGTAAACAAAATCATCTACTTGCCTAAGATGAAAGTCTTTGATCCATAACCTAAACTGAAATGGTGGAGAGAATGATTTTTGTGAATTCCATAGCAACAAAGGTCATAAGACTAATAACTACATTCACTTGAAGCACATTATACAAGACAAAATTGATAATGGTGGCATCATGATTGATAATTATAAGAGTAATAATGATCATACAGCATTCACAGAACCATTTCCTAAACATGGTAAAGAAGATTCTTCTTCTCAGCCTAATATGGGTGCTAAATTCAATTATGCCTACTGTGGAAATAATGTTGTTATCAATACGGTTGAATGATGTCTATCTGAGCATTGCAATGTCATCACAATTGTAAGAAGAGATAGAGAAAATCAATTAGCTAATGTAGTTACTCGATCACAAGCTCAATCACATGTGCAAGGACAAATACTAGATTCATCAAGTGTCCCTAAGGTGCCTTTCAATCTTTCATTTGCTTCTAAACAAAAGGCTACATCTAAACCTTCAAATCCTAAAGACACGAGGCCTACTTCATATAGTATTGTCCAACAACTTCAGCACACAAATGCTAAAATCTTCATGTTTGAGTTGCTTCAGATATCTCCAACTCATAGAGCCATTCTAGACAAAGCTCTACTCGGATCCAATGTTCCTAACGACCTTGATTTAGATAGATTCCAGACTATGTTTTCTCATCTTACATCTCCATAGTATATCTCCTTTTTAGAGGAAGATGATAACTCCTTGAGTCATCCACATAACCAACCCTTACATAGTGAAGTCTTGATCCAAAATAGTCATGTCAAACGTGTCTTGATAGATGGGGGCACTATTCTAAGCATTTGTTCTTTCAGCTTGATTACACAATTGTGATTTTCAGAAATGGCCATTGATCCCAGGAAGAAGATAAATATCAAAGCATATGATGAGCATGAAAGATATTCTAAGGGAACTATTGTCTTACCTATCAGAATAGGTCCTGTCATCAAAGATACTATATGTCAAGTTCTTGATCTACCTTTGGATTACAATATCCTTCTAGGAAGACCCTAGATACATGAAATGAAAGCCATACCCTCTACATTCCATCAATGTTTGAAGTTTCCTTATGAAGGAGTAGAGGTGACAATTCCAGCTGATCTGTATACAACTTGCAATACATTGAAAGAGAGTGTTGATAAACTTGTTCCTAATAATCAAGAATCTTCCACTAAGCAGCTAGACGTTGCTTCAACATCCAAGATGGAAGACATTGCTAAAGAGGTTGAGATCAAAGAAAATGGTATGGGAGAATATACTATAGCACCAATCTTATCTTTGACATCTCTCCCTATCTCACCTAAGTCTTATGGGCAGACTCTAAAACAATCCAAGCTAGAGTCTAAAGAACCTCTTAAAGCATATAAAGGAAATTTTGTTACAGAACAAGTATCTAAATAGGAGTTTGAAGAAGATGAAGTTGTGCTCACATGGCTATACAAAGATGAACCTAAGTCTCAAGTTGTTCAAAAATGTGATGCTAAAATATCAAGTATCCCTTCTAAGTCATATGGCCCAGGGGATAAATTGATCACAAAAATGGGATATAAAGGACAAGGACCTCTAGGATTATAGGGTAAAGGTCTTCTATCACCTCTTGATCATTTTGGCTAAGAAAAAAAGAATACAACAGGTCTAGGATACATGAATAAGCCTTTCTATCTTGGCAAGAACTCCCCGCATGTTCTAGAACAAATTGAACCTTTCGTAGAAAATCAACTAAAGGGGGAAATAACTAAATAATCTGATAGTGATGATTCAGACATCACTAAAGATCTCATTCCCTATGAGCACTTGCCTAAAGAAATAAAAGACTTCCTTGAAGCTGAAGATGATCCAATAAAAATAATTAATGTAGTAGAAACATAAGAACCTACTATATAGCAAGAGATAGTTGCAACACAAGAACCAACTAATCTCGAAGGCAATCAAAAAGAGGAAGGTGGTAGTTATTCTAAGACAGATTCCCATGAGTATGAATTCAAATCAGAATCTGAGGATAACCCTTTTTGGGGTATTCATCCTGACTTTACTCATGTTCTTAGATTTCCTAGAGGTCTAGATGAAGCAACAAAAGATGAATCAAATTACTATGAATGGGGATTCATTCCAAAACTAGATGAGCTTATTACAGAAAAGCATGTTGATGTTATTTACCAATATGCACCTAAACCCAATGTAAGTCTAGAGTGAAATGATGAACTTCATGTGTCTAATCTGCTAATGGCTGAAGTGGACTCCCACAATGACATTGAGCCTATTCATGAATTGAATGTCTTAAGTTGTAATATCACCTTAAAACTCAGACATCGGGTTAGGACCAATGATGACAAATCCATATCCATAAACACTATTTCCCAATCTTTCATGACTTTGACTATCCAAAATCCTGAACTTCTTGACCAAACCTCCACCAATATGAGCCAAGGTATTTATACCTTTCCTAATGATTATTCCCTTGCTTGCTACCTCAATGCAGTTGAGCCCATGAGGACTTCCATCAATGAACTGAGTTTTAGCATGACGGAGTCGAACATCAAGTATCTTAGTCAGAAAATTAAGAATAAGAATAAAAAGAAAAGGAGTTCTAAGGGTGAAAACCACTTTGTGGCAGTCTCAGAACCTACAAAAGTAAAAATAAAAGACGTATCTAAAGGTGAAAACCTCTCTGAGGCACCTAAGGATGAGATATTTGATGTCTTTTCAAGTCATTTATAGGACAAATCTCTAGTTCTAATTGAGCCCACTCAATCCATCAACTTGGGAACAATAGAAGAACCACAATTGATCCATGTGGCACAATCTTTATCAGAAGAAGAAAAGTAAAAATTTACAACATTTCTAACAGAGAAGAAGATCAAATTTTTATGGAAATACTCAGATATGCTAGGGTTGGATCCTGATCTTATAATGCACCATTTATGTATAGCTCCAAATGTTAAACATGTTAAGCCAAAATTAAGAAAGATGCATCCACATGTTGCACTCTTGGTAAAGGCTGAATTAGAGAAGGTCCTAAAAGCCAGATTTATCTGAGTTATTGACTATGCTGAATGGATCTCTAATATTGTACCTATTTCAAAACTAGAAAAATCTATAAGAGTATGCACAGATTTTAGAGATGTACACAAGGCATGCCCTAAGGATGATTTTCCATTTCCTAACATTGATATGATAGTGGACATGATTGGAGGCTTTGAGATGTATTCTTTAATGGATGGTTTTTCTAGATATAATCAAATAAAAATTGCTCTAGAGGATCAAGAGAAAACTGATTTTACATGTGCATGGGGTACCTTCTGTTGGAATGTCATGCCATTTGGGCTTAAGAATGCCGGTGCTACATATCAGAGAGCTATGACTTCTATTTTTCATGACATGATGCATAGGACTATGGAGGATTATGTTGATGATACTTTAGAAAAATCTATGATTAGAGCTGAACATCTAAATGACTTGAGCAAGATACTAGACATAATGGAAAAATTTAGTCTCAGACTAAATCTTAAGAAGTGTGCTTTTGGTGTCACTTCTAGAAAACTCTTAGGATACATAGTTTCAAAGAAAGGCATTGAAGTTGATCCAGCTAAAGTAAAGGCTATAATGGAGATGCAACCCCCAAAGAATATTAGTCAAATGAGGACATTGCAAGGGAGAGTTCAATCTATCAGATGCTTCATATCACAGCTAGCAGACATATCACAACCTTTTACAAAGACATTACATAAAGGTGTGACCTTTGCATGGAATGAGGAATGCGAAAAGAATTTTAATCATATCAATATATATCTATCAAATCCTCCTATCTTGATGCCTCCCATTCAAGGAAATCCTTTGATCTTATATGTGTCTGCTATAGATACATCACTAGGGGCTTTTCTTACACAACATGATGAGAATAGAAAGGAAAGAGCTATATACTATATCAGTAGAACATTGGTGGCATATGAAAAGAAATATTCTATGATTGAAAAGGCTTGTCTAGCTGTGATCTTTGCATCATAGAAACTGAGACATTATATGTTAGCTCATACCACTCATTTAGTAGCTAAGATTGATCCACTAAAGTACCTACTCAGCAAAGCTCCCCTCACGGGTAGATTAGCCAAATGGGCCATGCTCCTAAGTGAATTTGACATTGAATATGTTGAAAGAAAAGCTATAAAAGGACAAGTTATTGCTGATCAATTAGCAGATGCACCTTTATTTGATGATACACCAATGCAAATGGAATTTCTAGATTCCTCTATCATGAATCTTTCTTCTAGAGAATGGCAATTGTTCTTTGATGACTCCTATACACAGAATGGATCTGGAGTAGGCATAATGTTCATACCTCCTCAAGGATACTCCATTCCTAAGGCATTTAGAATTAAATTTCCTTGTACAAACAATATTGCTGAATATGAAGCCCTTTTAAATGGTATGAAGATGGCAATTGAGTGGAGAGTAATAGAATTACACATTCATGGAGACTCGCAACTTGTAATCCATCATGTGAATGATGTGTACCAAACTAAGGATGAAAAGCTTGTTCCATACAAGAGAATGGTAGATGATCTCAAAAAATGTTTCATCTCTATCACATTTGAGCAAATACCTAGAATAGAGAATAAGGCTACCGATGCAATGGCAACATTATCTACTTTATTACAGCAGCCTGAACATGAGCTACGCTACAAGTTCCTAGTGGAAGCACTATCTTATCCTGCATATGACTCCCCTAAAACCCATATGATTTGCACTATTGTAGGTCATGATTCATCCAGATATAAAAACCTATTCTATATCAAAGACCAAATCATTCCTGATACTTTTAACCATCATGAAAAGAGATACCTTATCCGTAATGCCTCCCAGTATGTCATCATTGGTCATGATCTGTACAAATGAGGTCTAGATGGTATGCTACTTAGATGTTTAGAATAAAAAGAGTCTCAATGTGTGTTAGAGGAAGTCCATGATGGTATTTGTGGGTCACACTTGAACTGTTTAACACTAGCTCAAAAACTTACTAGGGCTGGGTACTATTGGTCAGAAATGGAGAAAGAGTCTATCAAGTTTGCTAAGAACTGTCAAAAGTGCCAAGTACATGGAAACTTAATTCATGCTCTAGGGAGAGATCTAATTCCCTTCACTACATAATGGTCTTTTCATCAATGGGCCTTTGATCTTATAGGAGTTATACATCCTCATTCTTCTAATGGACATACCCATATAATCACAACTAAAGATTATTTTACAAAATGGGTAGAAATAGTCCCTTTAACACAAGCAAATGGAAAACAAATATCTATGTTCATATTGAACTACATCATATGTCGGTATGGTATTCCACATTCTATAGTCACAGATAATGGTGGACAATTTAAAAACTAAGACTTGGATGATTTATGTGCCAAATTCAAGATTACACAATATTGGTCATCTATCTACTATCCTCAAGGGAATGGACACGCAGAGGCTTCTAACAAGAATCTATTGAAAATCTTGCACCATGTAGTTAATAAAACAGGAAGAGACTGGCATCTCATGATCAATCTAGCTCTCTAGGCTTACAAAACAAGTATCAGAATGCCTACTGGGGCTACACCTTTTGCTTTAGTTTATGGGTCTAAAGTAGTACTACCTATTGAGGTTGAAATCCCATCACTAAGAATCAGAATGCATGGTCTAGTAACTAATGATGACTACAGAGTGTCTAGGTTGCAAGAACTTGAACTACTAGATGAGCGCAAACAAGTAGCGTATGATCATCTCAGAGTATATCAGAAGAGAATGTCTAGAGGCTACAACAAGAAAGTCAGACATAGAGAATTTCAGGTTGGTGATCTAGTCTTGAGAGAGAATCCTAAAAATCAATCACATAAAGAGCACAAGGGGAAGTTTGAACCCAACTGGCTGGGTCCCTTTGTAATCACTACTACTTTTGGCTCTCGTGCCTATCAACTCTCAATGATTGAAGGAGAATAGCTCTGAGAACCAATCAATGTTCTCCATCTGAAGAAATTTTATTCCTAAGGCATTCAGTGTATGGTAAAATGTCCTAAAAAAATCTTAAAAATCAGAAAAAGTCCTGAAAAATGAACATCTTGGTGAAAACCTAGCAAATAGGTGTCTTGGTGATTCACAAAAAAAGTAAAAAATATCAAAAGTACAAAAAAAAAATTGAAAAAATGAAAAATACAAAAAAAATGAGAAAAAGAAAAAGTACCTTGGTGAAAACTTGGAAACCGACACCTTGGTAGCAAAAATAGAATCTTTGCCAAGATGGTGAAAACCCGGCAAATGGGTGCCACTTGTTTCAAAATGCTCCATCTATCAGCACAATCTTGGTCTTTCCCAGCTTTCAGTCTTGCTTTAGTTTGTACATATCTCCTAGTTTGTTTCCGCATTCCTATTTTCAATAAGTCGATCTATACATCAATCAGCTCAAACGTCAGTATCCTATCAATGTTCAAACTTGGAGGCAATCAAAGTCATATCCTATGGCCTCCAATGCATCTTTAGACAAGTCATATCTAGTCAAAGTCTTTGAAGCTTCATTTGAGTCAGTCAGTCAATCTCGGTCTCCAGAAAGGATTTTGCATCTACAACAATGCAATCAAACATCAAATTTAAAACAATCTATGCTTTTACATGCCTTTATCTCCTTGTATGCTTACTGATTTGCATTGAGATTTTTTCCTATTGTGTCTCCTTGAGCTCTTCGATGATATCCTTTATAGGATTTAGAGAGTGATGACCAAGGGCATAATATTTTCTTTGTCTTCTATTTCTATGTGAAAATCTAACAACTTTGGAAATTCTGGATTGAAATGGTGTCCGACTGTAAGAGCCCCTATCTTGAATTGGATGGCCATGTGTACCTTGACCATTGATACCTAGAAAATTCAAGGAAGTTTGATCTAACTATTATCTTTTTTTTTAGTGAGTTCTTTCTCCTATTGTGAAATGTGATCTTGCCTAAGGATGTGAATGATAACGGGTCACTATGGGTAATTCACATTAGATTTAGAATGATCTCTTGACTATTTGATGTGTTTGTTTTAGCAAGGCATATTCTGGTCATCATGACGTTTATGTTTTGATGCTTATAAAAATTGCTATATTCAAATGGACATGATATTTAGGTCATCCTGGCGTTTGTGCCTTGGTGCTTATATCTAATCTGACATTCTAAAAATAAAATCAATATTCATATGTTCATGGTTATATGACCAGTGGGCATTGTATTGATTCCTACACATACAAATCAATATTTATATGTCTATGGTTTTTATAAACTAGTGGGCATTGTATTGATTTATCCAGTTACCTAAAAAGCTCAATGATGACAAATGACCGACACATGATCAGTGACTAGGTCCTAGGTTTGCATTTCATTCTGCATGTCATTTTGCACTTCTCATTTTGCATGATCTCACAATTTTCTTGAACACTTAAATGATTCTTCAAACCAAAAATGCTAAACATGACACAAGGACTGAGCATTGTATGAAGGTACCTCCAATGAAACAGCAAGTAGAATCCTTTTTTAGGATCAAAATCAAAATGTGAGATCATTCATATTATTCACTACTTGCATAATCAACCTTCAATCATCACAGAAATCCATCAATCATCACATAAATCTAGTATTCAACTTAACTAATTATCTTACATCAAACTATCAAAATTTCAACTTGGTCAACTATGGTCAACTCATTGTTTAACTTAGTCAAACTTGGTCTCCAAGACCTCTACACGATGCAGAACATGTTCTCGAACATGTATAACCACTTTTCAAATCAATTAAGGGGGCATGGTATTGCACATCATTCAAAGTCAACATTCTATTTTGAGTTCAAAGCTGATCTAAACTTCTGATTTGAGTTAAAAAGGTGTTCTTGCATACTTTTGCATGATTTTGTGAGTTAATTATTTTTTATTTCTTGATAACTCAAAAATCAACCTGAGTTTATCAAGAGTGATTTATGGCTTTTCTCTTGCATCCTCAAAGCCCTAGATTTCTGTAAAACCAAGGCTCAGCTCTTCATAATAAGGATCCATGAAATTGCATCCTCACGCTGGCGAATTGGTGATCGAAGAATCTATCTTTGCGAATCAGAGTTGTTGTGAGATCTTCATTGTTTTTGAGCATTCATATCATTTAACATATCAATTCTTAGATTAATTGCATATCATATCAGTTTTCCATATAGAATAGATTCATATCAGTTTCCTTCATATTATTGCATAGAAAATACAAAAATATAGATTAATCTGCATTCATATAGCTTTTATTGTTTCCATTTAAATCTTTTGTTTAGGTGTTGCATTGTCATTGGTCTCGGTCTGATCTGAGAGTATCATACTCACACCTACTAGAAGGTAGTAAATCGCCTGGTTAGTTTAGTTTCCATTTCATTGCACGATTTTGGTTTTTGGCTAACTTCTAATGTTTTACTAAAGTGTTGTGTCTACAGCTAGGTACAAAATTCACACACATTTTTGGCGCCCACTGTGGGGCCCTGAAATGGGTTTCCATCATCTTTCTATCAATTTCTATCAATTTCTTGTCATTTTTTGGTTAAAACTATGATTTTTATTTTTTTGTCCATACATTTTTCGTACAACTTTTGTCAGAAAGTCATTTCAGGAGGTACCCACTGTCATACGACAGGTTCAGAGTTCAAAGCTCATATTAGAAAGTACACACTATCATTTGGGAGCCCGATTATTGTATGAGAGGATACCCATAGTCGTACGAGTTTCCAGACTGTTGTCTGAGAGGTAACCCACTATCGTACGAGTTTTCACTCCAGAATTCAATTATCATTTCAGTTTTTTTGACAGTTTTCCAAATTTGATTTTCAGATTTGGACTGAGAGCTTGATTTTCAGATTTGGACTGAGAGCAAACCTTAACAATTGAAATATTCTATTTTTTGACTGATACTTGTTTAAACTGATTGGAAAAAGTGTATCATACTCACACCTACTAGAAGCATTAAATCACCTAGTTAGTTTAGTTTCCATTTCATTGCACGATTTTGGTTTTTGGCTAACCTCTAATGTTTTATTGAAGTGTTGTGCCTATAGCGAGGTACAAAATTCACACACATAGGTTAGTCCTTCATTGGATTCCCCAACCTTGACTGCATCACTTCTACTACTTCTCTCTTATGGGGGGACTTTTTCCTCATATGGGGTTTTGTCTTCTCATACTTCTATATTTAATATACATGATGTATGTCATAATGGGGGGGTCTTGATTAATCCATCCATCCCATGCATCTTGTTTTTCATCTCTCTTTTTGATTGAGGGTTTTTCCCATGAGGTTTTCCCTCTTTCTCCGCTTTATGAGAGATTTCTTTGCACCGCTCTTGCATTTTGTACATGGGTACCTAACATGGCCTAGTAGGCGAGACCCATCTTGCATTGTGAGCTTAAATGCATTTCCCTAAGTTTTACTTAATGGGGGGTGTTAGTGTAATTAGATATTACTAATTACACTTTACTTATTTTTTACTTAGGATAATGCATTTGCATATTAGTTGTGAATGAGACACCTAGGAGTTTGCATTTCCTTTTAGCACATGGTTAGGAGAAATTGCACATTACATGGTGATAGTTGTCATCAATTACCTCTTTTGTGCAAGATCCACCTTTAGTGCTCTTATCACATTATCATTCTCTCATTGTTGCACATGTTGTACATAATTTGATGTACAATGGAGGATGATCCACCTTTGGTGGACATGTGATTCCACCTAGTGAGGTTGATAGCTTATCATCTCTGTATCATGTAGTCTTATCTCATTGCCTATATATTTAGGCACTCCTACATTGTATGTAAAGATTCTATTAGGCATTCTATTTGATCATCTTGTCTCTCTTGTGCTATCTCTTGAGCTTCTAGATTTTGACATTTTATTCTTTGTGGCCAGATTAATGAAATGTACAACCTTAAGTTTCCCTTAAGTTACTTACATGATCCTTGTAGAAAGCTTAGATGATTAGATATATGATACATATTTGTTTCCTCTCTCCAAGAAATATTTTCTTCATTTTTATTGGTTCAAAGTTTTCCTTAGGATCATTTACAATCATGTTTCATTCCAATTAAATCTTACCTAAATTTTTCCTTGTTCT